>WEKY01052720.1:372668-407590 GCA_013390045.1 Picathartes gymnocephalus | reverse complement strand
CAATGGCAAGAGAGCGGCGGCGCCGAAAGGGGGCGGGGCCAGAGAGCGGCGGCGGCGGCTTCCCCGCGCCCGCAACAAAGATGGCGGCGGCTTAAAGGGGCCGCGCACGGAGAGCGAGGGGCGGGGGCAATGGGGCCGGGGCGCGCAGCCAGGCTCCTCGGGAGCAGCAGCTCGCTGCCCTCTCCCGTGCCCAGCGGGATGGGACGGACACTGGGTTAGGGGTTATGCTGGTCCCAAATCCCTGAGGAATCCCGTGGGAGCGTGGGGGTCCCTGTCCCCCTCGCCACCCAAGCCCAGAGTGGGGTCCCTGCTGCACTGTCTCCTCTCTGGGGGGAGCAGCATTATCTCCCATGAGGCAGGAGAGGGGTCGGGACTTTCACGCCCCCGGGCAGATGCCGGGTCCCACAGCAGAGGGATCCACAGCCTCGGCCCGGGAGCAACGGCACAGCAGTGCTGGCAGCCATCGAGGAGCCTGGGCTGTGCCCTCACTGTCCCCTTCCTCACTGCACTGCTCCCACTGTCATCCTCAGCTCCACAGAACTGAACTCTACCCCAAAAAGGTATTTTGAGTCAAAAAAATAAAATCAAAGAAGACTTGAAATTTCATCGGCTGCTAGAAAATGAAATTTAAAGAGTGAGTCTGGGAAGAAACAAACAAGCCTGGAATTAAAACATCCAGGCCACAGCATTCGAAATGTAGAAAACTACTTGTGCCCCTGAAATCAAGGAAAATTACTCCTTAGGCACTGAGAGACCCCAGGGAATGAGCTGGGGCAGGGGAGAAGACTCAGTGCAGAACACTTCACATTCTCAGGGAAGCAGGAGGCTGAGACTATGACAAAGGCCCGGGGGCTGGGAGCTGTCAGAGCCCAGGCTTGGGCTGGGGTCTTTCAGGTCACAGACAGCCTTGGTGGAGTAACTCCAGACAATAATTCTTCCTCAAAGATGCACACAGCCAGGGCACTGCAGGCAGCAACAACCACTTTAATGCTTTCCCTGATGAACACCAGACAACCCTGCCAGCAGGGCCTGTTTTGCAAGAGCCACCAGGGTGAAGCAGCTTTTCCTGAGGATTCCCAACAAACACCTGCTTTTGCTGGATTTCCAAGAGCACCTCTCCAGCTCTGAACCAGCAGTTCGGAACAGTTTTCCCATGTGTACTCAGAGTCACCCCCTGCACAGTTTTTCCCCATGTCCCACTGCAGAACTCTGCACAGTTTTGCCTCAACCTCTGCCTGAGAAACACTTGCTGTAAAAACTGGACATAAATTATTGACCAGGGAGAAGGAGGCCCTTGTCCTGTACCACCCCACAGCAATAATGAGCTTCGTGTGTGCCAGAACACCCCCGGAGCCTGACACATTGTACACACACAGCAGCACGTTGTGGGCAGTTTATTGCAGCCAGGGCTGTTTGTGTGTTGTGTTCAAAGGTTACACAAGAGCTGCAGCAGCCCAGCTCAGCCCCACAGGGGTGTCCCCATGCTGAGGGCACAGCCCTGCCCTCCTGCCATGGCACAGCCAGAAGTGGCTAACATGGGATCTTCCACCCACTGGAACGTGTTCCATGCTCCTGTGTACAAGAAACCTCCACAGCAGATCAGACTTACCAACTCCTAATCACCACCACCCTGCTGGGACTCAATTCTGAAATCCTGAGGAGTTCTCCTTCCTGCAGCATAGAGCTCAAAGAGCCAACAGAGCCATCCCTTAATTTTGGGGTAGCAGCAGCACAGCAATTCCCTGCTCCGCATATCTTTGACTCTAGAGCTGAGAATGCAAAGGGTCTGTGTCCAAAAGAAGCCTCTGGAGCCCTCCTACTCCACACAGGAGTGGGCTCACACTGGTCTCAGGCGTGGTTCCTCCTCCTCCTCGTGGTTTGGTGGCTGGGGAGGTGTTTCCTCCTCCCTGGTGTCCTGCTTGTCCCTCTCTGCCTGCAGCCAGCTCTGAGGAGCAATCATCTTCTTGGGCCCGTGGGGTGGGGGCCCGATCAGAGCTTCAATGTCATCGTAATTGATCACTTCCTTCTCCAGGAGAGCATTGGACAGCTGGAAAAGAGGAGGGAGGCAAAATGAGGGGTGGAGCCCCTAGAGAGAGCAGAGAACTGCTTCTCTGCGCTGGTCTGAACTGTCAGCTCAACTCAGGCCTCAGCACCTGCAGCCCCCCAGGAGCAGACCCTGGCTGTGCCACCATAAACGGGGTGACCCTGGGATGACCCTGAAGCTACTGGAGCCAGGACCAAATTCTCCAAGCTCCAGCACCGTTCCCAAGAGCATGTTTGGCCAGGAATACACAATATGACTGCAGGCAACAAAGCAGGCTCTTGGGAGCTCCAGGAACAATGAGAGAAGTGTCCCTCCTGCCACTGTCACTGCACCTGTGGCCCTGCCCAAGAGCCAAGGCAGCAGCATGGAGACCTCGGGAGAGGCAGAGCCTTCCCTGCACACACAGGGCTAACAAAGATCTGCCTGTTCCTGCAGGCAGGGGCTGGAGGTCAGCACAAGCTCCTCTCCAGAAGAGCGGAATTCTCTGGCCCCTCTGGAGCAGCAGGTGGCTGTTCAGTGTGGAACTGCTGGATCCTGCTGACGAGATGTGACATGCTGGCCTGGCAACCCAAACACTGACTCTGGAGATACTTTGGCTGCACTTTAAAGTTTTTCTGTGCTGAGCCTCTAGCAAACATCTGGCTGCTGTTACATGGCAGCAGCAGGACAGAAGAGCCTGCAGAGACACCTCTGAGGATCCAGAGCTGCCAGGGCACTGTCCTGGGGACAGCAGCGTGCCCCAGCTCTCTCCTTACCACGCACTGGAGGCCTGACACTGTGTAGCTGAAGGGGTTGTTGTTGTTGTTCTTGTTTGTTTAAAAAGAAGAATTCAGGAAAAGAATTGCTTGATTTGCAAAATAGGCAACATTAAGCTGACTCCTGGTCATTCTGGAAGTCACAGACTGGAATTCTGAAGGGAAGTCAAGGAAATAGAGAGGGTGCTGTGACCCAAGCTTGGCTCAGCGCTGGGCACAGAGCTGCTGGCACAGGTGGGGACGTGCCAGGGTGTGCAGCTGGATGAAGACTGACAGGACACAAAGGGGAGGAGGCAAAGCTCTGTCTCTGCAACGAGGATTCCTTGGTGTATCAGTTAAGGTGGTGAAAACTGCCTGGAGTCACCAGAAAGTGGGAACCAGCCCAAATCAGCCAAGGTGACAGGCCCCATATTTCACACCAAAGCCAAACACTGTCCTGATTACTGGCTTGGCTTCCCAAAAACAATCACTGTCAGCTCTCCAGGAAATTCCACTGCTAAGAGGCAAGCAGAGAAGTGCAGGTGAAGGACACAAATTCCAGCTTTGATCATTTCCACAGAGCACTTCTCCTCTACCCTGCAAACACCAGCTGGTGTGAGGAGGCAGACTACTCGCTGCTGGGAAAGGCACACACATTCCTCCCGTGCCTGCTCTGAATCCGGGGGATACGCAGTAAACATCACTCCTTCCCAATACTCCCACTACAAGACTTTCTAGGAGAGAGACAACACTGCAACAGCTGAGCTACAGAGCACAGAAAGCAGCAAAACCACCAGTTAAAAACACCCAAACCAACCAGCAAACCCCCACGCAATTCAACTCACTGTTTGCAGCTTGTCCCGGTTCTCCAGCAGGAGCTTTTCTGTGCGCCTGTAAGCCTGAGCCACCAGGATTTTGGCTTCCTTGAAGAAACAAGAAGAGGGAGTTGGGGTGTAGGTGGCAACAAACACAATGTGTGGCTAAACAAGGAGAGCACTGAGGCACGGAATCTGCAAACTGAGCCAGGCAGAATGTGGTTCTCATTGACAGAAACTATGGATAAACCGGCTGGAAAAAGGCCCAAGGAGTGCTGGTGATAAGTCTTGCCCTAGCACAGCTCGATGGGAAATGCAGATTAAGGCTGTCCAGGAGTTAAAGGTGCAGCTCAGCACAAATCCCAAGGAAGCACAGCCATGGTGCTTCTGAAACACAGCTTCTTTGTTTACAGCTTTTTGACTTTTAAGCTAAACCAATGTGTTTTTTCAGCAATAAAGCCAAATCTCCTGTCAAAAGAGGCTGATTTGCAGTCAGTCTGACCATCATTTTGGTCAGATCTGATCTAGGAAGTGCAGACATTTGGACTGTGCAGCTGTGACTAAGACACAGATTTCTTGCCATCTCAGCCCTGCGCAGCACAGGCTACTGGGCTGAACTCACAGCCAGGTGGGATTGTGCCTGTTCCTGCTGCCTCACTGCACAGCCCTGACACAGGCATGGGACAGGGAAGTGCTCACTCACTGGCCAACAGCAAAATGCAAATTGTTTGGGTATAAACCACTTGCCATTTTTCCCTGACGTGCAGAAAGCAAAGAACAAAAAGAAGCCCTTATCCCAGGGTGCCCTTACGTGGTCCATCATTTGCTGCAGGCCCTGGCTGAAGGGGCGCCGGCCGATGCCAGGGGCACTCTCGGCGTCGGGGAAGGAGATCTGCCCGATGCTGGGCACCATCCCGTACTGCTTCACCATGGAGTAGGCAATCTTGGTCACCTTCTTCAGGTCATCCTGTGCTCCTGGGCAGGAAACACACACACTGCTGACCGGCTCTCAGCTCAGTGCAGGGAGAGCACATCCTGCACAAACACATGTCCTACCAGTGGAGAGAGCAGAAGACTCACTGGAGCCCGTGGGGGTGAACTCTCCTCCACCCACGGAGGGACCATCCTGAATGTCCCAGGAGTGACAGGGAGTGACCCTACTGTGGCCAGCTCACCTGAGTCCTGACCTGCCACTGCCCACTGAGCAACCTGGTCTAGTGGAAGGTGTTCCTACCCATGGCAAGGGGTGGAACGAGATGGGCTTTAAGGTCCCTTCCAACCCATACCATTCTGTGATCCTACTTGGATTTAACTAGCTGGAAACAGCAAAGAAAGCTCTAGGTCTTCTCAAGAACCTCACCAGTAACCTGTGGCCTTAAGCTCTGGGACAAGTCTGAGACAACACAGTGACAACCACCCCTGAGACCTCCACGCTCACAAGTGTCAAAACACACCATGTGACATTTCTTCTTGTCAGCACAGGAAACCTCTGTACTTTCCTCAGACCCCCTCGGACCTCCACCTGCCCCTGCCAGGCTCTGGCTCCTCACCTGTGGTGACCTTGTTAAAGGTGATGGCCTCGGCCACTCTCCCCCCCAGGGCCATGCACATCCTCTCCAGCAGCTGCTCCTTGGTGAACAGGTGCTGCTCCCGGGGCAGGATCTGTGCGAACCCCAGCGCTGCGTTTGTCCGGGGGGCTATGGACACCTGCAACACAGGGCAGCTCCCTCAGCTCACAGAACTGCAGAGCTCTCCCTACAGCAGCACAGCGAGGGCAGGAAGAGGCCTCTGCATTTTCCCACTGAAGTTTGTCCACAGCCATGAACAGGTTGGCCTACAGAGACACGGCCAAGGACAGCAGTGTGTCCCCATGCCTGCGCTGAAGGCTCTGCCTTCACACACAAACACACCTCCTGCTCAGGAAATTATCCTTAACAGCAAGTCACAGAAATCCTGAAATTTAGGAGTTACTTTGGAGTGTATAGGCCACACAGAGTTCACTGATTCTGCTCCAGAATCCCTGAGACTACCTGCAGAAGGACAGGAGCCCTCAGAAAAATAACAGCCATTTTCCCCACCCATTAAACGTAATTAACACCAGTTCTGCTTACACAATGGGTCATTCAGAGTGAATGTGCTGCTGGTAACAGGCCAAGGAGCTGTCATCCTTGTCATTTCACTCCTCACCTCCCCACAGTGTCCCAGCTTTTGGAGGAGATGTGCACGGATCACATCCCCGGGTGCCAGAGAGGCCTTTCCCTGCAGAGAAGGGCTTTGGGCAGACAATCTCCCAGTCTGGAAAACACATCTCCCCATCTGTAACAGCGAAATTCCTGCAGTGGCTTCGCTGGCTGCAACATGCTGGGAAAGGGATCACATTTGGATGACTGCACACAGGGAGCAGCCTGGAAGTGCATGACTGAGCAGCAGCACCAGGAGACTCAGTTGCTTCTAATTTTTAATTGCAAAGCTTCTCCTATAGCTGGTTAATCAGCTTTGCACCAGCACTATCATCAATGGAGCCTAATAATGGATTTCTCTACAGCATAAATTAGGGACATGGTTTATATAATCACAGAATCATTAAGGTTGGAAATGTCCTCCAAGATCATGAAGTCCAACCTTCGACCAAATCCCCCCAGCCCACTGAACCAAACTGTGAAGTGCCATGTCCCCTTGGTTTTGAACATTTCCAGAGATGGTGACTCCACCACTTCCCTGAAGAACCTGTTCCAATGCTTAACCAACCTTTCAGTGAAGAATTTATTCCTAATATCCAGCCTGAAACTCTCCTAATTTAGTGGGCTTGGCAGTGCTAAGTGAGTAACTGGACTCCACGACCTCAAAGGTCCTTTCTAAGGAAAATGATTCTGTGATTCTGCATTTGCCATTTACTTTGCTGCAGCAGCACAGCCCCAGGCTCACAGAGCTGAGCAGAACTGCCCAAAAGTACTAGCACAAAGCAATTTTGGAAAGGGGAGGCCTCGGGACCCTCCCTCCCCTGGCAGTGGAGGTACCTTCATGACAGCCTCGGTGTGCTCCAGCAGCCACCCAACCAGGGCGTGCCCGGATTCGTGGAATGCCACCACCTTCCTCTCCTCTGGTGACAAGATCTTACTTCTTTTGGCAGTGCCTGTGGGAACACATACCAGGGATTGATAAGTTATCTACAGGTGCAACCAGTGGGGCATAACCTGGCCCAGCCCAGTGCACAGCCTGTGGCTGAACTGCTTGTGCTGCACTCTGGAGAGGGGGACGCAACAAAACCCCTTTAAATACAATGTTTGGAAAAGGTGCTCCCTGGCCCTGAGGAAGAAAGCAATCCATGCCTGGAATTGCTTGAAAACCCTGGCAGAAACATTTCCCCCTTCTCTTTACAACAGACTTAATCATTAGACAAATAATTTGACATTTGATTTGATCACAGCTCAAGAACCTTCTTCCCAAGGTTGGATCTGTAACAAGACAGCTTACTCTTTTTTTTTGTTTTGGTGGGAAAAAATCTGACAACAACACAAAATACCCCCCAAACAATAAAACCCAAAATGAGACTAGCTAGAGTCTCACACTGATTTTGCTGTTTTCAGTCCCTTACGCAGAACAAGAGAGATGCTGAATTATACATACAAGGTCCCAGTTGAGAAAACTGTGCATTAAGAGTGTTCAAATCAGCTGAAGTCCAGGAGTAGATAGAGAAATCCTTCTCCAGAGCCTGGAAATGTCTCTCATTACACATGGCGTGCTCTGTATGAGCTTATTCCCAGGCTCCTGAGAACCAGCAAATGAAGTCATAACTCACACTTAACCCTCCCTCCAGAAAGGTGATTTTTGAAAGTATCTATTTTCCAACTCGGCAGAGCAAGTCCAAAAAGGATTAAAAAAAAAATTAAAAAAAGGTGAATGGAAGTAAAACTTCCAGCACACAGAAAAAATAAGTAAAGAACACCCAGTGTGTCAGGCACTCATTGCAGCTCAGAATGTTGGATGCAAAAAGGTCCCAGGGGCCAGAGTCCCCACACAGAGCCCAGAGCAGCCAGTCAGAAGCAATATTGCACCAAGCTTGCTTCATGTCTTGGAAAACAGCATTCTATTAACATGAATTTTTAAACGAAGTCAAGGGTTTTATTAAACAAGGAAACAACAAAATTAGTGTGGCAGATCTTGTAAAATTCCTGCTCAGGGACCCTGGAAACTGCTGTGCCCTGCCAGGCACGATGGAACAGCAGATTAATTGCAACTGCCTTGATTTTCATCAGTCAGTCCCTTCCCCTGCCCTCAGCAGTGTGTGAGCACGGCCCTGTATGGCTATTTCCACAAAAGATGGATCAATTCTCTATAAATGTATATATATATATATACACACATACATACACAGACACTTAAAAAATTCTGGAAGCATTCCCCTGTCAGCCCACTGAAGGAGGGACTATGCTCTTCACAACAGCACACTGTGGGCCTACCAAGATTATTTCTTTTCCTACATATTCTCCAGGCATGAAAGTTCCCTGAAAGCCTATAGTTATCACATTTATGACACAAACCACCCAGGAAACAACTCTGGTGCATCTCTGCTGGCATTATACAAACCCCACCAAGAAAATAGGCTCCATCTTCTAAAGCCAAGCCCTAAAAGCCTCTGTGTGCTCAGCAGGTTTCTTCCCTCACTCCCAGGAGATCTGACTGGCTGCTTTCTGTTCCCAAACTAAAAACACAATGGGAACTACCACAGAGAGTTCTTGCTCCTCCCTTACAGCAACACAAAGCTTTAAGGCTGACAGGGCCTCTGGACTTGCAGAGCTCCCTTTTGATTCCACCCCACTCTTATTAAAACCAGAAGCTCCTAATGGAAAGCACAGTAATATCTTCTTTCTTTCAGGAAAAAGCTTTTATAGGAACTGAAATGCCCTCTGGATTGTGAAACTCAGAAGCATTCCTACGACATGGAAAGGGTACATTTAATACAGGGGCCTAGGGGGTTGTTTGGGGTCTTTTAGAATCTGTCTACAAAAAATAGCCAGTCCTGCTAATATGAGAGAATCTGATTAAGCAACAAAAAGACTCCGTGGCCTCCTACACACACCAGAGTCTGAGTGAGGCCAGGCAGCCTGAACTGCCAAAGCCCATGTCCTGCAATGCCCCACCACACAGACCCCAGAGATCCCTTCTGCTGCCAGCCCCCCCAGCCTGCCTGGCTTTTTGTTTGATCTTCCCAGTCTGGGGAACTAAGGCAAGGCTGGAACTCAGAAAGAAAAGGCAAGTGAGTCCCTACAAGTCTGGTGCTTGTGCTCCTGCAGATGGGAAGGGAAAGCTCAACTTTACAAGAGCATGTGATGCAGGAACAAGGGGAAATGGCTTCAAACAGAAAAAGAGGAGGTTTAGTCAGAATATCAGGGAAAAAAAAAAAATCTTCCCTGTGAGGGCAGTGAGGCCCTGGCACAGGGTGCCCAGAGAAGCTGTGGCTGCCCCTGGATCCCTGGAAGTGCCTAAGACCAGGCTGGACGCGGCTTGGAGCACCCTGGGACAGTGGAAGTTGTCCCTGCCCATGGCAGGGGTTGGAATACAGACTTTAAAGTCTCTTCCCACCCAAACCATTCCAGGATTCTGTGATCTTTGCTGCAGCTGATGAGAATTGCTGTGTCACAACTACAGTTGTTTCACTGTCCACTCTTGGGAGCTCCTTAGTACAGTCTGGGATTTGTGTTTTTAACCAAAGCACTCCAAGGGTTTTGTTTTTCTGCAACAGGTGAAGCTGTGAGGAATTTCCTCAAACAACTTCTTTTAAATGAGGAATTCTCTAAACATTTTCTGATAAAGCAAACACTCAGGACTTAATTCCAGGATCAGGAAGTAACTGATCCAGTACAAACATCCTGTTCCACTAAAAAGGCACAGAGTGCCAGTCTGTGTGCTGGGCTCTCCCCGGGAATGGAGCCTGGAACCAGTTCCATGTCTGATTATGAAATCCACAGCTTGGCTCCAGGGCAGTTCAGCCCAAAACCCACCAGATTCAAATCCCTCAGGTGAAGTCAAGAGTTCTGGGAACCTTTTGCCCTCTCTACAATACACTGCTACAGGGAAATCTCCAGAGATTCCTCTCCTGGCAATGGCACAAGCAGCAGGGAAAGGCCACGGGATGTTCTCAGAGGGAGAACAGTGCTCTACTGTCTTGCAGTTTATTCTGCCAATTCATCAAAGCCTGGTTTTGGAGGGCAGAAAGAAAAATCTCTAATTTCTTGCTGGTGAGGATGCAGAGACTATTTGCTATTGATGTTTATGTAGCAGGTGTTCAGAGCAGCAAGACAAATTCAGAGATATTGTCACTCTTCTTATAAAAAAAAAAAAACCCAACACACCAACCCACAACCCACCAACCTTCTAAACTGAAAAAGCCACATAGATTTGAATTCTCCTCTTTATTATTTTGCCAGTGGCCATTTTCCCTGAGCTATGGGTTCAGACTCCTGCAGATTCAGGAAGATGGAGCCATTTGGGGTCTTTTTCAGAGAACTTTCCGTGACTGTAATTGAAGACCTTCAGGCCAGAGCACAGTCTGGACCCATCTGTCTGCAGTGTAACTCCCTCACCTAAGCAGAACAGACCCCTGAGACAACAACAAGAGATGCTGCTGCACTGGCACAGGCTGCCCAGAGAAGCTGTGGCTGCCCCTGGATCCTTGGAAGTGTCCAAGGCCAGGATGGACGGGGCTTGGAGCAACCTGGGATAGGGGAAGGTGACCCTGCCCATGGGACATTGCTTTAAGGTCCCTCCCAACCCAAACCTTTCCATAATTCCATGGAATGGCTGCATCTCTCACCTGCAATGACTCTTTCCACAGCGTACTCGAAGTTGGAGGTATCGATGGATTTGTGCCCTTCCCTGGCAGCGTGAAGAGCAGCTTCATTGCAGATATTTGCTATGTCAGCTCCTGCAGACAGCAGTTCACAAGAGTTACGTTGGGTCTCAATGGGACAGAGAATTCAGGAGGAACGGGCACAAACAAATCTGGAGAAGGACCTAAGGAAGTCACACAGCCTGTGCTTTTTGTTCCTTGGGAACAGGGAGCAACCCCAGTCCGTGGTGTTGATGTTGGATTTGAATAATACAACTGCTTTGGCAGGGAATGCTGATACTACACAGAGCTCAGCAATCCAGGAGCAGGCTGAGGCCAAGGCTGGCTCCCAGGGACAGGGATGGTGTGGGCAGTGGGCTGGCACAGGCTGCTGCTCTGCTCAGCCTCGGAGAGAAGAGAAGGAACATCTGTTCCCAGTTTGTGTGGGTGGGTGATGGTGGTGGGGGGCTGCTGAGAGCAGTCACAGACAGGCAGCATGCAGGGGCCTGGGAGAGGGGAAACCCAGAAAGGATATTCCAGGAACTCCACATAAACAGGAACTCTGGAGCCCCTTGCTCAGCACTGCTTCAAGCTCCCAGGGACCCACCCTGGAAGCAGGCTCAATGCAGGAGCCAGGCAGAGCTGTGCAATTTCTACTCAGATCAGCAAAATAATTCCTACTTGTTCCTTTCATCGCTTTCCTGGTAACATAACTCAATTTAACAATCTCCCCTCTGAAGTGCAGCACCTCATCCTCAGCAGCTTTGAGGGGAACATGACTGGTTCCTTCCCTAAGGAATTAGGCACCTGGGCATTATAAAAGTGTGTTTTCCCTACCTCCCCACCCTGCTAGTCCAACAAATTTCAGAAGATTGAAAATAGTCATAAATAACTGCTCATCACAGCTCAACAGGGAGCTGGTCAGGTTCCCACAATTATTTTCTACCTCCCACAGGAAAAAGCCCTTTTTGACCAAAACTCCCTGTTAGACCCTCAGCACCCAGGAGCTCCAGCCTGAATGGAGCAGGAGCAGCCCACGGCCACATCATACCACTGAATCCTGGGGTCAGCTCTGCCAGGTGCTGCGAGTAGAAACTGCCGTCCTGGATCAGCTTGAGGCCCTTCAGGTGCTGCTCAAAGATCTCCTTTCTCTCCTGTAAAGAACACCCAGCACCTGAGCCCAGGCAGGGGTCACAAAGCAGCCCATGGCAGGGAGCAGGGGGGTGGCACTGCCGGCAGAGGGGACAGCGACAGTGCCAGCAGAGGGCAGGGCTCTCCTTGCAGCGCTCCAGCAGCCCTGACAAACACCCAGCTCTCAAACTCCCAACAGATGCACGAGGCTCTCCCTGAGTCACCGCTTTCTCTCTCAGGGCCACTCTCCCCTCCTCACTCTCACTCTGATCTGTCTTAACTTCTCCCATAAAAGCTCTCACAGGCAGGAGCTCTGACTGCCTCGACCTGCTCCTGCACAAACCACAAACTGCAAAGCCCATCCAGCAGCTCCTCAGCCTGTGCCCATTTCCCAGATGGAGGTGGGGGTGAGATGCCGCTGGCGAGCAGCCACCAGTGACTCATTCAGCTGGTCCAGGAGATCCTGACTCAAACAATGGGCTCAGTTGCCAGGATTTTTCCCCTTCCTCCTTCAGGGCAGCTGCACAGTTCATGCTTCTGGGGCCGGATTCTATCAGGCATTTAAGGTATTTTCACTGAAAACTCTGCGGAGGACAGTAAAGCACAGATGGGAGAGGAAGAGCCTGTGCTGGCAGAGCACACAGATCCTCACTGCAGCTGAGCCTATTCCCAGAACTCTGCTACAAATGTCAACACAGCGAACATGGAAGACTCTGGTAAATGGATTTAAAAAGCATTCAGAAGGAGAAAGTCACTTAACAGGCTGCCTAAAGGAAAATGAGGAGCCTTACAAGGATAGGGAGGCCAGTAAAACCTACAGAACAAATAGTGCTGAAGGCACGTGACAATTTAAGCTCTCACACCAGCCAATTGCCAATTAGGTGCTTCCCAATTTCCTGAAGAGAAGACACAAACATAGTTCTGCATCTGCATGGCAAAGGGAACCTCACAGAAGAATTCACTGGCAAGGCTCTACCAGAGCGGAGACCTCCGGACCAGTGAGCTGTCACTTCAGAGGAACAGGCCACTGCATTAGCACCACAAATCCTTGATTCAGAGCACAGAAACAAGAACAAAGGCAAACCTCAACATCTCCATCTCCTCCAAACTCAGCCTTGCCAGGCCAGTGAGACCAGCAGGGACTGAGACACCTCAGCCACAGGAAGGACAAGGCAGGTGGTGGAACATACCTGGAGTGTTGGGAGATCAATAAAGATGTGCCTGTCCAGCCTCCCAGGTCTCATCAGAGCATTGTCCAGGACGTCGGCGCGGTTGGTGGAAGCCAGCACGATGACGTGATCCGTGGTCCCCATTCCTGCCAAAAACAAGGAAAACCAGAGGAGGTTTGCCCCTCCTCAGACTGCACTGCAGGCACACAGTGGGCTGGAGCACACAGCTTTACACGAAGCCAGAGGGTGTTCACAGCACCCTTTGGGGCTGCTGAGGCTGAGTGTCCCCTGCAGCCCGGAGCAAAGTCAGGAAGGAACCTCCCAGGTCACCTAGGCCAGCCCCTGGTTATCATGGATACTCTGAAATCCCCCTTTCATTTACATTTTAAACCTTGGCTTAAGACTTCTTTTTCTCCTTCCTATTGCCACCCTTGGAAATTGCTCCAATAAGAACCCAGAACAAAATCTCTATTTTAATGAGTTCACAGGAGAAGTCAATTCCTGATCCTTTAGCTCCAGGTTGTACAAGCAGCACTTCCTAGCTGAAACAGCCTTTTCCGCAAATTTCCATGGAAAGTCCTTTTAGTTTGTATTTACTTTCAGCCTTCAGTCACAGTCAGGCCACCAGGGGAGGGACAGGCTTTCCTCTGAGCTGCTCAGGTTAGTGCAGAGAGAGGGCAGCTTTGCCACCCAACAAGGTTACAGCACCAGTTGGTCTTTGCCTTCTCTTACAGGCACTGTGCAGGGCCCTGCACAGACCAGCCCTGCAGAACTCATTCTAGACACAAAACACAACCCAAGAGCTTTGCACTGATTATCAGCACAGAATTTGGCCAAGCCAGTCAGAGCAGGTTCTGTCTCCAGGTCTTAAAGATGAAGGGAGCATCAGGATTTACAGGCTGCCTGAGAGCAGCCTCAATGGAGGCATCAAAGACAGACAGGATTTCCTGGGCAAGGGAAGGCAGGGCACTGGCAGCTGCAGGAGGGCAAAGAGTGGCAGACTTTGTGCTGCCTGGGTGGGGAGCCAGAGTTCCTGTTGAATCACTGCCCCACACTGTTATTTATTGCATTCTTCCAGGTGTCTGCAGGCCCCTGGGCATGAGTCACCTGCTTCCAGCACATTCCCCAGCCCTGGCACACAGCAGCCTTCCCAGGGAAAGGACACTACAGTCCCATGTGCTTCCCTCTGCCAAGTCCCACGCTCTGGAGAGGCGGCTCTGTGCACGTAAGCTGGGCCAGTTTCAGCTCCAGCAGAAGAGCTGCCAAATGTGTCAGCGTGCAAGAGCTCAGCACAGATCAAGGTTCCAGGTGAGGCAGGGGACCGGCTGTGCCAGCCTGTGCTGCAGCAGACCTGGTGCTCCCTCTCTGCAGGCTCCTGCCTAAATAAGCTGCCGGGGAGGACGAAGCCGAGCATCCTTCAGGCGTGTATCACACTGCACTCTGGAGTGGGATAAACAAGCAGAGACTGGCAGGCACTCCAGGAATGGCAGGATTAGACGGCACAGTGCATTATCTGCCTTGCAGCTGGGAAGAGTCTCTTAAAATAGGTCTGACTATTAGAACAAATAAAAAAACAGAAGCACTGAGCGCATCCTCCTCACATTAGCTTCTGCCCCACTTGCTTAATGCAACACCACCTGGCATGTCACAGGCAAAGATCAGCCAAAGGAACAGGCTACAAAAACAACATCTCATCACATCAACAAATGAGAGACAGCTCTGACAATGTAGCCCGAAGAAAAGAGTTCCTGCAAGGGTCACAAATGAACCACTCTGAAAGGAAAGGGAAAAAGAGCCGACTCGAGCTGCAAGTGCCCGGCTCCCCAGTGAGCAACACACTGCTTGGTGGGCATCCCACCCGCAGGGTTACACTGTGTCACCCTCCAGCCATTTGTCCAAAAGCCTTTGGACATCTCCTGGGAGCAGTGGCACTGAAATGGGGCCCCTTCCTGAAGGAAGCCTCGGGGATGCACATGGCAGAGCCCAGGACTTGTCTGAGAGCTCCAGGTGAAGAGCTGCTACCAGAAGCCATGCTGCATCTCCATTCACAAACCCCAGCTCAGTCCAGGACTGCCAAAGCTCCTCTGCAAGCATCCAGAAGAGAGGAGAGATTTGGGTCACATTCCTCTTCCACTTGTCTGCGGTTTGAGAGGGAAGATTCACTATTCAGAGCAGGCACCTGCTCCAACAGAGCCGGGCTTTGTGCGTCACTCGCTCTGCTCTCACAAACAGCTTTTGTAGAGAGGCTCCCTCCAGCACCTCCCCTTCTCCCACCACATCCCGGTGCTTCCCAAATCACAGTCTCAGAGGGAAGGAACCCGAGGCTGCTGAGGGAAGAGCCCTCTGATTACTCCAAAATGTTCACACCAATGTGGCCAAGCCCCAGCCTGCACTCACCCCATGCAGCACATGGTGCTCTCACCCCCTGCAGCCTGCACAGCTCTAATCCTCCTTTTCTCCCTCTCCCTTCCCTCCAAGGAATCTCATTCAATCACAGAAATCCAACAATCACTGATGACTCACTGATCTGCTTTTGTGCATGATTTTTTTTTCTCCAATTAATATCCAGCTTGGGTCTATGGTGTTGTCTTGTCTTCAACCCTCAGTTTCAGCTCAACCTGAGCTCTCAACCTTGCACCTCAAGGCTTCCTTACAAACACTCACTACTCCTGGGGCAGAACTGTTCCCCTCCAGAACAGCTTCTTCACCACCAACCTGAGAGCTGTTTTGCTGTGATGCACGTGGCACATCAGTGTTGTTTCAGGCAACACACTCCGTTAGGTAACACTCCAGTGACACGTGCCAGGATCCCTGCTGATCCCATGTTCCCAGCACCAGGCTGACATCCTTGCCAGCTGTCTCCTGTTTGACACTGTCAGCTCCTTGGACTGTTTTTTTTAGCGTGTGTTTGATAAAGCACTGAGCAAAATGAGGGACTCTGTACATGGTCTGTGCGAGACACGAATAAAGAATGAGATAATATAGATTTAAAAATAAACCAGGCAGCACACTGCAAACAAGGGATAAAGTACACACTGAGGATAATATTTATCTTCTAAACTCACTTTACAGTTGAGCTGAACCCTCATTTCTGCATTGAGACTCACCAGAAAGACACTCTGGAAACCACGCCTAATTTTTACAGACTGATGGAAATCAGACATTTTCATTTTTAGGGTAAAGATGTGGAATGTACTGACTACATATTCCTGAACAGACACGCAGGCTTCCATTTAACTCACAGGCCAGCTCACCCTACAACTGCCAGGGGAGAAAAGGACCCACCCAAGCCAGGACTGCTGGGCTGTGCTACCACAGGCCTTGGCTGTCAAGATCATCTACCTCACTGGAAACACTCAGAGCCAGCAGCTGGAACCCAGGTCTGGGGATGCTTCGGGTGCACAATGGCTTTTAATTTTTCATATGAAGAGTGTGATGAGACAACATAACAGTCAAGCTATGAGTCACAGTTACAGTGAAGAGAAAAGTGAAACAAACACTCCCTGATGGGCAGGTATTTGGTTATTCCTGGCCCTGCAATAGTAAAATTTCCCAGCAGAAATATTGCAAGCTGGGTCAGTGCTGCAGGCTTGGACAGAGACAGGACTAAGGACTGCCAAAGGATCATTTTTTGTGTGAAAGTGTCTGAGCAAAGGGCCAATTCCAGGTGCACAACAGCCAGAAACCAAACACGAGTATGGCATCAAACCAGGAGTTGTTTTCAAAGCTTATCTCCCTCATCTCAGAGATCCTGTGGTCAGGCAGACAACACAAACATAAGGCAGTGGACAGGAGAATTCATATATTACATCACTTATATCCCTTTGGGACAGCTGAACCCTAAACCCTGACAGGCTTTAAACCACTACCTGTCTCAGACTGGATACAGCAAGTATCCAACAACATGTAACAGCCAGCTGGGCTGAAACTCCAGGAGGTTAAAATTTACTAGATTTAGGGATTAGTCACGGGCTACATGGGCTCAGACTTCAGCAAGAGAACACCGGAGAGGCCAGGAAAGCTCAAGCAGCACAAAGATGAACAGACCAACAGCTGGACCTCTGAGGGGAGAAGGGCAAGGAGAAACACTGACCATCCATTTCCACCAGCAGCTGGTTTAAGGTCTGCTCCTCCTCAGCGTTGGCAAAGCCAGACACGTTGGTGGAGCGCTTCTTGCCCACGGCATCGATCTCGTCGATGTAGACGATGCAGGGAGCGCGAGCCTGCGCTTCCCGGAACAGGCTCCGCACACGAGCGGCTCCCAGACCTGCAGGGAAACGGAAAAACAGGCAACATGGTAGCTGAAACTGTTAGCAAGGCTGGAAAGCAGCACTACTGGCCCTTGTGAGACACCTGACACACCCTCTGGATATGACAGTCCTTCTCTCAACACTCCTGGCACAAAAAAACCCAGGCCCAGAACTTATGTTTAGTCCTTAAGCTCAGTCTGTCCTGCAGCTGGGTTTAACTGGGCTCCTAAACCTGCAGGGACTCCTACAGCTGCTGCAAGAAGAGCTTTGCTCCAAGCTCCCAACATGGCCTCCTGTTCCTCCCACAGCTCAGAGCAGAAATATTCAACATTTTCCTGCATACTGACCCTTGTCAGGTCTCAAGAGATCTGTGAGGAAGGAAGAAAAGGAGAAGGATGGAAATCCCAAGGCACACAGAGGCCCTACTTTCCCCATCTGCATTTCCATACAAGGAAGGAAGCCTCAGTCAAGGGCTTTAATAATAGGTACAGGGAGGCCAGAGAGGATGCTTGCAGGTGAAGGACCACAGCTGCACACTGTGGTCCTTCCACATCCTGGTGCTTCCCAAACGTGGCAAGACTGGAGAGTCCTTGGCACCAGTTCATCCTCATCCTGCACACTGTCAGCAAGCAGCAACCAGAAATGCACTTCAGATACTACATAATTAAGGAACTGCATCACCATCACTGAAAACCTTTTATGTCTTCAGGCTAAGTATCCAACTCATCCTTCCCCATGCCAAGCCCTGTCCTCTGCAGGAAGCCCAGACAGCCCCTCCAATACCACAACAGACCAAGAGAGCTCCCCCTGTTCTTCAGAGCACCTCACCTCCAATCACCTCCACGAACTCTGAGCCTGCCATGGCCAAAAATGGCACCTGGGCCTCTGTAGCCACAGCCTTGGCCAGCAAAGTCTTCCCACAGCCTGGTGGGCCCAGCAACAAGGCACCCTTGGGCACTTTGGCCCCGAGCTGGAGGTAGCGATCAGGATTCTGCAAGGACAACACAGCTCAGTCAGAGCCACAGCTCACACCAAGCACCTGCACCACACTGGGGCCTCCCAGAGCTTCCCCAGAATGTTTTCAGCTCAGAGCTGCCAACAGGAGCAGCTCCATTTACATTCCCATTGTGGAACTGGACATAAAGAGCTTGTTTCAGTAGGGGTTGCCCAGAACCACGAAGGATGAAGAGCAGAGCACCCCCTCCTCCCCAGGTCACCCCTTTACCTCAGAAGACAGGGAGCAAATGTTTATTTTGTTCTACTTTTACATACCTTTAAATAGTCCACAAATTCCTTGACTTCCATTTTCGCCTCATGCATTCCTGCTACATCCTTGAAGCCAATCCCTTTTCCAGATTTCCCATCCACAATGGTGAAACGAGCCATCTTCAGCTGGTTCTGTGGAAGGCAGCACAAGAACCAAACAACTTTGGACAAGGCAACAGTCTGGAAAGGCTGTTTGTTATATTTTGGGAGACAGCCCAGCTGTCCCTATCAGTACCACTGAAGTCCCCAGCAAAGCCCTGGCGTTTCATGGATTTTTGCCCTGGAGAAAGTCCCCAGATGCATGGTTGACTCAAACTTTATTTATCCACATGTTGGGAAGAGACAGAATCTGCAGTAATAGTCCCAACACAATCCAGTTCAAACTCCATGCACACCAGGCAGGGATGATTATGAAAAACGTGCAGATGTCCAAAACCTGATTTGGGATCGCCTCCCTGATTTCTAAATGTTCTGATCCTTAATACTCATGGGACAGGCATAGTTCTGAGGAATATGTGTTGATGGCAAATAACTGCCAGTGGTAAATAATTGCCAATACTTGTGAAAGCACAGACACTTTGCACTGATGCTGCTGCTGGTTTCTGCTGGAAACACCCCAGGCCAAAACTACAAGTTCTCAAACTGAACAACCACCACATTTCCGTCTCCTGATGCATGTGAAGCCACAATGAGAGTCAGAACAAGAATTCAGTTAAACATCCCACTTGTAACTGCTCAGTATGTTCTACCCAAAGCAGCTACTCAGGAGGCTTTTTCTTTCAGAAGAAAGTTTATGGCTTTTGAGGCCTTAGAAAAATCCAAAGGAAGAGTTAAACTCAAGGCCTAGGCAAGGACACAATCTAGTCCTCAAGGCCTCATTACTCAACACCTCTTTAAAATATTCTTTTTCTCTGAGCAGCTGCATCCTTTTGTTCAAAGAGCATCTCAAAGCCAGAAGAGAACTGCGGAGGAGACAACAAGGGACTGAATTCACTGTGTTTTCATCCCCAATCCCTGCGGTCAGGGGCAGAGCACCCCGGGCTGATTCCTACAGTTTCATCAGCTGATCCAGGCCAGGGTGGGAGAGAGGAGGAGGAGGAGATTTGCCTGGTGTTGCAAGCGAGGCATGCAGCAGGAGCAGAACAGGCCAGCACATAATGAACTCCAGAATCTGAACATATTTTATAAATTGAGAACTCATTTTGTAGAAAGCAGCAATTCCTACTTCTGGCTGTATGGGAGGCATGTTGGCAGGGCCCAGTGAAAAACACCATCTGCAGCTGCAGCTCATTAGCAAGCTTTGAAAACAGCAAACTGGACTGAAATTCCCTGAGCTCAGCCCTTCCTGCCACTGGGAAGGGAAGGGACCTCAGCTAAGGCCAGTTAAGGTACCAGCCAGGGAGATGATCAGCACAGGATGCAAGATGTGGCAAGACTGGAGAGTGCTTGGCACCAGTTCATGTTCATCCTTGTCCTGGTTTGAAGACAATCCTGCACTGACTTTGCTGGGAAAAGGGGAGAAGATAACCCAGCAGAAGCCAAGACTCCCCACAGGTTGCAGAACATGCTCAAACCCCAGGCTACTCACAAAGGCATTGAAGCCTCCGGCCCTGCTCGCCACCCTGAAGAGGCGGAAGATGCTCCACAGCATGGACACGGCCACCAGTGTCACTATCAGGGAAAGGACATCACTGAAAGGACAAAGACAGGTACAAACTGAAGCATTCAGCCACATCCTGGTCAGTATTACCCAACATGGCTACTTTTAAAGGACATTTAGGCTACAGTGCAAATGACCAGACGTGATTAAGAAAATTGAACTTCCACAGGTTCTTATACGGATATATAAAATCCCAAACCCCAACCATTACATAACCTAAGAAGTTAAGCAGAGGACACTGGCAAACATTGCCTACAGCTGTGGAAGAAATTCGACCTCACCATCCACTTCAGAGGCATTTCTGCTTCTAAAACAAGCAGGACCTCCGGGCACTCAGATCACACCCGGAGCAGAATCCACTGGGGCTGGCAGTGCATCCAAAGGGAGCTCACTGCAGAGAACAATGTCTGGTAACAACAGGGATTCCAACTCCCCTAACCCTGGCAGAAATCCTGGTGGGGGTCTCCCATTAAGGGACTGCTTGATCCTCCTTAGTCAAATCTCTCACGAGTCCTTTATGCCAGAAAAAAAGTACCCAGCACCAACACTGTCAGTTTTCTGGATCCTTTGGAGCATTAGAAGGGAGATGAAGAGCTGAGATGACACTCCAGGTCTAACACAGTTACAGGATAAACACGCTGAGGACAAATACTCTGTGAGCTCTAAACAAAGGATGCTCTCAAGAGCAGGAAGAATGATCCAGATGACAGGCTGAGATTGGTGGGCCCCTGTTCTGCTCCATGTGCCTGAGAAACCATCCGGCCTCACCACACTTTAGTGTTTATCTTTATACCAGAATCCTGTGCTCCACCTCTCACAGAGGGATGATTTACTGAAGCAAGGGACCAGTAGAGCTCTACACCTAGCTGCATTTGTTTCTGTTCAGTGAGAGATTCAAAGGCAACACTGAAACCTGAAAGTCACCTTCAGTTTGTCTGCTCTGCAAACAGGATTAGTTCTGAAACATCCCCAGCGCCCACAGTGTGGAGTGAGCTGAGCCCAGGCTGCAAAGGCTCTGCACCTCACAGGCTCAAACTCCAGACCAAATCCTCCAGACACTCATCAGGTTTTCTGATAGACTTAACACCCCATCACAGCTCTTAAGAAATTGTTTAAAATCTCTTTTGAGGAGCAGAGCAAATAGCTTGTGTTGGGGGGCTGATTGTCTGTTCAGTTCTCTCTTCCTGTTACACAAGTCTGAAAAAATTGGCAAGTTCTGAATTTGAACTGAAGGTCTCATACTGCATGATTAGTTTAAAAAGCTTGTCCTCATATATTCAACTATATATTAATCATGTCCAAATGTTGATGAAAGGACAAAATCCAGCCCAGATATCCATTCATACACAAACTTCACATTTTGGCAAGGTGTCTGGGAGGAGGAATTACACTCACTGGCCATCTCCAGCGGGAAAATCGAAGCATTTTAATGAGGAAGGAAGGCTTAGTGCACCCCCAGCCTTCTCCACAGACCAGGCCGTAACATCACTTGTTGCCAAGATTTCTATCACACTCTGTACTTGTATAGCTGATTATGAGGACAAAAAGTCCTCAGCTGGGCAAGAACTCAGCAAGCGGGACCTGAAACATTTTGACTTGTTGCGTGTTGCAATTCCAGAATTCTTAGGACCCTCACTTTTCAAACACTAATGTACATCTAAAGCACCTTATCTTTCAGAAATATTCATTAAATGTTCCAAATGCAAGCCCACTTTTTTGTTCTGTATTTAAGTATCATTTAGCTGAAAGCCCCTGTTTTCCAAGCAAAGGATGCTGTCACCAATACAAGAGCAACAGTAAGGACAAATTTATATCATACTTTCCATAAAAGCCAGGGTGTTTGTAGGAAATGGGGATTCTCTCTTTCTCATCAATATTCAGCTCATCCTCCACAGCTCTGAGCTTCTCCTCGAATTTGTCGATGTTTGCCACGCGCATGGTGTACAGCAGGGTCACGTTCTGGGGACAGGCAAGCCACAGCAGCATGGAAATGTTATTTATTATATATCAGTATCTGCAAGGAGCAGAGGGGCACAGCATGGACAGGCCAGGTAAAAATTAGCCTCATGCTACACCCTTTGATCCTGCATCAATGAATTTGGGAGTAGATGACTGACACCAGGGCTCTGACTGAATTTAGGAACCTTCTGGTCTTAGGAAAAAGGGCTGATGGAGTTTGACAGAATACTCATGACTAAAACCCAAACAGGAGAAACTTTTGAAACAAAATCAAGTCATAAGAGTTTACAATCTCCTGGACACCTTCTCCCATACCAGACTGAGCTGGTAGAAGAAAACTGAGTTTCTTCAGCTTTTCGGACATACAAAAGATTTCTTTTTTCCAGGCCATTATTAATTATTTTTACAATTCAAACTGGAAATCTTAGTTTCCAGGTTGCTTGAAGCCCCGTGAACTTCAAATATAAGAAAGAAAAGAATTAAAGAAAAGCAAATTTACCAGCTGGAGTTCTACTGACCATATCCATTCATTAATTCAGTCACCTCCAGCAGTACTACCTAAGCTCATTCACTGCAGCTGTAGGGAGTCACTCACCATTTGTCCATGTGGAGTTCCTCCTGGGTGCAGATAAATCTCCACGATGTCACTCTCAGGCACCACCTCGATCCTCTGCACCTCCCCCTTGGCCAGCATCTCATTCACAAAGTAGTTCCAGGAGATGTTGGTCCCTTCCCTGTTCTCGCCGATCATGAAGCGAAGTATCAGCACAATGAAGGTGAGGACCAGCAGTGCCCGCAAACGTTCCAGGTGCATCTGATTTTCCCTTCTCCTGCGTTTCTCCTCCTCTTTACAAGAAAGATATCAGAGGAAAAAGGATTAGTGTGTAATTGTGGAGCTTTCTGACCCAAAGAAGGGATAATTAAATGACAAATAGTAACACAATGGTACTTTTTGGGGGGCGTTGTGTTGCATTGTTTGGTTTCTCCCAAAGGATTGGGCTTCCCATGGTCCTAGTGCACCAAACCCACTAAAATCCCACCAAATACCATTCTAGGCTAAAATGAGACACTGTTTTGCCTGGCCCCATATGGACAGAGGTCAAAAAAAGCCACAGGAACCTTGTTGGTAAAAATCAAACTGCAGAATGACTATAATCCATGTTATACAACATGGTTCTACAACGGAAAATATTAGGAATAAATCCAGTGTCCCTGGTAAATCCCACAGCACATTATTGTTTCCAGGTGACCTCTGATCTCCTGGCACCTGCACCACAACTCCAGCAACGCCTCCACTGTCTCAGTAAATACCTGCATTTGCAGAGAATGGGAGATAGCACAGCACACAAATACACTGCAAATCCATCTGCCTTAACCAAATTCCCTGGATTTTCTCTCTACAACTCACCTCATGTTTCAGAGGGTTTGATAACTTGCCGACATTAGGGATCTGTATCCAAGAGGGATTCCTATGCTGGATGTGCTTTCCCACACTTTTATTGTGCTACAGCCACACTGAGGCAATGACACATGGAAAAGGGATGTTTTACTTCAACTGTTTGCCACCAAATATTTTTTCAGTCTCACAACACTTTTTTTTTTTGGCACTGCACAGGCAAATTTATGATTCTGTGGGCTGTAAAGGACTGTCACAGCACAGTTCAATGTCAGCCACTGGCCAATAGTTGAGTTGTTCAAATAACAACAAACATCTCCTCCTCTTTCCAGTCACATGGGAGCTTTCCCAATATATAATTTAGCACTTGCTCTTGATATACAATTTAACAGCAACGGCACCATGACACATATAAATACCCTTCTACACCCAGAAAAAAATTCATCCTGTGCCACTGGGCTCTAATGCACCAGTGCTGCAGCCCAGATTTGATTTATTTGCAAATTCATAACAAATGTCCTGACACCAGCATTTATCACCGGTCACCAATTAGGCGCTACGCACGCTGCAACAAAACCCAGGGACAAACATATGACCCAGGCAGCTGCTAAAAAAAGTCCTCTGTCCTTCAGAGGCACAGCCTCATTTTTCACTGCTTCCCAGCTCTGTTCCATGCTGAACAGGAAAGGCTTGTTCCTAAATAGAAACAATGCAGCTTGGCAGAGAAGTCATCATTTCAGAGGGCCATGACAAGCTCAGACTCCATGTCCAGCCCATCCGCTTTGTTCTCTGCTGCCATCCCCTCACCAAGTGTTATCTGCTGCATCCAGCTTTGCTAGGACTCAGGAATTTATCCCAAGGCTGCAAGACGACATCCACTACAGTCTTACTAGGGAAAATTAAAATACATGATAGAAGACTTAATCTGCACAACATCCTGAAAAGCTGAGCAGGTTCTAAATAAAAAGATTCTACAGAGAAAAGAAACTACTTCAGGAAAGTGAATCCCAACAGGAAAAGTCAATGTATGGTTGTGCCAGTTCCCTGGAGGTCTCAGAGTCAACTCTGAGCACTTTCCTGTGTTACATTTCAGACCAAGTGGAGGCCCATAATCTGCTCTAAACACACACAACCAGTGATGTGATCACCCAGGGCAAAGCTGCCCATTAGACATCCTGACACAACTTCTCCCTTTTCCAGGAATTAGATCTTTCTAAGACCATTAACCTGCAGCTGAATACTTTCAGGAGAAAACCCCATTTCTAGAAAGCTGGAAGGCAACACCAAGCTTTGCTTTAGTCTGCGTTTAATTAAGGACAAAACCGATTTATTTCTCAGCTGAGGTAAAGTGTGACTGTCTGTACAGCACGACATCCACACTGCACCACGAGCCACCCCACAGCACTCAGGAAACGAGTCCCAGGGACTGGATGTGACACTTGCAAGCAGCAGCTGTGGGAATACTTCCAGCTTTTGAGTCTCCACCAGCCTCCACCAAGCAATGATTTGCCATTAACCCCAAATGTGAACTCTCTGATTAAAATCTTTGCAAGGGCTGCGGTGACAGTTTGAAGAGTTCTTTGTAATAATTACAGCAGAGACAAGTGTTCCCCTGGAGACCCGGGGCAGCACTCCCCCTCCCAAAGCCAGGCTGTCCATTAATCACAGGAGGAGAGGCCACGGAGCACAGCGTGTTGCTGGTTACTGATTTGAGCAGCCACAGCACTTCCAGGTGCTGTGCTCAGTCATCCCCTGGCCTCACACACCATGGGACCCAATTCCACACTCCCTTCCCGAGGGCTTTGATACCTGCACTCACATCCCACTGAACACTTCATCCCAGTTAAATCATCAAGGAAACTGCTCTGGCCCTAAGGACACTGCAGTGACACCAGCCAGGCTGTCAGCAGCAGCTGACCTCTGACTTCAAAAGCAAAAAGTTCAAGAGGATTCAATTATCAAGCACAAAAAAGCAGAAGCCAAGTGCTCACATCATTTGACGATAGCCAGGTAAAGGTTTAGAAAATAAATTATAAAATTATATTACAATCTGTAGTGACATTAAGTGTCTCCCAACGTGCAGTACAAAGTTCTGGAGCCATAGCAGGAGGTTGGATGATTTTATGGTCCCTTTCCAACCCAAGTCACTCTGTGATCAACAGGTTTTTAGGGAGATAAAACTCATTTTCAAAAAGCTCTGTACATGCCTGGGGCTTAGGAGAATAAGACATGGAGAAAAACAGTATCTAGAAAGACTGATTAAAAAAAAAAAAAAAAAAAAAAAAAAAAAAAAAAAAACACCAAAAAAAAAAAAAAAACCCCAAAAAATTAGTAAAGAGAGCTCTTTAAGGAATTTATATCTGAGTTCTGTGATTCACCAGAAATAGGGACACATCCACATTGAAGATAACTGAAACGTAAGAAAATAAAACCAAATCCAGCTTGAAAGACTGGGTTTAGTTAATACAAGTTTATTAAGTCAAAATGCTCTACAACAAAACCAAAACCTAGGTAATATTACAGTCCCCCTTCATAAAGGGGCACAGCCAAGGCAAACAGCAACGGAGAGATTGGCACAGGATGGAAAGTAGCACAGAAAGAGAGCCACTTTCATGATCTTTTATCCTCTGATTAGATATTAGGAGAAAATCCTTCCCTGTGAGGGTGGGCAGGCCCTGGCACAGGGTGCCCAGAGAAGCTGTGGCTGCCCCTGGATTCCTGGAAGTGTCCAAGGCCAGGTTGGACAGGGCTTGGAGCACCCTGGGACAGTGGGAGGTGGCCCTGCCCAAGGCAGGGGTGGTACTGGATGTGCTTTAAGGTCCCTTCCAACCCAAACCATTCCAGGATTTCTATGATCTCTCTTGTATCTTCCAGTCCATCATCTAAACCAAAATACTCCTTCATACTTGCTCTGAGCCCCAGGCTTGTACAGGGGGAAGTTCCAGGTACAGGGAAGCACAAAGGTGGCTCTTTCCCCCTGCATGCCCTGCCCTGGGTTTCAGTAAATCCCGGAATTTTTGGCACACACGTACCATCCTCCTCCTGTGGAGATTTCTTCTTGAATCCTCCATTCTTCTGGCTACTCCCCCGAGAGCTGGACGTAGCAAACCAGGAGGTGCTACCTGCAGGCAAGAAGAGGTCAGAGATTGCTTTAATGGCACAAGAGAAATAATTTGGAGAAGTTTCTTTAGTACTGAAACATGCACACAATTCCCAAGGCACAGACATCACTAACACTGGCAGGTAGGAACGGCCTCACACTTGGGATTGGAAATGCTCATTAAAGGAACTATGGGTAATGGGATTAAATCAGGCTTCTCAGGAATGCTGGGGGTACCCCAATAAAAGTCAAAAAAGGCTACAAACACAAAGTCTAACGACTCCAGTATTTCTTTAATCCCCTGAGCTCCTCATGGGAAGGTGCCACTGTTCCTCCCTGTCACCAAACACAAACCTGGATCCCTGCAAACACACCCAGCTCCCACATCCAGGCACAGAACAGCTCTGCTGCACTTTCAGGAATGCAGAGAGAAGGTGAGGAAAGGTCAGTTCTCTTATGAAATCAGACCTTTTCCCCTCCTGCTCCTCAGGACTCACCCAGGAGATTCCAAAGTCTGACTGGATCCCGGATTATGTGCTGTTTTGTCAGGACTCCACCGAGACCTTGACGTGGTAGGGAAAGTGTTGGTGGCAGGAGGCTCTGAGGAAGCAAAGAAAGAAAAACAAGAGAACGAGTAGAAAACGCTGTGGCTGCTCAGGCTTTGTGTGCCTCATGAGACTTGGATTCCTGAACAGGGAAACACTGTGGGTGAGTGTCAGGACAGCAGCTGGGAGCCCTGGATGGGATTCATGGTTGGGCACTTCCCATGTGACTTTGAAAATGTTTATAACCCAGTGCAAAGAAAGCACAAGTAGAAACACACAACCCATACCCAAAACACTTAATATTTAATCTTTTTCCTCCCTGTGCCTGTTTTTGTTCTAAAGGAATCTTGGAAATCAGTTCTTAGAATGTAAAGATTCCCTACCGTAGTAAAAAGAAGCTTTTTAATGAAAAAATGACTTTTTAAAGGAAATTTTAAGGACTTTTAACTCTCCTATGCAGAAGCAAGGCCAATGCAGCTCTGTCCCTAGGTAACTCAGCAGGAATTCTACAGTGGATAGTCACATTTAAGTGTAATTTCACAACATCTAAACTAACACTTATTAATTGTCTCACTGAACACAAGGCTGGCCCCTTCTTCAATGGGATTCCCTGTCTCCCCTCCACTGCACAGACTTCAATTTCCAAACCAGCCAGGGACACTGACCAGGCTGAAACCCCTTACTCCTTTTTCCTGGTTCTCCCCTTTTTTCCAGCTTGTGATGGCCTAAGACAGCAACCTGAGCATTGATGCTCTCTAGAACAGAACAGTTTAAAATTTAAACTGATCCCAGAAAAACCTGGCATGAAACAAAACATCCCACCACCTCTTACACCACAAAAAAAAAGGTCTTAAATCCAGAGGAGGCCACAAAGTTGATTTGAGGGATGGAGCACCTCTTGTACAAGGAAAAGTTGGGAAAACTGGGATTGATCAGCCTGGAGAAGCTTTGGGGTGACCTAACTGTGACCTTTCCAGTGCCTAACGGGGCTCCAAGAGAGCTGGCGAGGGACTTGGGAAAGGGATGGAGTGACAAGACACAGGGAATGGCTTCCTACTGCCAGAGGAGCGGGATAGATGGGATATTGGGAAGGAATTCCTCCCTGTGAGGCTGGGGAGGCCCTGGCACAGCGTGCCCAGAGCAGCTGTGGCTGCCCCTGGATCCCTGGAAATGTTCAGGTCCAGGTTGGACGGGGTTTGGAGCAACCTGGGATGGTGGAAGGTGTCCCTGCCCGTGGCAGGGGATTAGAATCAGATGAGCTTTAACGCCCCTTCCCACCCAAACCAGCCCATTATTTCCACGGTGTTTCCCAAGTCAGTGCCCAACAGCGCTGACACGACAGACCTTTGGGACGCCACAACCACAGGTCCCCCCTGAGCGGCCCGAACGCCCCTCTTCCCCGTTCTTCTTTTCTCTCGGTGCCCCCTGTGCTCGGTGAGGCCCCGCCACCGCCCTGTTACCTGCAGGCCGCGAATCCTGCCGAGGGCACAGCCGCGGGGCCGGGCCCAGGCGGCGGCGGGCGGCCGCCAGAAGGAGCAGCGGCCGCGGAGAAGCCCCATCCGCAGCAGCAGCGCCATGTCCACCAGTCCCGCTCCCCGGAGGCTTCAGAGGCCGCGGTGGCGGGACGGGCCCGGCCCGGGCCGCGGCGGCTCCGCCGTTCCCCGAACGGCGGCCTCAGCGCTGCCGGAAGTGCCCGGTGAGGCCCGGGCGGCCATCTTGGGAGCGGGCCGGCGCGCGCCGCGCTGCCAGGCCTCAAGATGGCGGCGGCGCCGTGCGGGGGTTGCCGGGAAGGGTCGCGCCGTTACCGCGGTAACGGGGGTTCCGGCACGGCCTGAGGGCCCGGACAAGGCCCGGACACGGAGCCCTGGGCCCGGCCCCTCCCGCCGCTCCTCGGGTAGGCTCCGGGCTGCAGGGGAGCCCCAGGCCAGGGCCGGCCCGGTCACATCTCATGGAGCAGACGGTTCCCCACCTGCCCGGCCTTTTCCATGCTCTCTGCCGTGGCCAGGGCCCGTCCCGGCTTTGGCCTGGTCCCAAATTATTTAGGCAGAACAAACGCTTGGGAGGAGTGGGAGGATCCCTGCAAGGAGAGCAGAGAGACTGCAGCTACCACTGGGTGGGTCTGATGCTGGAGTCTGGTGGTGTGAGCACACAACCAGCCCGGCTCTGGGATTTTATCCCTCCTAATCCCATGTAATTGCAATGCCTGGGAAAAGAAGGAACAACCTCTGCAGTGTTGGATTTAGCAGAGAGGAAAGAGAGCAACTCCCTCCCTGTGCAGCTGTTGCTGAGGAAGGTTCCGCTTCTGACAGCCTGAGATAGGAGTGAGCTCTGGTAGAAAACAGCCTTTGTGTCTGCGATGGGAGTGAGGGACTGAACAAATATATAGAAATTTGTATTTACTTTGAGGGTGGAGAGGCCCTTGCACAGGTTGCCCAGAGAAGCTATGGCTGCCCCATCCCTGGCATATTAATGCCCCCTCACCCCTGGAAATCCCTTTGTGTCACTGATTGGATCAAAGAGTTCAATTTACAGACACACAAATCGGTGCCAATTAGTTCCTAAGGGCTGTTGAGAGCGCAGAGGGGATGTGGCAGCTGGGGGCACCTCCACCACAGACCCTACATGGAATGCCCAGGGAGGCTGCACTGACTCCCAGCCAGAAGATCCAGGCCTGGGTGTGACCAAGCTATGCTGAATTGGGAGTACTGGTTATTTACAGACACATCACAGAGCTGGAGTTGACACAATTTCTATCCCTCTTTTCACACTGTGCTTCAAAGGCAACCAGATGACAGAGGACCAGGAAGGCTGGGCAGAGAAGCTGTGGCTGCCCCATCCCTGGAAGTGTCCCAGGCCAGGTTGGACGGGGCTTGGAGCACCCTGGGATAGTGGGAGGTGTCCCTGCCCATGGCAGGGGGTGGGACAGGATGGTGTTTAAGGTTCCTTTCCCCCCAAACCATTCCAGGACTCCATGAAGGAGGGCTGGTGCCAATACCAAGTGATGCCAGAAAGGGCAGTCAGGAGGTTCTGCCCTCCATGGGCAGTACAGGCTGTCCCCTCTGTGCGTGCCGAGGTGACCTTGGGAAAGGTGGCTGCAGTCACTGCCCTTGGACTGGCAATATGCTCCTTTGGGAGTAAGCCAATATTCTGAGAGGACAGATATAACCTGATCCAGGCTTGGCCTTGCTGGGATGTGTTCCAGCCATGACATCACTCAGTAATGCCACGTCTATTTACTACCGGGGAAAGGTGCTGGATTGGAGGCTGAAATCCCTGCTTTATCTCCTGAGCAGGTTAGGAGCAGGAAGCAGCATTAGCAGCCACATCTTGTTCTTTTCAGGCCAAGAGAAGTCAGTTTCCACGGGAAACACAGCTCTGCTCTGCCTGAGAATTCACCTCTCCTGTTTCCATGTTCCCTGTAAGACACTCCTGCCCTCTGGAAGTTCCTGAGCCCCCCCAGCTCATCCCTGACTCATTTCCACACAGCACTTTGCCAGTGGGGTAAATGGATACCTGGAATCAGGTGGCCACTGCGCCATCCACAGACTTCTCATCAATGAATCAAAGGATTGCATGCAGAGCTGAAGCTGCTGGAAGGTAAATTCAGACTTTGTACAAGATGAAGAAAACCCCTGAGCAGCTAAGCCAGGACTGTGCTGGGGCAGGAAAAACCACCTGGCTTGGAGGGATTGGAGTTTCCCAGCATCCCCTAGCACTGTGCATCTCTGTCATGCACCAGATGGGATTTTTTAGATTACTTCTTTGCAGATGACAAATCAAGGTCAAGGGATAGATACTCCCCTTCAGCACAGCAAGGCTAAGAAGGATGTGTTTAAAAGACCACATGGTTTTCCCTGGAGCACAGTAAAACTCCTCACCAGGAAAGAGCTGTTCAGCCTTTTTTCACGAGCCAGTCCAAACTCCTCAGACCTATTCACTGCTCCAGGAACAGCTTGGGATCGCAGAGAGTTCCAGTCCCATTGCAGAGCACAGCATGGCACCAGCACTGCTCCTCCCTGGGGCACAGAGCCTCCCCAACCCCAGGGCGAGCCTGGGACACAGCTCTGGGGTACAAATCTATCTTTGGGTCACCTCTAAAGCCCTGGGAGTGTAAGACAGGCAAGTGACAGATGGCTGGAGGCAGGGGATCATGGGGACACGGCCACCCCGCAGCAGCCACCGCGCCGTCTGCCAGCCGGGGCTTAGAAACCTCCGGAAAAGCCAACACGGGGAAGAGGGAGCAGCGCTCAGAGAGTGACAGGGGTAAGGGGCAGAGCAGGGGGAGGGAAGTGTCTGTTGGTGACTCAGAGCAGATTGCTCTGCGGGAGGGCACTCCCCGGAGAGCTGCTGGAGCTCGGAGAGGCCCCGGAACCCATCTGTGTTCAGGAAGTGGCTGAAGTCACCTCCAAACCCTCCAGACAGGAGGAGGTCACTCAGCTCCGAGTGAGCAACTGTCACTCCACACCCCTGAAATCCATAAGCAGCCTGGAAACCTAAAGCCTGTCATTAGGAATGATAAAAACAGTAATTACAGCTTGGCTGTCATGAGTTCACACCTGGAACATCAATACGAGGCGTTTACCCAGCAGCAGGAGAACAGTTCCCCTGGAATCCACCCTCTGTGGATGCACCAGGCACAAAGCTCCACCGACCACTCTTCACACAGGTGTAAGTAAATCCTGCAGGGAGTCTTGCAAATAGACTTTATCCACCACTGCAGCAGCTCCCAGCTTTGAGGGATCCAAAAATGCTGCTACTGTGGAGGCACAGGAGCTACATCACTTCAGGGCTGTGGGCTCTACCTGGCCTGATCCCAGTCCTGGTGCCCCACTGGGACTGAGCTGGGTGCACAGTGGGCTGCATCAAGGAGTTGAACCTTCAAAACACACAGATTTGGGGACAAACAAGCTGTGCCAAGGAGGCGGACCTTCAAAACAATGCAGATTTGAACATGAGAAAGCTGTGCCATGAATTTAGCCTTAATTAAATCTCGTAGAGCTCTGAGCAGCCATCACACTGTAAAGCAGGTGAAAGCCCAGACTTTTATTTCTTTATGGTATCGTAGGTGAAACAGCTTAAGTTGGAGTGACCTTAACAACAACAACAACAAAAAAATACAAGGATAGTTTGAAAGTAGGTTTATTTAATAAAACTGAGTTTGTACAGAGCCAGGGAGGTTCCTGCTGCAGTACAGCAGCTGTACTCCTCACTGCCTTCCCAAATGGCTGCTCGGTTTGCCAAACCCATTTCTCTTCAAAATGTTAATAGATGACATTAATTAAAACATGAGCCAAGCTTAAAGTAAAGGTTTTTCTAATTAAAGTTCTTCTGAAGTTTTATTCTCTTGGCCTCTGTGATGTTGGCAGCTGACTGGTCACTCAGGATTTACCCTGCCAACCATAAATCACACCTTGTTTCACCTATTAAAAATAGATTCCCATCCCTCCATTCTGAGAGGAGTTGAGTCAGCAGGGAGCTGCACCCACAGTAGCACAGCCCAGGAATTTTTGACTTTAGGGTTGGCATGATGGTTCCTTCCCTCACAGGACAGCTGCTGAAGCATTGAGGTGAGTTTGGTCACCCTCAGGTTGCTGGAGCAGGTGAGGGGCTGACAACACGGGTGCCATCTCCAGAGTGAGCCAGGAGGCAGTGCCAGAGCAACGAGTGGAGGGTCAGGAGCTCTGTCCCCAAAGTCAGTGTCCTTTTAGCTTGCTGGGACAGACAGAAATAGGCCTGAAAGCACATTCCCCAAGTGGCCTAATTTCCCTGCCCTCACACAATGTTCTCTTTCCTCCTCAGCACCAGGGTATTTGTTTTATTTTAGGATTTAAGAGCTTACAACCTTTATTGAAGGATAAAGGTGCTCAACAATTTACTGTGATTTTTTTTTTAAGTATTGCAATTAAGGAGCAAAAGCCAGGCAGGTTAAACATCCCCATCACACAAGTCTCACCCAGAAAACCAGCAGAACAGCCCCCAAGGAAATAATCCTCCCATTCCTGCTGTCAGCTTCCCTTCTCTAAGCACTTGAGAGTTCCTCCCTGAACCAGGCTGTTGTGTTCAAATAGAAAAAGGTCAGGGTGACACTGAAAGGGTTTAACTTCCTCTCCAGCACTGGATCTCTGACCTGGATGACATTCAAGGTTGTCAAGGAAGCAGTTACAGACAACTATATTTAGGAAATGAAAACACGTATTTCCCCTCTCCTCTGCTCAGAGGCCAACACTCACCTGCAGCGTTTGCAGGGAGCTCCGACAAGACGCTTAATGGAAAGGAAGCCAAAAAACCCCCAACCCCTTTCTTTTCACTGGTTTAGTAGGTCTTACAGAGGAAGAAGATGGGTAGAGATAAAAAGACTAAGCCTAAGTGGAACACAGGACCAGCTTAGCAGGCTCAGAATAAACTTCTCCTGCTGTTATTTAACAGCAGAGCCGGACACGTGCTCCTGAGCCACTCCTTCCTGCTGAGCCCAGCACAGGGATTTCTCTTCCTGGGGGCCCGTGGCACCCCCAGCACATGAGAACTGTCCCTCAGGCTGCCAAGTGTGTGACCCCGAGTGGCCCTGCACGTCCCAAAAGTGAGATCCCCGTTACAGCCCTGCTCCTGGCAGAGAGGGGTCAAAAACCAGCACACTCTGGATGAGGGCATGGGCAGAGCTGCTGCCTCCAGATTTCCCCATCCCAGGAACCAAAACAACACGTGGTAACACAGCTCTGCCACCCACACCAGGGCCCCGGAGCTGGGACCTGCTCCATGGACAGGATTCCTCCCTGGAATTCGGCTGCCTTGGTGACACAGGGGGGCTGGGGCAGATGTGTGGTAGAAAATACAGACACACAATGGAACAGTGGAATGGTTTGGGGTGGACGAGCCTCAAAGTTTGTCCATTCCCACCCCTGCCATGGGCAGGGACAGCTTCCACTGTCCCAGGCTGCTCCAAGCCCTGTCCAACCTGCCCTTGGACACTGCCAGGGATCCAGGGGTCACCACAGCTTCTCTGGGCACCCTGTGCCAGGGCCTCCCCACCCTCACAGCCAGGAATTCCTTCCCAATCTCCACCTGTGACCAGTGGATGCCAGCCTGTAATCAATCACATCCCAGCCTGTAATCAATCACCACCGTGTCAACCAGAGCACTGAGTGTCACATCCAGTTGTTCCTTGAGCATTCCAGGAGAATGAAGGAGTGACTGACACTATCCAGCAGGAATGACCTGTTTAGGAGATGTTTAAAATGTTTTTTTTCAGGAGGCACCCTGCACATAAAAATTGCACAAAAGCATTTTGGTGTTGTGTGATCAACACTTGAAAGGACCAGAGAAAACAGGCCCAAAACGCAGCCTGGTCAGGAGCGAGCAGCACTCCCAGCCTGTCCCTGTCCCCTCCAGGGGGATCCTCTTGGGCTGGAGCAGCCACTGTCCCGACCAAGGCACCTGTGTCACCCCTCACTGTCCTGCTGGGCAGCGACTGCCAACGCCGCCACTCCGGAGAGCCACAGCACACAGGGCATCGGGAGCTTTAATGAGGCTGTAAATAAAGAACTGGGCCCAGACCAGGCCCTGAGCGCTGTGCCGGCGTGGCGCAGGGACAGCACGGGAACCCCAAGAGCATTGATGCCCCAGCACCCCCTGACGCGTTCCCCAAACCGGCGCCTCGTCCCAACACCGATTTTCGGGTACGTCGGTGCCCCAAGTGCGAACACCGGCAGCACCGAGCACCTCCCCGTGACCCCTGCCAGCCGGGGAGTGCCCGTGCGGTGATCCCACAATGCCGAGGCAGCGCGGCGGGGGTCGGTCCCGGGGCTCAGCGCAGCCCGCAGGTCCTTGGGAGGGCCTATCCCGGTCCCGGGGCTCAGTTCAGCCTGCAGGTCCTCGGGAGGCCTATCCCGGTCGCGATCCTAGTCACGGCAGGGCCCGCAGGTCCCCGCGGGGCTGGTTTCGGTGCCGGTCTCGTTCCCAGTGCAGGTCTCATTCCCGGTGCCGTTCCCGGTGCCGATTCCGGTGCCGTTCACGGGGGGTCCCCGGCC
>WEKY01052720.1:241023-367994 GCA_013390045.1 Picathartes gymnocephalus | reverse complement strand
GGGGGGGGAAGTAAAAAGAAGCTTAAATGCTAATAACAGTGAAAAATCTGCTCTGTGTGGAGCACATGTGAAGAAAGCGGGTGCACGTTGGGCTGTGGAGTCTCCGTCAGCTGAGCTGGGGGCTTTTAAAAATCTGCTCTAATTTTTATGCTGCATGTGGAATGGCTAATCCCATAAAAGCCTCGCACCTTTTGACAGATGAAACGCTGCTGTTCTTCACTTATTTGAGCAAAATATTTTTACAGATGGTATTAGCTCTGTGGCTCCGAGGGTAATGCAGTCCTTACACAAGAAAGATCTTGCTTTGATCTGACAGCTTTCAAGATCCATTTCCAATCTTGGAGTTCCATTAAGTCTGTTTGTAATGGTGCCCTCAGACTTTTTTTCTGTTTATGGGACTCTTTGGGGTGTTAACGTTGCTCTGTGTTTGAGTTCTCTTTAATAAACTGAAGGAATAATTGGGATCAGGAGAGGAAATAATCATGTTAGAAGGTGCAGTTAATTATACCAGGTATTTTGGGCTCCAGAATTCTTTGTCTCGATTCTAATGTTTTCTTCAAGTTTTAGGATGTAGTGAAATTATCAAATCATCAAACTAGGACAGTGGGGCAGGGTGGTGTGTGATGGTTAATTTTGGGAGTGTGAGACGAGCGTGGCTGCAGACTTGATGTCCATGAGGGCCCTGGAGGATAGGAGGGATGGTTTCTGTGGTGAGCAGCCCCTTCCCTCTTCTGTGGGGGAAGAGGTGGTCTTCTCTGTGGTGCAGTGTCCATCCAACGTGACTTAAATGATCTTGTGCCCATCCTACATGGTCCTGTGCCCATCCTGTGTGACCTACATGGTCCTGTGCCCATCCTGTGTGACCTACATGGTCCTGTGTCCATCCAAGGGGACTTTTGTGGTCCTGTGTCCATCCAACATGATCAGTTTTATTCTGTGGGTGCCCAGTGGGGTCTTTGTGGTCCTCTGTCCGTCCAACACGGTCTCTTTGGTCCTGTGTGCATCCAGTGGGATCTCCATGGTTGTGTGTCTATCCAGTGTGGTCCCATGTCCCTCGAGGATGGCCCGGGTGCCCCGTGGCTCAGCAGCCCCGTGCTCGGGTGGCTGCTGGCTCTCTGCAGGAGCAGCCTCCCCTCTCCCTCTGCTCCTCCTCCCTTGGGGCCCTGCCGGTGTCTGGCCAGACCTCACCTCTGAGAAACCATCCTGGCTTTTCCTGCCCCTCTCAGTGCTAGCTGGGGAGGCGTGAGCTCCCGAAGAGGCCGTCCGAAACCTCCGTCTCCTCGGGTTCATCTCCGTTTTCTGGAGTTCAGTGGGTGGGTAAGGCTCGTGTCCGTGTAGTGCTGTGAGCAGAGGCTGGAATTGCAGCCTGGGAAGGCTGAGGGATTGGGAGACGCTTCCCCACGGTAACCCCACGGTGAGCAGGTGGCAGCGCCGGGCAGGGAATTGGCTGCTGGAGTCAGAAGAAAGTGATGGTTTTTTTTTTCTAGGTCAGGGTTGAAGGCACTGTCAGGGCGGTGATGTGCAGCATATATTACTGTCTGCATTGTCCCTGCCATATGGATGTGTGCACACTGCCCTTGGCATTCAGGCTTTGAATTATTTATCCTCTCCAAATCTGGAGGCAGCCTTTCCTCCTCTGTCTCGAAGAAAACCAAACTTATCCGATGAGTGTTTTTAAAATAAACCTTCCACCGTGAATTACTGCAGTGGCAGGAGCAGGGTATTGATTGTATGTTGCGTTTGGATTCGGAAACCAAAGACTACAACACTGGATATCTCGTGGAAACACTGAAATATTTATTTTGCTGTTAGGTGCAAGTGTCTCCGTGCTGGATTCGTATGTGGCTAAAATGCCATGCAATGAAATTTACGGACTTGGAGAATGGAAAGGGTAGAAAACTTTGTAGTATGTGTAAAAGCAGCTCTTTCTCAGCTGTGTGTGAGGGGATGGATGTTTTTCCAGGGAAAAGGCATCTCCTTTCCTCTTGTGTTGTGTTGGGTTTGCTGTGAGAGGAATGTTAAGGTGCTCCTTGTTTGGGTGGTGGGCTTCACGTCCTCCCTGAGGATGTGGGTGCTGGCAGGGTGTCACGGTGGGCTGGTTCCAGGCTTGGGGAAGCACAGGCTGGGGGGAGCTGGCTCTGTAATTATTTTTGAGAGACTGACAGCTTTGCAGGATAAAAAAAGGTCTCGAATAATTTACCTTTAGAGCAGCATAAAGCTGCTGAAACTGTGTCACAGGCATGGGGGGGAGAATCAGAGAGTGAAGGAGGGAGATGTTACCCTCTAAAAAATTCACCACGATCCGGAGGCAGCGCGTCCCTGAGGGCTCAGCAGCCAGAGGCTGGAGAGCTGGGCTTGGGAACACGGTGCTGCCCTCGATATCGGCATGTGGAATGAAAGGATGTGTAATTAGGAACTCCAAAAAAAAAAAAAAAAGGCATTAAATAGCTTTAGAGGTGAATGGAAGCTTCATTATTAAGTACCAACTGCTTAGCTGCAGTTGATGGTGCCTCTTCCTTTCAAATCGTGCACACATGAAAGTGCTCCCCGCCCCCAGCCGGGGCCTTATCGGCTTATCTGGGCAGGAGTTCAGAGCCATAAAAACTATATCCTGCTTACACCTTCCAGCCGATCCTGTGACCTGTGCTGTGTAAACAAGTTGTACCAGGAGCTCCGAATGACTGGTAAGTGGCTGGGTTTCTGCAGGCTGGTTAGGTCCAGGAGGAGCCAAGATAAAGTTCCGAGAAGTTCCCCTTTGGGAATGGTCTCCTGATAGCTGCTGGAGGGAGGAGGTGGCAGGGCTGAGATCCTGCTGACTGTGGCAGTGACTGTATCCCATGGAAAGCACTTTGGGATAGACTTTACACTCCGGGGCCGGTGTTTTCCACGTTCTGCAGGAGGATGGCTGTGGCAGATTGTGAAATGTCAGCGTTGTGGTAACAACACCGACCGGCGCTCCGCGGTTGCGTCAGGCCTTGGATGTGCTGGAGATGTAAGCCTGTCTATAAATAAATCCATACATCTTTGGATGGATGAGATTAGCCGTGGCGGTGCTGGGAAGAGATGTAGGTAATGCGAGGAAGGGGCGTGTGTGTGTGGAGGGGGGACACAAACATCCTGCTCCTGGCTGTGCTCTGGGGGTTTAAACACCACCAGGCGCTCCGGTTACGGTGCTTGGCTGCTGCCCACCCCGAGCTGTCCCCGTGGTTTCATCTTGCAGCTCGGCACGGCAGATCCTTTTATCCAAGCTGGACTGTAACGAGCAAGTCCGGGGTTTTAGTGTGTGAAACGTCACCTTTCTCAGCAGCACCACTGGTCCGGTGCACAGGTTTGAAGATGAAAACCTGTTCTCCTTGAATGTTGGCCTTTTTTTTAATTTGTGTGGTTTCTCGTCCCCACGTATAGGGGAATATGCTGGGTTTGGGAATTAGGCTGGCTGGTGGCTGCTCTGGTTTCCCTCCTTGCCGTGGCCTGCCCTGGCATGCGTTGGGGTCTTGTGTGGTGGCTCTCCGGGCTCTGAGCTTCTGTTCCTCGTTTTCCCAGCAGCCTGGAAGGTTTCTGGCTCTCCCAGGAGCTCTGAGGTGCCCTGTGTTACTCAGCTGCTCCACGGTGAATTCAGTTCCCTTCCCCTGTGATCAGTACCAGCACCGGGGTGTTAAACTGGTTCTGTGGCGAGAGACAAATTCCTCTGTTAGTCCAGGGGGGAAGGGATTGGACAAGAAGTCAACTTCGTGGCTCTTTCTGGTGTGCTGAGTAGAGATCCTTGGTTGGGGAGCCAGAGGCTGTAGTTTTAAAATGCTGAATTTAATTTCCTCTTGCAGCGTGTTCTGTCTGTGAGCTTCCCCTGCTTAGCCCACCACGATGTTTCTTCTCCCTCCTGTCTGTCCCTCCTCTTTCCCAGGAGCCTCATCTGATGGAGGTTCTGCTCTTGCCTTAGTCCTCCTCATCCAAGATTCTTGTCTCTAATTTTAGCCCGTCTGCCTTTTGAGGTCCCCTTCCGTCTGTTCCTGCCTTTCTCCTTCTCTCTTGAGTTGTTCCTGCATCTTCCTCTCCCTCTGGAGGGCTGGACCTTGTTCTTGCGTGGTGGGAGGGAAGTGTTTGGGAAAGGAGTGGAGCTGTGGGTGTGTTGGGCTGAAGGCTCCTGGGCCGTGGGGAATGCTGGCAGGGATGTTTGGGGTGCTGTGCCGTGCCCTGTGCTCGCAGGGAGCAGCTCCTTCCCTCTCCTGCATCTCCCTTACTGTCCCTGCTTGGATCTGCTCTTGGAATCTCTCTTTTGTGGATTTATCCTGTATTTGTACGATGGGGCTCTCTTCCATGAGGTCAGTAGTAGTGGTAGTGCTGCCCAGCAACCTGGTGTCCCTGAGTCTCCTGCCCTTTTCCCTGCAGGAAAGCTGCAGGCTGCCTGCTTTTCCCTGGAATCTCACTCCCTGTTAGCATGCATTTGCTTTCATTTACAGAGAAAATGACTTTTCTGACACGGAGGTGTCTGACACAGTCAGTCAGGTCTCCTCAAAGGGATGTGGAGCCCATCAGGCAGAGCAGGGAACCTGGTCTTGGAGCCTGGGCATCCAGGAATGCTGCTCATCCTGGTGGGATCCACCCGCTCAGAGCCCTGGGAGCACGGTGTGTGCAGCATAATCTGATTTGTGCCTGGAATATAAATCCTGGCTGTTGCAGACATGCAGCCTGGGGTTTTACAAGTTCTTTTGTGAAAACAGCTTTCAGCCCCTTCGCTGCTGCAGCGAGGAGCTTCCCTGGAAACCCAATCCCAGCAATTAGTGAGCTTTGCAGAGAATCCTAGCAACTGCTGCTGGGGTTCCATTGGCAGGGTTCTGTTTTTTCGACTGTTTGTAGTTGTATTCTGTGCATTGTATGGAAATACATTAACTAAACCACAAGAATTTCCACCTCAACACGAGGAAGAACTTTCCATGGAGGGTGGCAGAGCCCTGGAACAGCTGCCCAAGGAGGGTGTGGAGTCTCCCCTTCTGGAGACATCCCAAACCCGCCTGGATGCCTTCCTGTGTCACCTGCTCCAGGTGGCTGTGCCTTGGCACTGGGTGGGACTGGGTGATCTCCAGAGGGCCCTTCCTGCCTGTCCAACGGAGGGAAATGTGGAGGGGCCACGGAGCAGTACAGAGCTGCAGTGGTAATGGGGCTCTGCAGGAAGCTGATCCTCAGCGAAAGTGGAGCATGGCTGGAATGTACTGGGTGGTGCGTGACTTTGGTGTTTGTGGGTAACCGGAGCTCACCTGTGAGGAGTTCTGTTATCCAGATACTCTCTGGCCTGACGTGCTTTTGTCAGCAGTGGCTCGGGATGATTCGGGAGCGATGCTTGCTCTCCACCAGGGTGGTTATGTAAAACCTTAACGCGCCGCGTTCTTCCAGCTCGGCTTTACAACGTGCACAGGGCTCCGAGTGGAACTTCAAAGGAGGGAGTTTGCTTTATGGTTGAACCTATGAGCAGTTTTATGTGCAGGGTGGAGTGAACTCGTGGAGAAGATTGCAGTTTTCCCACTGTCATAAAAAGTTACGATCCTCATGATGCCAGCATTGTTCCGTAGGCGGAGGCAGGAGGCAGATGCAGAGGTCAGTGGGAGCGTGCTCGGAGCGAGCTCAGATGTGCCAGCACACTGAATGCCCTGCTCTGTGTTCCCAGCTCTCCCAAACGCCTTCAAAAAGTGCCTTGTGCTCTTTCTGGGGCTTCCTAAGAAACCTGCACCTGTGCTACTTGCGGAACAGGCAGAGCATTTCCATGGGAAAGGAACTTGGCAGGGTGGCTGAGGGGGGGCTGTTTTCCAGGGCAGTATTTTAAACCTTTCTGAAAACGTGGCGTTTCAGTGGCAGAGACTGTGAGTCAGTTTATAACCTCCTTCCTTTCTCTGGGCTTTTCTTTGGGGCATGAGCCAAGGGAGTTAAAAAAAAAAAATAACGGAGTGGCTGCATCTTGACGAGCCTCATTCCAATTAACTTCCCTCATGCTCCAGAAGACACATTCCCTAACTGAGATACATTCCCTAAAAAAGGACTATTCAGGCTAAGTGGTGATGGTGGGAGAGTAGGATCAGCTTTTACAGCCTTAATTGTGGGCTTTTAGAAAAGTATTTCATTGGCCAGTGCTGCCTTTAAACCCTGGTGGGGTATAACATTCTCCCAGCTGTGGAGTCACCACCCCAAATGCTGAGGTATGAAACACCTTCCACTTCTCAGTAAGTTATAGGTGATTAAAATAAGTCACTATTCCAGTTTCAGTCAGATCTCTCTAAATATAAATGTAACCTCTTGTTTAAACCATTTTCTGCTGGGATGGGGAGGTATAAATGTGGTCTTTGTTTGCAGCCAGGAAAATTAAAGGTTCACAACATTAAGAAATGTGCGTTTTAGATCTTCTGAAAACCTGTTCCTTCAAGAATGTTTCTGTTTGGAAGTGGGCAAATACCTTGGGTAAGGTGGGTTGTTTCCCATTCTCTCAACTTGAAGAATTTTATTCTGATGAACAGACTAAAACTTGAGGGGGCAAAAAAAGACTCTGATCTTTCTCTTTGGGTGCTCCATTAGCTGCTCCAGCTGCCTTCTATTTATTTTTGTAGACACATGTGTGAATGTAAACATTTTATCTGGAATGGCCTTGCAAATGTTCCCGCATTAACATATATTGTCATGGAGAATAATTTTCATTTAACTGTAATTTGCTTTATATTTTCCTGCCTGGTTGCCGTGGAAACGCAGACGGATGTGGCAGGGACTCCTCACAGGAGTCAGGTTATGGATTGCCTCTCTAATGGACCTCTGTTAATCACGCTGCAGCCTGCACTGGAGGAACCAGGGCTCTTTGCAGGAGACACTTTATTTAGATAAACTCTGAGATGCCTGTGGTACCTTAGCTTAATATTCAGAGTTGCCAAGGGTGTTTTTCCCTTCTGCAGAAGTTTTTTGTCGTAAGAACTATACATTATGATCCTGGAATTGAGATATATTTATTTAAATTTAATGTTGGTTAGAGTTGATTTTCAATTTTCATTTCATTTGCTGTAATAGCTTAACTGGTAATATTCTTTCCTGGGTTCGGTTTCAGATCTGAAACGTTTGAAACAGAGCAGTGAAACATTTGTTATCCTTATCCCTGCACAAGAAGTTGACTTGCTTTTCATAATAATGTGTCTGTGCTTTTGTGTTTCTTTTTGGCTGCCAGCAGGTAGAAAGGGAGCAAAGACGGATTTTATTAAATTTATTATCTGTGGATTTTGGGTCTGTTTTGCTCCTCTTGTTTTTGGCTGCCTTGTCTGGGTCAGTCTCATGCCATGGCTGCTGTTCTGAGCTGGGCCTACACAGCTTGTCCAGGGAAGGGAAGGGAGCTGGAGCACCAGGAGGGGCTCAGGGGGCTCAGCCTGGAGAAGAGGAGGCTCACAGGGACCCTCTCTCTCTAGAGGTGTTAAAGAATGTGTCAATGTGACACTTGGTTTAGTGGTGGCACTGGCAGTGCTGGGGTTGATGAGCTCAGATCTGTTCTCTGATCTCCAGGGTTATTATCAGTGCTCAGATTCTTGACTTTTTAGGATGCTGATCTTTGTTCGTGTCTTGTTGTATCCTTGGAAGGAGCTGCCTTCTGACTACTGAGATAAGAATCACTGTGCCATGGGTTCAAACTGAACTCACCAATTAAAAAATGATTCATTCTTGGTTAATGGGGATGAGCTCAAGGAGAAAAAAATCAATCACCCAGGATTCTCTGCTCTGGGTACTTTGATGGCAGAAACCTCAAATTGTGACTTAGAGACATGAATTTCATTTGTCTCCTGAATCAGACCCCTCAAAATGAATTTTTGGGTGGGTTTTAAAGGGAAGTTGGTTTGGCCCTCCCTTTGCTGCTGGCTGCGGTCAGACACCCATGGCTGGTTACGTAAGGCTGGATTACTCCAGCACGTGGATGCTTCCCCATGCGTATGGTCTCACAGTTATTTCTTGGTGCTTTACAGAAGGAATTGGGTAACATTTTGTTCTGTAATGCAGGATGAAGAAACCCAGCATGTTTTTCTGTAATGGCGTATAAACAAGTAGTGTAACATCCTATTTCAGGCGTTTGGAGGAGGAAGGGCTCAGGAGGGGAGGCAGGGCCGAAGCGAAGCTTTATTTTCCTAGACCTACACACCAAATTTTAGTAGCTTTGCCTTCACTGGGTACTGTGAGTGTTACAAATGAGGCTTTTGAGGTGTGTGAACTCAGATCAGTGGGTGCTGTGGGTGTGAAAGAGCTCTGGTTGTAGATGTTGCCTTTGGTCCCCTCTGCATTTCTGTGTCTTTCACCAGGTGATGTTTGTGCACTTTTGCTGCTCACGAGGGGTGGATGTGAGTCACAGTCGAAGGCAAATCTAATTTTAATAAAAGTCTGAAAAATGGCTTGGCTCTACTCAGGACTTTTGGGTCTTGTGTAGACTTTTTGCATTTTTCCTTTATTTTTATTTTTCCTCTCCTTTTCTGCCTGTTGTCCCATGAATGCTCAGGATTGAGCATTTGTGTTCCCCAGTGGCACCTTTGGGATTCCCAAATGCACCTCTGCAAGGGGGTAGGGGAGGCCACGTGCATCCAGGCAGTGCCATCTCTGAGCTCTCAGATGGGAGAGTCAGAATACCCGGCAATTTATGAAATAATAAACTCTCTAATTACTGATTACTCTCTAATTCATAGTTTTACCTGCATTTAATTCCATTTTTTGGACTCCCAGGTCTGAGGCAATGATCCCTGAACACACCTGCCAGGTGTTTTTCCCAAAGGTGTGGCCCTGAAGGGTTGGTGATGAATGACACTGTTGTAGGTAGAAGCTGATGTGACTAAGTCACCTTCTGTGGCCTGGGAATGGACTCCTGCACCTGATAATTGGGTTAAACATTGGCTCGTGCTAGCCAGGAGAGCAGAGAGGCTTTGGTGGCCACGGAGGTGTTTGGTTTCCTTGGAAGCTTCACTTTGAGGATGCTCTTCATCAGGAACCTGGAGTGCCAGGACAAGGGGGAATAGCTCCATGCTGCCAGAGGGAAGAGTTGGTTGGGATTTTAGGGATATCTCCTTCCCGGTGAGGGTCGGCAGGCCCTGGCACAGGGTGCCCAGAGAAGCTGTGGCTGCCCCTGGATCCCTGGCAGTGTCCCAGGCCAGGCTGGACAGGGCTTGGAGCAGCCTGGGACAGTGGGAGGTGTCCCTGCCCATGGCAGGGGTGGGACTGGATGGGCTTTAGGATCCCTTCCCACCCAAACCATTCCATGGTATTTTTCAGTTTCATTCACTTGGGTTTGGACAGCTGCTAATGCTGCTTTACCAGTACTCACAGAAAAGTGTTAATTGCACATAAAACATTATAAAGCCAAACTGCTGTTCTGCTCCTTTCGGTCCTGTGGACACTGGGGTTGACTTGGAGCCACTCATCCCACGTTGTGCCGTGAACACAGCTTTGAATTTATCTCCATGAATTGTGCCAAAGGTCTGGGAGGAAAGAGCACTTTCAATGCATTGCTGTCCCCAAAAATGGTGCAAATCAGGATGAGCTGTGCCGGGGTGGGGAGTTTAGAGGATCTGCCTTGTGTGCAGTCGTGGGAAGAGGGATTTCTTCAGGGAATGGGTGAATTGTTTCCTTCTGCTCTGAGCAGCCTCTTAATGAGCTGCCCTCTCCAGGGTGCAGGAGATGAACCTCCCATGGCTAACTCCAGCCTGGGAGGCTTCCACCACATCTCTGCCTTTGGATCCTTGGAGCTAAAAATACATCCGTGCTGCACAGCACGTTTGTCTGTTCTCTTTAGAAGGAGACTTGTGGTACTGGATGAACTACTGTGGAAATTGTATTTTTGCTGTGCGGTGTTACCAGTTTTCTTCCTTCAACGGAAAAATGTCGTGTAAATCATTGTTCTGGTTGGAGTTCCCTCTCTGACAACAATAGCAGCAGTGGGGTGGGGTGCTTTGGAATTGTTTAGTGAGGAAAAGTTTTGGAGGAGCAAGCTCTCCCAGGCTGCACCGCGTGATTCCTCTTTGCTGTCCAGGCTCCTGCAGGAGTGTTCCCACCGCTGGCTTTTGGGAAACTTCTGACCACTCCTGGCTCTTCCAGCACAGCTCTGTAAGAAGGCTTTGCCTCTATTAGAGCCCTGCCACCTTCCCCCATCCAGCGGGGCTCATTTGGTTGTAATTCAGCACGTTTTCCTGGGATGAGGTGGGATGAGAGCGTGCCAGGCTCACACCTCAGAGCACTCCTGGAGTTCTTGCTACCTCTGAGCGCAGTGATTCATCCCCAAGGCAGACGGCTCGTGCCCTCCAAACCTCCCTGCAGCTCTAGCCACGCTCACACCATGTGCTCCAGCCTTTCTGGCTGCAGGCTCAGCTGGGATGCTGCTCTTTCCTGCCAGCCTTCGTTCCCACGTAACTTTGGGAATATTTCAGGGCAGCAGTAATGCCAGGGCCGGTTTAGACACAGCGCCGAGGGGCTGGCGCTGCGCTGCTGCCTGCTGTAGAGCAGCTCAGGAGCCGACTCTCTTTGCGAGTTCCAACTCGAATTGCTGCTGTTTGTGCCGGTGGGGTGTTGGAGCTCTGGGATCCGGGATGACTCGCACCAGGGGTTGCGTGAGCGTGCGTAGCTCCCGTCTCGGCGCTTTGTTTTCTCCCTGTTCCAGGAGACGAGGCTTTTGCCTCTCCAGCTGTTTAAGATTCAGAGTGTATTTTCCTCCTTTGATGTTTGGCTTACCTTGACAGGCTGGGAGAGCTGGGCTTGTTCAGCCTGAGGAAGAGAAGGTTCTGGGCAGACCTTAGAACCCCTTCCAGTGATAAAGGGGCTCTGAGGGAGCTGGAGAGGGAGTTTGGACAAGGGCCTGGAGCGGCAGAACAAGGAGGACTGGCTTCAAATGAAAGCAGGAAAGATTTAGATTAGATATTGGGAGGAAATTTTTGGCTGTGAGGGTGGGGAGGCCCTGGCACAGGGTGTCCAGAGAAGCTGTGGCTGCCCCTGGATCCCTGGAAGTGTCCAAGGCCAGGTTGGGCAGGGCTTGGAGCAACCTGGGACAGTGGAAGCTGTCCCTGCCCATGGCAGGGGTGGGATGGGATGAGCTTTGAGATCCTTTCCAATCCAAACCATCCCATGATGTTGACACAGGAGCTCACCTGCTCCACCAGCCTCTGTTTTCCCTGGATGTGCTGCTGCTGCTGCTCATTAGCACGGGCTCAGTCACAAGCTGCTCAGACAGCCTAAACCATTTGTAAGGAAACTGGCTTTAAAATATGGATGGCATTAGAGGGACTCAGGCTTAAAATTAGAAACTGTTTATGATGCACAGTTGTAGTTGTTTACCTTGAACCATAATTATCTTATTTCCTGAGTTAAAAACGTCATGTCAGCTTGCTGAAGCAAGATTTGATGACAAAGGAATTGTTTTTAACCACCAGCAGAGCAAAGAACACTTCAAAATGTGTCTAAATATGATTTTATAACCTAAAGTATAGCACACTCAGGATTTTCAATTGGCTCTGGAAGTTGCGTGGGCTTACGGGTCGGCCATTTGGCCGGGGATCAAGGGACTGAGTTTAATCCTGACTCCGTCCTTTTGTCCTCTGAGCGTTTTCCTTGCCGCCCTGTGTGCTGTTTGTTTGGACGGCCCCGCGTTGGAAGGGAGGGCGGTGTCCTTTCCCCGGGCGGCTGCGGCCGTGCTGGGACACGGGGTTGTGCTGCTGCGGGGGGTGAGGCTCCCCCAGCCCCTTGCGAGCCGGGAGCGGTGGCCACGGGAGCATGGGCTGTGGTTCTGCTGGGCTGGCAGCGTCCCCCGATTGATGGACAAGCTCTGGAGTAGCCCCAGAGAGAAGCTGGGCACGGGCAGAACCTGCTTCCCTCGAGCCCTTCGGAGCGGCTGCGGCGCCTCAACGGGCACGGACGGACGTTTGACTTCCTTATTTTAGTGTTATTATTTATTACTCTATTTCCTTATTTCACTGTTCAGCAGTGCTCTCTGATGCCGTGTGGCTGAGGGGGCCTGTGCCCTCCTCACAGCCTTTTCCAGCCTGGATTTGTGTACCCGAGTGAGACGGCAGCTGCTCCTTCCTTACCTGTGCCTGCTGCTGCCGGGATGCTCCTTTCTCGGGAGAATGGAAAGTGGGAGGGGAGCAGCTTCTTTAATGGTGACAACTGCTACTTAAACCTGTTCAGGGCTTAGAATAGAAAGGAAAAAAAGATCAGTGGAAGCTGTAGGTGTTTTCAATGTATGTGGGATTTTTAAGGAATCTTTTTATTCTGACCTTAACTTGCCAGGCCCCAGACAATAGGGGAGGGATGCAGTGTAGAAATCAAGGAGGTTCTTCCTTTCAGCTCTTCCTTTGCTGTGTAATTTGAGGTGGTTGTAAGGCACTTGTAACTCAGGAATTATAGACTTGGGCACGTTCTACAATTACATTTTTCATGTTGCTTTCTGGGGACCTCCTGGATTGTCCAGCCAGGTAACAGTGTCTGATCCTGCATATCTGGGTGTGGGGCTGCCACCTGCATATTCCTAAAAAACCTGTATTTGACTTGTTGAAGTGTCTGGCTGCAACATTCCTGTCACCACAGAGAGTTTCCTTGGCTGGGGAGGTGATACTCAGCCTGCTCAGGATCCAACCAGAAACCACTCCATGGATGTTTGCTGGTTTTTTTCCTCTCTGAGGAAGGCTGTTCTTGAAGGCTGAACTGTGACTTCCTTGACTCCTCCTTGGCTAATTAGTGTGCTTTAAAATGGGATGCTTGCATCCTTTTCACCAATCACCGTTTGGAGAGGAAAGGAAATAGTTCAGGTATTAATAGTAACCTGTATCCAATTTGCCACGGAATTACATAGATGCAAATGTCTGGGGCCGCAGAGGTAACAAATGTGCCTGTCAGTCACTCTTTTCTTCTGAAAAATGGTATTTTCTCAATATTAAAACGGATCATGGAGTAAGAAGTGCAGATTCACGTTTAAATAAAGTGGAGCTCGTTGTGGCCTAGTGGCATCATTCACCCTCCTGCTTCCCTTAGGAGGAGGTACTGGGGAAATTGAGTGGGACTTGGTGGTGAAGTCACAGGGAGGGATTCAGCCTGGGGAGGGCAAGGATGTGTTTGTCCCACCTCACTTGTATTTAGGAGGAGTGGAAATGAGAAGGAGCCTGAACTATGACAGCAGCTGTGAGCTCACTTTAAATTATGGCTTTAATTCCAGAGAACACCCACCCTTCTTGCCTTCACTGGGTCAGTGAAGTTCAACGTCGTGGAGTTGAATCCCCATTCCTGGAAGTGTCCAAGACCAGGTTGGACAGGCTTGGAGTAACCTGGGACAGTGGAAGGTGTCCCAAGGGTGGGGGTGGAACAAGATGAGCTTTAAGGGCCCTTCCAACCCAAACGGTTCTGTGGTGTGTCGTCACAATTTCTGACCTCTCTTAATTCACTGGGGATCTCCAAACAGCTTGGTCATTCCTGAATTTAGGCTTCTGTCAACCCCCAGTTCCTAGGGACTGCGTTGTCCATGTCACACTTTCAATTAAAACACTCAAAGGACAGTGTGGCTTCCCAGGAATTACATCTTTCCCATCCTTTGTGTTTACTGCAGTGGGACAAATCAAACCTTGGGCTCTTCAGCCCACACAAGTGTCTGTGTTTTTGAGGACTGTATCAGGTTATTTCATATTTTTTATCAAGTAGTACAGACAACACAAGCTTTAAAAACTGTAGATCTCAGCATACATCTTACCTGCAGGGCAAAATAAAGCAACTTTGAGACCAAGAATGTATCACCTACTTTCGTTCTGAAAGCCATCTAATTAAATTTTACTTGATGCTACAATTTTGTCACAATCAAACATGCTGAAAGGTGGTTTTTTTTCAGGCGATAGTGGCATACTCCGTGTGCTTTGGCTTTTCACTTGGGTAGCTGGTGCTGTTTGAGCATATAGTTGTAAACTGTGGTGAAAGGCAGATCCTGGAGCTCACCCCAGTGCTGGGAATCTCTCTGAAGAAGGTGGGAATGTGATGGTTTCCTCTGTGTGTGTGCCTGGAGATGGCTGTGCTGGGAGCCCCGATAGGCTGCAGGGGGGTATTTATCTCAAATTTATGTGCATTTCTTGGAAACAACTCTTTATCCCCCTTCAGATCTACAGAGCAACACCTCTTCTTTTCTTCCTCTTTTCAGAGAGTCCCGAGCTGCATGGAGCAGTCTGGGGCTGCTTTTCCAGACTCCTGAGGGAAATTGCCACACATCTCGTGATCCGTATTCCCTGTCCATCCCTTGAGGGGCCAGGAAAGCTTTCCTGCTGTGCTGGGCATGGCTGTCCCGGCTCTCACTGGGATGGGATGGGCAAAGCTCCAGGGACAGGGATTTCTGCACTGTTTCTGTACAGGTGGCTCATTTTCTTCCCCAAACTCCAGCATTTGTTGGGGTTCTTACCTGACTTGTGTGCTGTAACCAGGCAGGAATAGAACCCCTGTTGTTGCAGAAGGAACCCATGGATATTTATGAGGGATATCACTGGGGTCTGTGGTGCTGCTGCTTAGGGGTTCTTCCCCCAATCCCCAATCTCCCATTTTCTCAGGTTCTGGAATTATAATGGGATTTTAAGTGTTTTTCCCCATTTCAGCAGGTGAAAGCTCTGGCTGTGCTGTGTCAGGCTGTGCAGGCAGGCACTGAGCTGTGCCTATGGAGTGCATTGGAAAACACTTCCAAAATTTCCCCTCCCTCCAATTTTGCTGTACTTGTTGCCCCTTGATTCTGTACAGGAGATAATGGAGCTTCTCTCAGAGCAGGAGCTCCGTGGGTCTCGGCTGCTCCCCTGGGTATATTTTCACCGAGCCCTCAGAGAGATGCCTTGTTGAAATTCTGTCTCTTCCTGGAATTATTTTGAGGGAAGCAGATGAGTGCTGTGGAAAAAGGTTCTCTTACTCCCTAGAGATTTTTTTTCATTCAAAAGTTGGTCTAAACCAGAATCTAAACCTCTGATACCCTGTCACGCTGCTTAGTTCTGGAGCACCATAAAATCTGAATTGATGCAGGTCTGACTTGGGATCCAAATACAACTCCGTCCCTCCGAGAAATACTGAGGGAGAGGCACACATCTGTGGGGAGATTGCCCCTGGATTTCCTGGGATGAGACAGCAGCAGTGTCTCCTTTCCTGCTCTCTGTGAAATGGAGATTTAAGCAGAACCTTTCTGCATTATTGATCAAATTTAGAAATACTGAGATGTATGAAATCATTGGATCTCAAACACATTTTTCATGGAGACCCTTGTAGGGAACTCTGCATCTGCACAGAACTGGTTTATTCCTTCAAGGAAGTCAGTTCCCACCTTGCTGCAGGGACCAGTTGGTGTTGCTGCCACATCCCAACTGCTGTGGTGTGAACAGTCTATAGCTAATGCCAGTGTTTTTCAGGTCACAGCTTGGGATTGTAAAGTGTTTTCTGTCTTCAAATACTGATTTCTGTGAAGTTACAAGATACCCTTTTATTAAAGAGGTTTGAATTATGTAATTCCCCTTTTTTTTTTTTTTTTTGATGGAATGCTGGCAGAAGTTGCACGCTGTGCTCTGAATGTGAAGTCCTGATCTGTGTGTGGGTGCAGCAAGAATCACTAATTTGGGGAAGTGCTGAGGGACCCCATGGTCAGTGTTAAGATGGGGAGTTGGTGGGAAAATGTAGAAGTTTAAACATTTACATATTTATTTTGGTGGAACTGCTTGCCCAGAGTTTCCAAGTTGCTTCGCATTAACCGAAAATAGAGTATCCCAAGTCTTGAAAGATTGAACTTGTTTTAAACCAGAATCTGGCCACCTTGAGCACTTATGTTTTGGTATTTGTGTGGCCATCTCAAAGCACAGGAAGAGCAGTGTGTGCTGTGGTGCCCTGCAGTGGCTGCAGTGACAGTGAGCTCGGCAGGGTTGGAACCTTGTCCATGGTCAGTCCTGCAGGTTCCCACGAGGGACAAGGGCAGTGATGATACTTTGTGAAGTGATACATTTTCATCAGCTAAAGCTAAGAAAATGGGAGGGATAGATGTGTTTATTAACTATAACGTGGCTTTTGGAAGTGAAGTTGGGTTTAAATTGAAGTGTTGGATTCCGTGCAACAGGAACGGTGTGTGAGCGACCCGACCACGTACAGCCAGCGAGGCTCTGCTGGGCATCTCCCACGGGAGCATTCGCTGCATTCCTAAGAGATTTGATAACAATTTCATTAAAACATGGTGCCATGTTCGTTGTGAAAATGACTTGGCTCACGTGTGGTCGCTGTTTCAGCGTTAGGGTATTTATGTGTGTTTATATGTGAGCCAAGGAATGAATAAATTTGCTGTATGTGGGCCAGCAAGCAGCTGTAAATAGACCTTGAAAATGGTGTATCAGTGTCCTGGGACTGATTCCTGTAGACTTCCTGATAATTTTGTTCACAGCTGATCATAGTTGTTGCCCAGAGAAGCTGTGGATCCCTGGAAATGTCCAAGGCCAGGCTGGAGCAGCCTGGGACACTGGAAGGTGTCCCTGTCCATGGTGGGGGATGAACTTTGAGGTCCTTCCAACCCAAACCATTCCATGATTCCATGACTGTCACCACTGTCAGCAAGGAGCACTGCTCAATTTCCGGACAATGGAGTTGGAAGTTCAGCTGTTTTTTTCCCCCCCCAGTTTCTCTCTTATTGCTGTTGAAGTGCTAATTAGTGACGTGACTGTTTCTGTGGAGGAGAGAATAGAAGGAGTAGGGGAATCCTGCTGGAAAAGGTGATGTGCAAGTACTACCATCCTGCTCCCCTGGGCTGCAGTTCCCATCAGGGGATCCCTCAGTGCCCCAGGGCTCTCTGGCCTTGGAAAAATCCATGAGGTAGCCATGTGTCTGTATCTCCTTTGTTCTTCTCAAAGAAAAATGCCAGAACATTTCCATTTTGCTCATCTGGAGAAGTTTACCTGCTACAGGATTCCTTTCTTTGAGTCAGGACCCTGTGCCTTCACATCTTCCTCTGGGTTTTGGGGTTTATTTTGGCCTGTTCCTTTTCACTGAGGTTCCCAAGACTTCCCTCAGCCCAGCTGGAAGCAGCTCTACCCTGGATGCAGCTGCGTTGCTCATCTGGACACCTTCCTTCTGGCTTTTCATAGGGGAGTGAAAGTTTCCCAAAACAAACAAGGCTCTCCCAGGGTTCCCGATCTGCTCCACTGTGTCTCAGTCCCAGCTGGCCCCAGAGTCTCTCCTGGATGCTTCTTGGAAGGAGCCATCCCATTGGAAAGCAGCTGTCCAAATCCAGCTAGATCAGAGAACTTGTTTGTAGAGGTGACGAGCAGCAGTAAGGCATAAAATTGTCACGAGCTCTGCACCAGGGCCCAAAATTCAGATTTTTTTTCACTGTTACTGGAGCAGGGGTTGGTCGCTGTGTCCCTCAGTGTGGTTTGCAGTGTCTAGAGACTGGATGGGATATGGGGTTTTGGGGAATTTGGTATGAGCAGGGTGTGGAGCTGGTAATTCACCCTTTGACCTGTTTCAGTAGACTGGAATAACATCACTGGGACTGGGGAAGGCCCAGTCCTCCCAGTACCCCAGGTTGCTGCTTTCCATACTCATGGTTCCCTCACCATCCCATTGAGCTCCTCCAGCTTGGGAATGGTGAGGAGTGCAGGTTTTGGGCTTGGAGTCTGCCAGCCCTTTCATGTGCCACTTAATGAATGTAATTGCCCTTTGCCTTGGGTGCTGGGAGCTCCTGCTGGTTCCTGCCCAGCGTCAGAAACTTCACCTTGGGAATTTGTAGCTGGGAAAGCGTCCTTGAAAGTACAGCAAGAGCTGGTCAAAAAAATTTCAATTTAGAGGTTTGTAATAGATTCACTGCTATTCAGAGCAAAGGTGTGCTGGAAAAGAGAGCACCTGTGCCATGGGTGGTTCTACAGGGTTTGTTTGGGAAGGTGAATTCCTGGCACAGGAGCTCGTTCTGGCCCTGCCTCTCTCTGGGTTCGTGAGCTGCTCAGGGTTTGGGGGGTGACATACCCTCATTTGTAAATAAAACGCCTCTAAGCCCACCCAGATAGTTACAGGAGCCTTGGAGCAGGTGATTTTAAAAAAAAACTATTATCAGAAAGTTATGGAACAAGGTGGATGCTTGGCCAAGCTTCCACCCTTTCTTTTATTCCTCTGTTTGTGCAGAGTGGTTATCAGGAAGTTTATTTGTGGATTAGGCAAGGGTTTGTACTTGGTAACCTTCATGTACTCAAATCCAGTGTGCGTGTTGTGAATAAAATTCAGTTGTTTTAATTTTCTAATGAACCAATTTGTGTGTTTTTCAGATTACACAGCGTTTTTGGGACACACCTCTGTTGGATTTTAATATATGTCCTGTGAAGAACAGCTTTCAACTATGGAATCGGTAAATATTGACTTTGCTTCTGTCCAAAATTTCTGGTTTATTCCCTAACAAGTGCTTGTGTCTCTGTTGGACTGTTTGGTTTTGCCTTTTTAAAATGTTTTTCTTTATTTTCTGAAATTTGAAAGCAAAAATTGCAAGTTCTACGGAATATATAAAAGGTACTAACCAAGAGAACATCTTGGGAGTTGTCTGTAGACAACTGAGATGTCTTTTTAATTTTAGATAATTTTGAATACAGCAAACTTTTCTCTGACCTCAGTGAAATAAAAGTGAACTTCTCTGCGTGGGCAGTTCCAACACAGGTTTGCCCAGCAGACTGTGCAGCTTGTTGGTGCTGCTGACTGCTGAGTATTAAATAATACCACGGTCCTCTTTCTTTCTCTTTGCTTTCAAAATGTCTTGAAAAAGCCCAAAGTCTGTAAGTTTCCCAGTGTTACATCTCCTTGTGATTAGCCTAATTGAAACAGATGGCACCTACGTTTCATTTTGGGCAGAGAAACCTCCCAATCTGCTGAGCCTACAGTTGGATGCAGTGTTAGGATTCAACTTTTTGCGAGCATTAACAGATGCAGAAATAACAGGCTGTCGTGGAGTGGAGTTCAGGGCGAAAAATGAGATTTTTGCCTCTGTTTTTTGTGAGAGGGTGGGAGAGAGGCTGGTGCTGTCCTGGAAATCCCGATGGTGTGGCTGGATCTGCAGACAGGGGGTTGTTCTGGCTGGGTTTTTTTGCTGTGCTGGTGGTTTGGTGTGATGGGAGCTGAGCAGTAGCTGGGTGGGCTCAGCCAGGCAGTGCCTGTCGAGGGGGATGTGCAGGGCTCAGGGCCACCCCAGCATGGCCAAAAAATCCTCTGGAGAAGGCTCCTGGTGGATAACTGCACTGTGTGGCTCCTGCCTTGGGGCCCTGGGTCCTTGGCTGACCTCTGGGTTCAGGCTGCAGTGGGATTATTTGTGTTGAGGTTGTTGGCACAATAAAGGGCATTGCTGGAGAGTTGCTCGGTGTGGTCCAGCCCTGCTCCATCGGGTGCCTCTGCAGGCTGATAGGTGTCTTTTGTCCTGGATTTTGAGGAAAAAAAATACAAGTCGTTGTGTTTAGTGTGGCCGTGATAATTTCAAAGTATTCAGGTGGAGACAAGATGTTATTTCAGCTTCCCCTGGTGAATATTAATAGCAGGAGAAGCCTTTCACAGTGAGACAAAGCAGAGCAGGCATCGGTGACTCTCGGGGTGCTGTTAGGTAATTAAAGTGTATCAGGTGTGAGCCCTTCTCCTGGTATGTGCAGGAGCTCTGTCCTCCTTCCTGGGAGCTCGGCAGAGCCCTGAAAAACCCAGCTCAGCCCTGACATCAATTATAAATCAGGCTGGTTGCTGCTTGCTGCCTGTTTTATTTCATAGCTGGGGACAAAGGTTTTTCCTTCTGAGTTTTGGAGTAAGTGGTGTTTGGCTTTTTTGAGTGCACGCTGTCCTTTTCGAACCAGCACAACAAAAACTTACCCAAAATTCAGGTGTGTTTGCACAGCCCTGTTGGGAAGGGTTTGGTTGAAGAAAGCCAGGTCATCACAGCGTCATGGAATGGTTTGGCTTGGGAAGAACCTTAAAGCACATCTCATTCCACCCCCTGCCGTGGGCAGGGACACCTTCCCCTATCCCAGGGGGCTCCAAGCCCTGTCCAGCCTGGCCTTGGACACTGCCAGGGATCCAGGGGCAGCCACAGCCTCTCTGGGCAGTGGTGTTTGCTGCTCTGTTTGCTGTTGGCAGCAGGAGTGGCTGCACCACGCTGGGCTTGTCCTGGCCTTTGGTGACTCCAGTGCTCCCCAGCACTGTCACAGCCGGTGCCATCCACGTGTTCCCAACGCCTTCCCAGGGAAGCAGAGGGGTCAAGGCTTTCTCCAGGCAGCAGCTTTGCTGGTGGCTTTGGCAGTGGTGTTTCAGGGAGTTCCTAATGAATATGCAGGTGTGGGATTAAAGGGATGAAGGAGGAACAGAATTGCTTTCCGAGCTGCAGCCGCGCGTTCTGACCTCCCGAGAAGGGCACGGTTGTAAAGCCGAGGCCTGGAGTGGAAAAGCAATTACAATACAAGCTGCCAGGATTGAATTGTCCTCGGAAAGTCAGATGCTGCAATAATGGGAGCGTTGTTTAGGTGGAACGTGACTTCACTTAACTGCTCGGTGTTTTTCTATTAATGCTCTTAAACGTGTTCACATACAGTTCTCAGGTTTTACTGCTCTGGGGGAAATCGAGCTCAGTATTCCACCAGGAAGATATTTCTCTGCAGGAAGTGTTCTTCTGAGCTTGCTGCCTTTTTTCCCACGTGTTTCAATTTTTACCCCCTTCATATTAGAGGGGCTGGAAGATAACACTGTGGTGTACACTGATTCTTTAGCATATTGCTCATTGTGGAGCCAAGGAGAAGGCACCAGAGACCTTTAGAGCTTCTTGAAGTGCCTGAAATGGGCTTCAAGAGAGCTGGAGAGGGATTGGGACATGGGATGGAGTGACAGGAACAAGGGAATGGCTTCCCACTGCCAGATTGGATGGGATATTGGAAGGAATTACCCCATGAGGGTGATGAGGCCCTGGCACAGGGTGCCCAGAGAAGCTGTGGCTGCCCCTGGATCCCTGGAAGTGTCCAAGGCCAGGTTGGGACAGGGCTTGGAGCACCCTCCAAGCCTTGGGATAGTGGAAGATGTCCCTGCCCATGGCAGGGGGTGGAACGAGATGAGCTTTGAGGTCCCTCCAACCCAAACAATTCCATGATTCAATGATACATTAAAGAAACAGAGTTGTGTGGCTTGTGGCTTTGCTGACTTCTGCTGGAGCCCTTTCTCTTGGAAAAACAGATTTTGGAAGCTCTATAAAGCAGCTGGGTGGCTCTCCAGGTGTGGGTTTGCCTGGAGCGTTTCACCAGAGCCAGTTTGGGTTTTGCTGCCGTGTGGCTCGGCCAGGGAAGGGGATCTGGGGTTGGTGGGGAGCACCCCAGCTCCTGCCCTGTGTGGGAGGGGGCTCTGCAGGGCCCTGAGGAGCAGTAAATGTTTGTGTGGCCGTGCACTGAAGTGACACAGTCTGAATTTAACTTTTAAAGCAGAGGTTAAGCAGAGGTGGCTTAACTGTGAGCCTGGAGTTCTCTGTGGGTCAAACAAGCCTGGAGTTTTTGGACATAAAACCCTGCTGAGACCTACAGGAAAGAGCTTTAAATCCTTCCCCCTGTCCCCGTGAAAAAGCTGCTTTTTCAACTGTAATCTCAGCACAGGCATTTGCTTTGAGTGGTTGAATTGCTGCTTTTACAGTTCTCTGTATTTTCCTAGAATTTGTTAAATTGCCAACGTTATTCACATGGCACTTTTGGCAGGTGCCACCTACATGCCCTCAATTTGAAGTTACCTTTCAGGAGCAGTGTAGGTAGGGAGGCTCCTCTCTTGCATGTCAGATGTTGGAGAGCGCAGCACTTCCATTAATTCACTTTCCCTGACCTTTCCACTGCTAATAAGCCAAGCTGGAGCACAATGCAGCACCTTAATGAACAGACCTGAGCTGAGCAGGAGCTGCTTTGAAAAATGTCTCGCTTGACTTGTTCGTTGGGTGTAATTTTGGTCCATTTATTTGCCATAGCACAGACGGGAATTCTTGGTGAGAGCAGCCCACAACCAAATATAGTCCTTTTTCTCCTTCCTTTAGTGTTTAGAAGTAGAGAAAACCGTGTCAATAACTGCTTGAAAAAAAGGGAAATGGTTGGTTGGGCTTTTTCTCTGAATCTACTTGGTTTTGAATAATTTTGTTCTCTGAGGGGCTATACTGTGACCACAAAAATCCTCATTTTTCAAAGAAATATGCTTATGAGTTAGGATTTTGTAGATTTATATCAGCTAATGTAATGTACACTGAAAAATGCACACTTCTGGGTTATGATTTTGTAGATTAATATCAACTAATGTGTAATATACACGTAAAAATCACAGTTGCGTTTAGGAACAAGTTCATTAAAACAAGCAGGCAGTGCACGGGATCATCATTTCCCATAGCTGCCAGCCTGTTATTTCATGGAGGAAGACTCCTGAGCCACCCAGCCCGGCTGACACAGGGAGGCTGGGTTTTTTGGGAAGGGATCTGTAGATTTCTTGGCCACTTCCCTCTTCCATTGTTGCACAGCGGTGTTCCTGGGTGTGACCTCTTGGGAAAGTAAAAGTACTGGGGGCGGGGGGGGCAGGTGCCTGTGGGGTGGTGATCGAGGGTTTTATTTATTTCTGGGTGTTGCACGGAGCACCAAAGCATGCTCTTGAAAGCTGTGGCCTCCGCCCTGAGGAAGTGACACTGGCTGGGGAGTGAGGTGGCAGCGTGACACATGATGTGGCTGCAGTCCCTTCTTTTCCAGAGGCTTCCATCCATCGTGGTGTGATTAGGTGCAGGTGATGCTCTTGGCAGCAGGAGCTGTGCAAGATGTTCCCACCTCCGGAGCTTGCCGGCCAAAGGGGAAGACCAGGCTGTCTTCTTGTACTTCGGGAATGAAGCTTGGGATGGTGTTCCCTCCCCTTTTGCGTAGGTAATGGTGATCCTGAGGTTTTGACATTGAAATCCTGAGTTCTCTGAGTGAGGGGTGTGGTTCTGTGTTTAGGGGATGCTGGGGGCGATGCATCAGTGGCTTGGGCATCTTCAGTGAGGCTGCAGGTGGGACAGGCTTTGTCCAAGGATCAGGTCAGCTGCTGGACACCCTGTGAGGTGGGAACTGTGCCTCGGAGGTGTAGCAGGAGACCCAGAGTGTGGATTTATGGAAGGTGATTTGGCTGAGCCACCCCAGTGTCTGACACAAACAGGGAGGTGCAGCCTGGTCCTGGTTCTGTCATACACACATGGAAAAGTGGGAAATGGTTATTGCAAGCAAAGGCAAAAGTGGTGCATCTGCTTCCCTGATAGCCCTTGGAAAAACCAGGAAACAATTCTGAAAAATAAGCCTAAAATGTTGGATGCCCCTGGATCCCTGGAGGTGTTTAAAGTCAGATTGGATGGAGCCTGGAGCAGCCTGGTCCTGTGGAAGGTTGTTCCCATGGCAGAGGGTAGCGCTGGATGAGTTTTAAGGGCCCTTCCACCCCAGCCCATTCTGTAGTTCCAGGCCGAGTGCGGAGATGGGGAGCAGGAGTTAGCAATGTTTCTGTTTCCTTGGCTGAATTCTTGGCAGAGCTTTCATTTTGGAACAACGGGGAAAACAAGGGCTTTGCTGGCTCAGCCTGATTCTTTCCTGGTTTAACAAGATGCTTGAGGACTCGCTCAGGTGTTCCAGCTGGGTTTTTTTTGGTGCTGGGCGTTATCCCTGTCTTGTGGTAGTTTGCTGGACTTGTCCAGAAATCCAAAGCTGAATTGTGTTTAACAAGTTAGTGCTTTAAGGAGTGTTTTTGTCTTGGGTTGTGACTGGACAGGCTGGTTGTTTCCAGTTGCTGGAGGAGTGCAGGAGCTGGGAGAGAGGAGGTTTTGGGTGTTTTGCAGGAACTCGTGGACATGAAGGGAGTGAGGGGCCGTGGGCTGTGCCCACCATGGCAGCGGTTCCCGGGAGCTGGAATTCTCAGAAGTGCTCCCTGTGCCCGAGAGTTTTGGGAAGCCGGCACGCCTGGCTTTGACCTCAGCAGCGGCTTTGGGTCGGTGGGCGAGCACTGAGAGCTGCGCTTTCCCTCCGAGCTGTTTGATGCCTCGGCTGCGTTCCCCTTGCCGCAGCCCGGGCTGATCGCGGAGCGGGCAGGTGCCGCAGGAGCTGCCTCGGGGTTTTTTGGGAAGGCGCAGCCCTTGGGTGCGGGCCGAGGCAGAGCAGCAGTGAGGACAGCGGGGTTCTGGAGCTGTGGGGCTGCCTGAGCCTCAGCGCTTCCCCCCAGAGCAGCGCCTCGGCTGCGACGCTTTCAACTCTTGAATTTGGAACAGCCTTAGCAGCTCACCTTTGGGGGTGGCATCTTGGGAGGTTGTCAATACTATTGCCTGGAACCATCTGTTCCTACCACTAAGTAGCTGCAAAAATCAGTAATTCATTCNACCAAAAAGGGGCAAAAATGAATAATTTATTCCTTTTTTTTTTTTTTTTTTTTTTTTTTTTTTTTTTTTTTTTTTTTTTTTTTGGAGGAGATTGGGTGTAAATCTTCTCAATTGTTATTTTTATGAGCTCCTTCATTATGGAAGACAAGCATCTCCACGGTGGTGGAACTGACGTTCTCACTTTAATCTTTCCATCTGAATTTATTTGAAATTTAAATCCCTGTCATTATCGATATTAGAGGTTACTTTGGAGCACAACAGCTATTTCTGGGCAACTGGGTGCGTGGGGCTCCCTTATCAGCCAGGAATGTGCTTGTGTAACATCACCTTTCTGGATGAACCTCAGCCATGTGTACGGGTTATTTTGGGAAATCGACACTGTAAATGGATGCTGTGTTTGCTTTTGCAAGTAAAATTGGTCATGGATTCCTATTTTTCATTTATTTTTGCCCCAGTGAATTTACAGTCCAAGTGGGCTGGCCCTGGTGGTGCTGACGTGGAGCTGGTGGTGGTTGTGGGGAGGGTTTGCTGGTGGAGGAGTCACAGAAATACCAAAACCAGCACTGATTGTAGGACAGGCACAGACCAGTGCAGATATCCTGAGTTATCCCAGGCTGGGATTTCACTCCTGGGCTTAAACTGCAGAATCAAGACGAACATGACACATAACCGTGTTGCTGTGTGGGGCAGGAGGTCCCAGGGGCTGGTGGTGTCTTTGGTGCAGATGACGACACCAGAGAATCCTGGTCTGGATGTCCCTGCCCATGGCAGGGCTGTGGAAATGAGCTTTAAGGCCCCTTGCAATCCCAGACACTCAATAATTCTATGGTTTTCCTGCCTGAGGCCTGGTGTTTGTTGGAGATATTACACTCTTCCTTATTGTGTCACTGGAGCTGAGTTTTCCAGGTGTGTATTTCCAGGTGGTTATCTCAACTACAGAGCCAATGCCTGAGGATTCTGTCGAGCTGATGTCCAGTTCTCCCAGCATGACACCGATGGCAGAAGTTGGGTTTTGTCTGATCTGAAAGAGCAACGGTGGCATTTTGCTGGAGTTTGTGTGTCTGGGCTCATCCTAGCGTGCAGTAACGTGAAAATACAACCATCAGCTCCTTGTGTACCCTTAGAAAATGTTAATGCTTCCAGGCTTCACAGGATTTTAGGAAAAGCTGTAGTTCAAAAGTTGTCATGTGCCTTGCAGGGAGGCCTGGGCTCCATGGGGCACAGCCGGGTGCTTTTCAGAGCACATTCCCTGGGAGTGTCCTTGGTTTCCTTGCCTAACATTCAGCCTCCATTCTGAATTTCCTGGAAGTCTTGACACCCAGTTTTTTTCCCAGTTTGGTGAAAGGTGGGATGGCAGCTGGAGAACTGGATGTGCTCACGTGCATGTGGAACCTCCAGCTTGGAGGAACTGCTAAAATACGAGGAGCTGATTTTGATAATTTTTATCCTCTTATATAATTCCTCAGCTGTTGAACTGTACAAGGATTCAAAGGTCAACGTTGAATAGCTCTGGTTATTCTCTGCTGGTCCTAAACCTATTGCTGGTGTCATATGAGAAATATACTTTCTTTTTGTGTTGCACAGTCAGAAGAAAATTATTTTGTTGTCTTCAGTAGTTTTTACCTCATTCTTGTAGTCTTGCCAATATCCTGTAGTTGTTTTTTGCAGGAAGCCTTTCAGTGTTCTCTTAATTGGAATTAACTTTTGTAAGAGAAATGCATCTTTGGGTTGAAGACAATGTAGGAAATAAATACTCAGGGAAATTTATTTTAAGTTAGTGGAAAGATGCTCGTTGGAGAGCTTTGCCTTGGAACTGTAACCTTGGAGAGGTTTAGGGTAATAACAGGAGGAATAAACCAACTCTGCTCCTGAGTCTGAATTCCTGTGGAAGGGCAGCTCTGACCTCTGCTCTGGTGACCAGGGGTGTCCTGGGCAGGGCCAGGAGCTGGACTGCATGATCCTTGTGGGTCCCTTCCCACTCAGGATATTCCATCATTCTCTGATTATTTTGAGTAACCTTAGAGACTGGTAGTAAATCCACTTGTTATTGTCTGGTAAATTATGCTCATTAACGTAATTACACATTTTTAATGCTGCATGGAAGTTATATGGAGTCAAAATCAAATAGCAACAGGTAGTAAATAGTTGGACAAAATAAAAACATGAAAACAAATAATGGAGAAAAATAATCATGTATTCTCTTCCTGTCACCAGTTGGGGCTGCAGCTGGATGTAGCAGCTGCCCAGTCCTGAATCCTTTCTTCCTCTCGTTTTTAATGCTGCTTTTACAACAGTCTGAAGGAAATCTCTGTCTAAACCAACTGGTAGCAGCTCCTCTGGGCTTTGCCTTTGGCAAGGTGTCACACAGCTGAATTCCCCTTCCTTTGCTAAATTCTCCTCTCTTTCTCCTTGCAGTGTTTGGTTATTTAGTGCTGTAAGGGGAACCTGAATATATGAATTTAGCCAAACCCTGGAGTATATAAAGCAGAGAAACTTCCCTTATTCCCTTGACCTCAAGCTTGCTGAGGTAGGAAAGCATTTAAAACACCCACAGCTCTGTGTGCACATGCAGATGTATTTTTAAACGTCCCCTACTTGAAGGTCATCCACAATTCCAGCTGAAGTGCAGTTTGGATTTCCTGTAGCTGGGGCTGGTTCCTTGGGGCAGGGAGTGTGAGATGGGGACACCAGGAGAGGTTTCCATCCCCGTGGTGCTTTGGACCTTCCTGAGGGGAGCCAGTCCAGAGGGGCCACGGAGCTGCTCCGGGAGCCAGGCTGGCAGAGCTGGGGGTGCTCACCTGGAGAGGGGTCCAGGGAGAGCTCAGAGCCCCTTCCAGGGCCCAAAGGGGCTCCAGGAGAGCTGGAGAGGGACTGGGGACAAGGGATGGAGGGACAGGACACAGGGAATGGCTTCCCAGTGCCAGAGGGCAGGGCTGGATGGGATGTTGGGAAGGAATTGTTCCCTGGGAGGGGGGGGAGGGGCTGGGATGGAATTCCCAGATTTGCTGTGGCTGCCCCTGGATCCCTGGCAGGGCCCAAGGCCAGGCTGGAGCAGCCTGGGACAGAGGGAGGTGTCCCTGCCCATGGAATGGGGTGGGATGGGATGAGCTTTAAGGTCCCTTCCAACCCAAACCATTCCATGACTCCATGAGAGGAACGTGGATGAACATCTCTGTGCCCACAGGAGCCTTCAGAGCTGCTTCATCTCTGTTTTCCATCCTTGTGAAATGGCACCAGACTGGGAGCTGCTCCTGCGTGGGCCCAGGCCATGATTAGCCAGGGGTTTAATTAGATTTTCAGAGTGGATAACTGCAGCTGTGAGCTGGGCATAACAGCAGCATGGAATTCCAGGGATGTGTTCTAGGCCCAACCTGAGTTATTCCTCATTGTCTCGTTCCCAAGTGCCCCTGGGCTCTGGAGCAAAAGGATGTGAACAAAAAAGCTCAACTTTGGTGGTTTACACACAAAAAGCTGCCAGTGATGAAGTGTGGGTTTGATCACCTCTTGGTGGTGTCTTCTGGTGCTTCTGTCTGTAATTTGGATACGTCCAGGGCACTGCCCTAGGCTGAGACCGACCCCTTTGTAATGCTGAATTAAATAATTATAATAAAGTATTAAGATTACCCTCTAATACAGTGATTTTCTGTGCTGTCACCATACAAATTGTATGGTTTTGAGCTGGGACACAGCTTATTTAGGAATCCTGTGCTGCCACTGTTGCCTCTACCCTGAGGGATGTGGTGGCTTTAAGGTCAGGTGTCACTTGAAAGTGAATATTTTTGTGAGTGAAGCATCACGTTTAAAAAAAAAAAAAAATCTCCCTGTGCTGAGCTTCCTTTGCTCACAGAAATAGTTTCTATATTAATATTTAATTTACAGAAGCTCCGAGGAATGAAGAAAGTCCTGGACTCTATTTTTTTCCTAGTCCTTAATACATTTCTTTGGAACAACTCTGGGATATAAACAAGGAGGACAGAGTGTCCTGGGCAGAGGAGTGAGACAGTTTGTTAAAACCATAAGTGTTCATGGCTTTAACGTCGGAATGTTCAGCATTAGGGATCCATCAGGTACCTTAGAGTTATCCTGGCTCCCAATTGCTCTTTTTCAGTCTTTTTTCTCCTGGGATTCTTCATGGCTTTAGCCCTTGATGCAGATTTAGATGTTTTCGTTCCTGAAAACCTCCTGTTCCTGATGCTGCCAGAGCAGAGCTGTGCTCCAGCTCAGGAGAAAGTGGGTTCAGAATTCCAGACACGCTCCTGGCACAGCTTCAATTAAAAGGTGTTGAAAGAGGCTGGATTTTGCAATTTTGCAAAGTTGGAATTTTTGTCCCTGTTAAAACCTTGGGGATCCCTGGGAAAGGAGCTTGATCCTGGCTTTTTCTGCTGGGTGAGGAAGAATTTATACCGTCATCCCCCTGCTTTGACCCAGTTATGAAAGCCTTGCCTGTAAAATTATTAATTTGGGGACTCTCAGCCATTCCAGTGTGAGTTTTCCTGGAGAGCCACCTCCAGTTAGCCATTAAAAGCTGGTGATAAATCCGATGAACTTAGTAAAATATATATTGCAGTGTGCCATGAACCTTTTTCATTACTCTGGAATTAATCAATGACTTGGACTACTTTTTCCCCCTGCTCAGCCATACTTTCACAAGGTATAATTAAAATAAAAAAAGCTCCAGTTTTCCTTTTTGTTCAGCTCTGCTGTTGTTGAACTATGTGTGGTTTGGACTTCAGCCCTCCAGAATGTTGGCAGAAGTTCTTGTCTGGAAAGAAATGGTAATCCTTTTGGGGTTGAAAAACGGGGAAGGAAAGATCACTGTAGCAGGGATGATTTCAGGCAGAATAAGTAGTTTTGCACATATATATATATATGTAACGTGTAATAATGTTTGTGTGATTTTATATAGATATTCGTAATTTTGGTGGTTTTGTCTCAGATTTGCTGATTTTTAGTTTATTGTAGCCATTCCCGTTTTTAAACTTTTTATATGAAGCTTAATGGAGTAGCTAAAGTTGCACATGGAAATTACTGCAATTTCAAGATTGCATTTAATTCAGCTGAGGTGATAAAAAAGTGACCTAAAGCTATCTTTTATTTGAGTTGCTTCTCCTTTACCTTGTGAGCAGCCAGCAGAAGGCTGTACCTATCTCTGTGATGCTGCCTGTGTCCTGTGGAATTATCTGTGCAGACTGGAAGGGGGGAATGCCCACTTCTTTCAGCTGGAGAGTTCTGGCCTGTCTTTTTCTTGAACACGTTAGCAATGCTTTGAGAGCAGCGCTCGTGGTTTTGTACCTGCGAGGGCTGGTTCTGGAGGTCAGGATAACCTCATCAGCCCCCCAGGATGGGCTTCTCCTCATTGCCCAGCAGAAAGCCTGGCAGCAGCTCTCCCAGCGCCTCCTCTCAGAAGAATCCAGTTCTTGTGGAAAGCTCTGTTCAAAGGCAGGCTCAAGCTTGGAGTTCTCTCAGTCTGACAGCGTTAATCAGTTGTTTTTGTGCCGCTGTTCAGCTCTGTTTGATGTCACTGCCCCGGCTGAGGGACGCCTGTGTCCCTGTGTCTGCGTGGTGCTGGGGGCCAAGCCAGAGATTCCGGCTGCTCCGGGAGCTCAGCCCCTCTGGGGGACACAGTACCCAAACCTGGGGGCTTCCCCAGGGCTGTGGGTGAAATTTGGGTTTGCAGGAGAGGAGGGGTTGTAGCTGGGATTGTTTGTCCTGGTTCAGGGTGAGGATTTGCAGCCTATGTGATGCCTTAAGTTTTAAGGTTTTTTTTTCTGTCCTGCTTTAGTGCACAGCTCTCAGCTCCATATTCAGTGTTACTGAGTTTTCCTCCCAGGGCAGTCAGACACAGCAATTCTCTCCAGCCCAGCATTCCAGGACAATCCTTCCCAACCTCAGCCCAACAGCACCAACAAAGTCAAAAAGAGGAGGGTGAGCAAGGAGGATGGAACTCCATCATTCCCAGTGATTCATTGGCCAGTTCAGCTCCAGATACAAACGGAGCAGAACTTCTCCAAGTGTGAAACCCCGTGCCCAGGCCCCTTTTCTGTGCCCATCTTGAGGCCCATCCTGGCAGAGCTGCAGCCGGGCTCTGGCATTGCCAGGCTGTGCCCTTGGAAGGCCTTGCCATAAATCCCTGCTTTATTCCTCTCATTTTATCCAGCCTCTGCTCCAGCTCCCACTGACCAGGCAGCCTGTGAGGGAAGCAGATGTGGGAGTGATGGGGTTTGTGCTGAGTGGCCACTGTGTCACACCGGTGCTTCCCAAATGGGCAAGCTCCAGACCTGGTTCACGGCAAAGCCCAGAAGTGCAGTTTGGAGCTGTTTGAACAGTGTGTGTGAGGAGCAGGAGGTGCAGATGTCACCGAGGGTTTGGGTTCAGCAGCCCCTTCGGTACCTTTGGGATTTTGGGTGCCGATGAAGGAGGGAGTGTGGAAGCACTTGAACAAAGAATGTCTCTGGAAGTGGCCACTGGTCATTCTGGCACACACTCCCACCAAAACTGCTATTGTTTTTCTCTTAGTTAAACAACAGTCAAGCTCAGGCTGGGGCTTTTTTCTTTTCCCTTGCAGTATAATGTTGGCTTTTATGTGTCCCCCGGGCCCACACCCGGCCGTGTGATGGGCCAGCACACAGATGCATTGTTTGGGGTCCCACATTCCAGGGAGATCAAATGCTCCTGCACCACATCAGCTGCACATCTGCAACTGCTAAAGCCTCAGCAGCCCTGCCGGATCCAGGTGCCATTCAATTACAGGTTAAAGGCATAGAGAGCTGCTGCTTCTCGGGCCTTGCTGTTGAATTCTGCCGGCTTTGATTCACTACAGCTGGTGAAACAGGCTTGGTTCAGGCATGTGTGGAAGAGAGCTCGTTTCATGCTTGGAATTGTAATTATGTTCTTTTCTTTCAAGCTGCCAGCGGTAAAAGATGTCTTCCAGTGTGTATTATCTAAATAAGCTGTAGTGTTTAAATGTTTTCTTATTTCATTTTAAGAATGTGGCAAAATAAATCGTGCTTACTCTTCTAGTTTTCGTTCTGGAGCAGTTAATTCCCCGTAGCTCTCCTGTGATCCACGCTCCCGGGCTCTGGGAAGCTGCTGTGTTACACTGCAGTTAAACAGCTCTGGGCAGCAGAGTTGTGTGTGTGGGCACTGTCCTGGCTTGCCCAGCTGGCACTGGTGTCACCTGCTGTGTCACGTCCCTGGTGTCACCCCCTGTGCTCTCCGACTGCACGTGGTGTTTGCTGTCAGCCATCCGTTCCACCTCCTGCAGTGGTAGCTGCTGGATTTTAGGGAATTTTAATCTGGGTACTATATGTGAGCAAGGGACAGAGAGTGCAAACACTGGCAGGACAAGGGGGAATGGTTTTATGCTGGAGGAGGATTGATTCAGATGAGGTATTGGGAAGAAATCCTTCCCTGTGAGGGTGGGCAGGCCCTGGCACAGGGTGCCCAGAGAAGCTGTGGCTGCCCCTGGATCCCTGGCAGTGTCCCAGGCCAGGCTGGACGGGGCTTGGAGCAACCTGGGACAGTGGGAGGTGTCCCTGCTCATGACAAGGGCTGGGATGAGTTTTAAGGTCCCTTCCAACCCAGATCGTTCTGGGATTCCATGATAAATTCTCTCTTTAAAACAGCCTTTTCTGCCTCTGAGTTTCCCGTGGTGAAGGGACGTGTTTCCATGTGCCTCTGCAGCAAAGCTTCAAGTTTCCTGCTGGAGGCTGCAGGTGTGAGATTTTGGTTATGCACGTTTCCCTGTGGCACTCTGGGGACTCTTGGCTGGATTTGGGATGGAACAAGTACCAAAAATGCAGTTGGTTTTTGCCTGTGATCGTGGTGGTGTACCTGCAGCTGGGGTCTGAGCACCTTCCTCGGTAGCACCTGTTCCCTCTCTTTTCTCAAGAGAAGAGTTTGGTGGAGTCCCCATGCCTGGAGATGTCCAGGGAATGACTGGATGTGGCACTCAGTGCTCTGGGCTGGTGTCAGGGTGGGCATTTGGCACAGGGTGGGCTTGATGGGCTTGGAGCTCTTTTCCAGCCTCAGTGGTTGTGTGAATTCTGTGCCATCCCAGGAGACAGCTCTTCCCCGAATGTACTGGGTCTTTCTTTGGGAGGGCTCCCTGCATGTGCTGTGACCCAGGACCTTGCTGGGCCGGGACTTTTGCCTTCCTCACAGAGATGTTTTTCATGTACAGCTCTTGGAGCTTCTCTCTGAATTTTGGGTGTCTGGAGTCAGGGCTTTGATCTGCCTTCCCTCCTCTCTGGAGTCTGTCTGCTTGACTGTGGTCTCGAGGAGAGAGCCTGATATCCATTTTGGTGTCTCTGTGATTGACTGGAAGTCACACTGGATACATCTTTCATGATTGGAAACCACTTAAGCCACGAGGTGGCTGGTGATCACTGGGTATTAGTGGAGAGGTTCTACCAAACAATCAGGGAAAATTGAGTGGCAGAACATATAATTTATGACTTCATCCCAGCTCTGTGGGGGCAAGTCAGTGAGAATCGAAACACTGAAAGAATTATATTTGACAGATATTTTAAAGAATGACTCCAGTTAATGTCATTTATTGCTGGAATGTGTGGACAGATCCCCAGTCAAAGCCCTTGTAGGGGCAGTGCCAAAACCAGATATGAAAGAGTGTGCAGGAAAATGAGAGCAGGGGATGTGGCCGAGGGCTTGAATTTTCTGACAATGGGCAGAAAGAATGTTCTGAGGGCTTTTTTTCAGACATTTCCCTTTGATAATAAAGCTTACAGATCCTGCTTGGTGTTTGCTGAAACTCCTGCCTGAAGGGGATTTGTTGGAGTTTGGAAGTTGAGCAGTGAAGGTCTCATCAGTGTGCAGAGACCAGTTAGAGAAACTTCTGGAACGTTCTGGACTTTATCTCTAGGATATCTTAATTTTTGCCTAGGCAGTGATACATGACATAGGAGAAATGCATTGCCCTGTGCTGGAATGTGCATTAAAAATAACCTGGGCAGGAGTTTTTGCTGGCAGTGGCAGGTAACGACCCTCTCTCTGAAGGAGGAAACATTCTAGAAAAATATTCTTCCCTCAGATGTTTTGTAGTGGTAATGCCTCTGGAAGTATTAATCTTTCCTGTCACAATTTGGCACTCACTCCAGTTCCCAGCAGGGGTTTCTCAGCTAATCCCTGTCTGGAAGATTTTCCCTTACCTTACATTAATTTCTGATCCCGACATCGTTTGAGGGTTTGTGTTCAGCTTAAGTAAATACACCCCAGGCTGTGCTGTCGGCTCAGAGTTGAACGTGGGGGCAGTGGAAGTACCTGTGTTCCTGGAGCCCTCAGGGGTGCCACTCACCCCTCCAGCCATTCCCAAAACCTCCACACCCTGGACTGTGTCAGTGTCACACCCCCGTGGCCCTGGAGAGATTATTTGAGAATTTTGGTTTCTGTGCAGAGTTTCCTTGCCGTGAGCAGCTCGCTTGGAGAGGAGAGTGGCAGATGTTGTCACTTTAGCCCGTGAGTGACAGCTCCTGAGTCAACATCTGCCTTGCTGCTGGAATTGCCCCTGAACAATTCGGTGAGTGCTGGACAGGATTGTCCAAAGCAGTGTCCCAGTCCATGAAAATATCGGGGTTCTTCCTTTATCCTCAGATTTTATCCTTTAAATGGTTGTGTTCCTCCTATTACTTTCCTTTGTTTGACCAGCATCCCAGTCTGTTCTGTGACTGTGAGGGTGTGAAGCTGCAGGTCGGGATTAGGGCTCTGTGTCCCACAGACATCCCAATCTGGACTCAGTCATTCCAGGGAAATGGGTCTGCTGGTTTTCTTCCCAAGTTTTGTATCTAAAATTCTTGGGAGCTGAAGTTTCCTCCCAAGTCCCTGCAGTAGACCTGAGGAGAGGGAAGAAACCCCATGGCTAATAAAATACTTTTGATTACCTTTTTTGGCTTTAGGTTGGTTCAAAATGAAATTTTTCAAATAAGTCAGCTTAGTTTAAAACTTTAAAGGCTTAGCCCACAAATAGCCAGCTTTGCTAGATTTGTGCTTGATTTTTTTTCCACATCCCAAAGGAAGTGAATCTCCTGGTGATGCAACTCAAGGTGTTTGTGCTCCCCTCCAGGTTTCGTAGCTTTGGCCCTGCCTGGGGTTGAAAGTACTGAAGCTTAGTCTTGAATTCAGCCCTAGTCTGGTGCTTGTCTTAGCAAGGGTGATTTTGGAATTATCTTTTAGCCCTGCCGTGCCTGGGTGAAGGTTATGCTGGTCTTTGGAGAGTTTTTGTGGTGTCTGAAGAGGAGCCTTGAGAATGGGAGCTGGCAGTCACACTGTGGGGGGAGTGTGTAAACTTAGTCTAAAGATAATTCATGGTTTCTAAAGCTGCTGCTGAGTAAAACTTTCCAAGGCTGGCTCTGACCTAGCTCTCATCAGCGTAAAACCGAGAACAGTCATCTCAAAGTAGCATTTTGAGTTGCGTGGAGGGGAAAGAGGAGAACTTTGCTTTCTCAAAGGCTTCATTGGCTGCAGCCCTGCAGCACACGAGCAGCTCTATTCTTCCGAGCGCGAACCACGGGGTCACTGTTCCGTTACCTGAGCCCTGACTGGTTTAAACTTGGCTTATTGGTTTAAACTTGGCTCCGAGCGTGGTGGGTTTTTTTTGGTTTTTTGGTTTTTTTTTTTTTTTTTAACTGGGCTGGTTTAGCAGCAGCTGTGATGTCGGGGTTCTGATAACCCCCCTGGGCTGGCTCTGCTGCAGCGCGGCCCCGCGCCGGCACCGCCGGGAGAACTTTGGGTCACGCCGGGTTGAGCTGTTGGCAGCGACGCTCGCCTGTTGGCAGGAGCTTCCCCAACAAGATGCTGGAGAGCAGGCGAAGATTTCTCCTTGTTTTTGCAAATTAGCAAATGAAACCCTAAATAAGTTGCTAAACTCAGTTTCCTTCTGTTGGGTTAAGAGGAGGGGAGTGCTTGAAAAACCTTCGAGATCTTAATTGGCCCGAGCGTGCTAAAAACACCTTCTTTCCACCCCAGGCGCTGCTTCTATCTTTCCAATACATTTGGCTCATTCAGTGGCAAATCATTTTTATAACACTTGAGAAACTGTATAGCTGCAGAAAAACAGGATGTGTGCCCTGCCTTACATTTTGGATTCGCTTCCCAAGTATTTTTGGGGGTTGCTGAGAGCCCAGCCCTGTTTCGGGGCGTTGGGGCTCTGCCCGTCCGTTTGGTGCTGGTGGGGTGATAGTGCCACTGGTGTCCCTTCACTGAGTGATTTTATGCTGGGGTAACGACTGGTTTCATTGGAGCACAGATACCCAGCCGGGCTCCCCAGCCCTTCCCTCGTGCTGGGTAACGGAATTTCCCTTTGCCAAGGCCAGTTCTCTATCAGCTCCCAACCAGGAGCACGCTGAGGTCACCTCCAGATGCTGTCCCCCTTCCCCTCCCAAGCTGGGGACAATGAGTTTCTCATTTCTTCCTTGGGCTGATAACGGCGATTCCTCCTTACCACAGAAAGCTCTGGAAATTTTTTTCAGTAGTACAGTATTGTTCCTGATTGTTTTCCAGGGTTTTCTATGTTAGATGATTGATTTGTTCTACATGACTTTGTCTATCTGATTTGGCATTTAAAAACTTACTACTTTAATTGAGGTTCCCTATGAGCTGCAGAACTGCATGGTGTGGTGGAAATCTCATTTGTATCTCAATTTGGGCAAGAACCTGGGATTATAAACAAGCTGTGGTAGGGCTTGAAAACCTGGGAAAGGGTTGGTTGGGCATTCAGGGGGATGGTGGGAGAGGGAGGCCAAGGGGGAAGATGGAAAATGTCACTGACAGTCAGTTTCAGATGGAGTTTATCTGGCAGGACCAACCAGCCAGCACTGGGAGTGTGAGACCATATCTCTAATAATTAAAATACCTGCTTGTAGCTAGTTTTCAGGGTGAAGAGCCAAAGTCTGGGCATCTTTGAAGACTGTGAGGGCTTTCCTCTGAGCCACTAGATGAGGTTAACCCAAAAGGGGCTGAGATACACCTGAGGTGTCCCAGTTCCTTCCTGGCAGGAGCTGAGTGCACATCTGTGTATTTAATTCATGCAGATATCACAGGGTGGATCTGGGGGGTAGGAAAAGCTTTTCAGAAGGACTTGTATTTTCAGGTATGGCAGGAGAATTTTTGCTGCTGTTTCCTGCAGCTGGTTATAGCTGAGCAGTGGTTGGAGAGGATCTGGCTGGGCTGTGGCTGGTGGGTGCTCCTGCCCCTCCCTGCCTGCTCACCTGCCAGGGACTGCAGAGAATGCTCTACACATCCAAAACCTTCAGTCTCACCTTACGTTTTCTTCCTAGTCAGTGTTTTATTGTTTTTAAATAGCATTTCACTGCTTCAGAGTATAACCACATTGCAAATGTTTTTTGTCTCAAATACCACATCTGAGCTCTGGCAAAGGTGACCCTTTGGATTTCTGGCTCAGAGACTCTCCTGATCCATTCCTTTGTCTGTTTCTTTCCTTGAATTTTTCTGACTTTGTCCCATTTACTCTTCCATAGTGACAAGCTACCTGAGATCTTGCTGTGTGTGGTGATTTCTCGCTTTTAGGGTTCCGTGTAGAGAGCGAGTCAGTTTTTACAGTTCCCCAAGGAAGTGATGTGCCGTTATTCTACAGAAACCACTGACATAGCACATTTTAGGCCTGGCCTGCTGACTTGGGATTGCAGTGAGCTTTAAAGTGGCAGTAAATCACTTGTGACCATCTGCAGCTGCGGTGGCCCCGGGGATGGTGGTGGTGGGGCAGAAGAGGCCACAGCCACCCACTGCTGCAGGTGTGGTGACAGCACACCTGAGCCAGTGTGGCCTCAGGGCGGGTGATTTGTCACCCTGAGCCTGTACTGGTGTCCCCAAGGGTGTGGGGAATGTGGAGACTTCTGAGTGGGGGAGAGTGAGAAGGTGGAGAAATGGTCTCAGCATAGGGAATATGTGTCTGGCTGAGCCCTTTGTGGAATCATGGAATGGTATTGGTGGGAAGAGACTTTAAGGATACTCCAGTTCCACCCCCTCCTGCGGGCAGGGACATCTTCCACTAGACCAGGTTGCTCCAAACCCCGTCCAGCCTTCTGTCACTTAATTTGGGTGCCTTGGTTCCAGCACAAGCACAAAGCTTGTTGTGTAAAATGGAGTCCCCCTTGCAGTGCTTCTCCTTCCCTGCTCCCAAACCCCTCCTGGCCTTGTCCGGAGGAGGCAACAGGGCTGGGGAGGGGCTTGGGACACAAGCCCTGTGAGGAACGGCTGAGGGAGCTGGGGATGTTCAGCGTGGAGAAAAGGAGACTCAGAGGTGCCCTCGTCACTCTCTGAACTCCCTGAAAGGTGCCTGTGCTCAGCTGGGGTTGGTCTCTTTCTCCAGGCAGCAGCTGACAGAACCAGAGGACACAGCCTTGAGCTGCTCCAAGGGAAATACAGGCTGGAGATCAGGGAAAAGTTTTTCCCAGCAAGGGGGATAAAGTATTGGAATGCTCTGCCTGGGGAGGGGGTGGATTCACCATCCCTGGGTGTGTTTGAGACAAGGCTGGATGTGGCACTCGGGGCCAGGGCTGAGTTGAGGTGTCAGGGTTGGGTTGGACCCGATGATTTTGGAGCTCTCTTCCAACCCAGTGGCTCTGGGAAGGCGTTCAGCCCCGCGCTGGGGAGCCGGGCGCTGACCGGGCGCTCACCCTCCTGCAGGAGCAGTGCGTGCACTCGGCCACTGAGCCCCTCTCTGCCTCGGGCTGTGCCGGGAGCGGGGGGCTCGCTGCAGCCCAGGGCCTCATTTCCTCAGGAAACCGGGCTAAAAATACCAGAGCAGTGCTCAGGGCAGTGCTGCACGTCGTGGGTCCTGAGCAGCCTCCGCTCAGCTTCTCCTCCAGATCCACACACCCGCAAATCTCGTGTTAAATGCGGCCTTTTCCCATTCCTGACATCCCTCCTGCTGTCCGTGTACCCTTACCAACCCTGTCTCTTAAAAACAGCCCTCTCTGAATCCTTACTCCAGATATCAGTGTCCTTTCCGGTGGTGGGAGAGCATCCAGCTCCAAGGGACTCTCTGTGGAGAGCAGGAGGCTGCAGTGGGAGTCAGGAGGGTGCCCACCCAGGCCAGTAAGAGCTGCTGTTTTAATGGAGATGATGCGCTTTTCCTCATGGATGGGGCTGGGATCTGCTTGGAGTTGATGTGGCTGCAGAGGGGGGTGCAGGGGGGCTGTGTTAAAAAAACAACAGGAGTGGTTTATGCAGGCAAGAAATCAGGGTCTGAAATTGGGGCGCAGCCTTGGGTGCCACCATCTGCTGGTCCCTGTCCCTCCTCCCTTTGGGATGTTCCTGCTGGGGGAGGAGGTTCTCCTGCGCTGTGGATCTGCAGTTCCATCACTGAACCCCAAACTGGGATCAGGGAAAGGTGCAGAAGGAAACCTTGTCAGTGGGAAGTGATCTCAGGCAGGAGACGTGCATGAGGGAAGCTGGGTTCTGTGGCTGTTAAAAAAGTGATTTTTTTTCCCAAATATTAATTGAAAAACTGGCTGAAACTCTTGCTGTGTTCTCTCTTAGAGTCTTGCAACATCCCACTGAAATTACAGACAAATTGAAGCCGAAACATTGCATTTTTCCACAAATGTGGCCAGGTTCCAGGACCATAAAAAGAGTTTGGAAAGGCTGTAAAACACATGTTAAACAATTTTTTACTTGAGGCACCTCTAGAAACATTTCTTTTCAAATAAACTATTTAATTTAAAAAATAACCTTTTTTAAAAAAAATATATTGGTAATTAGAAGCATTAGAAGCAGAATGTTTCTTCCTTAGCAGATGCATATTAAGAAAGTGATACAGCAACAAATAATAAATGAAATATAGTACAATTTGGGCTATATAAACTAGTGATTGTAATTGGGGATGTTCCTTTCAAAGGCAAATGTTTTGATTTCATTTTTTCCCAGTAGTTACTATGCAATATATACTAAATCAGAATTTAAAAAATGGATGATTGTGAGATTTAAAAGCTGAATAACTGGACAGCACAGACACTGTGTTTTAGGGTCTTCAACTTGTAATCTGATGAGAGAACCTCAATATTTGATGCTGAGATGAGTTTATCAATTAAACAGCTTTGTATTGTTACAGCAGCATTTGTGATGTCTACAAATGATATATTTAATAGATTTTGAAAGTGTATTTAAGCTCAGCATTATTTGCCAAGGAGGACAGACTTTAGATCTCGGCACAGAAGGTATTAATACAACTTCAGTGTGGAAGCAATGGGCACTTCCCATATTTTTTGAGTCTAGATGCATCTTTTTAAATTAAAGAGGGTTTGAAGAGTGTGCCTGCAAACTGGAGATTGAGTCAAGCTGTGAAATGCCAGCGATATGTCATGTGTTCTGTATGTATTATTTTCAGTTTTTACAGAGGAGGAAATTTTGATATTTAAACTTTTCCAAATGTCAGCTGGTTCTGCACAAAATAATCTTCAGTCTCACCAGGAGCTGCGTGTCACCGGGAAACCTCCCGGGAGCTGAAAAACAGGGATGTTGTTCCACCTCAGAGCAGAGTCCTGCGGGAGAGGATGTAATTGAGGGGTGGAAAGGAGCTCTGGAAGGTGGATGTTGGGAGTTGCCCCCTCTGTAGAGGGGAATGCCTTGGCCTGAGCTCCAAACCCCAGAACTCCAAGACGGCGTTGGTCAGGGCTTGGAGCAGCCTGGTCTCATGGAAGGTGTCTGTCCCAGATGGGACTGGATGAGCGTTAACATCCCTTGCCACCCAACCCATTCCATGAGCTCCATCCTTCCCCTGCTCCTTCCAGCATTTATCAGTGCTTGATCCAAGACTTTGGGTAGGTAACTCCCCAGCCTGACCCTGCATCCACCCTCCTGGTCGAATTCTCCAGAAATTGCAGGCAGGATGGGGAGCTGCCCTTGGAAGTGTCATTGGCACTCTGCAAAGTTCCTGCCCTCAGGAGCAACTTTGGGAAAGCAAATGGACTTGTGTTCCCTGTGCAAAATGCTGTTGTTGTTGTGTCCCATGGGAGTTGTCACACTGGGAATTTGTGTGTCTATTAGTCCCATGCTAGGAAAAAATACTCAGTTCCTTCTGACAGCCTGAGGAATCATTAGGACTGGTGACTTCCAGTATTTTTCCGAAGCCTCGGCAGAACCTGACTTAATCTTTAATGAAAACCAGAACCCAGTGTGCTGGAGGCTTTATATAGCAACCAGCCCAACCAGTTCTGGTGTCCCACCTCCCTGGGAGGGAGTGCTAAGGAGCTGGTTGGTCTGGATGCTTCTAAGGATGGTATTTAAGGTGTAAATGTGGTTAAATTTTACACATGAAAGTAGTGTTTTAGCCCAAAGAGACTCTGCACACGCCCTCCACAGCAGAGCTCACAACCCACAGTTTCTTTGAGAAGAGTGAATTCTGCTGATGGCTCTTCCTGACCTGTCTGGTCTTTGGGAGTAACGCCAGGAAAAAGCTGCTGTACATTTTCTTATGGATGGGGAGTGTTCTGTGCTTGTGGTTTAGTAGCAAGTGCTTTCATTCTGAGAGGTGGCTTCTGTGTCTTCTTGGGGGGATGGTGAAGGACTCTGAAACTGAAAACTGGGTGGTGGGTTCCAGGTCTGGCCTTCATGAAGCCCCCAGGCAGCTGTGGGGGGGTAAATTCCAGCTGTTGAGAGGAGGGATGGGGAGAATTTGTGAAAAGGAGCTATGACTTCTATTTATTTTTAAGACCTGCTGTGTTTCCTCACTTTGTTGTGGTGCATCTTCCAGCCCTGAGCGAGGGTCACTCGTCACAGCAGCTCAGCTTGGTGGGCATCGTCTTAGTAACAAGGCCAAACTTAGGAGCTGAATATTGGGAGGGAATTCCTGGCTGTGAGGGTGGGCAGGCCCTGGCACAGGGTGCCCAGAGCAGCTGTGGCTGCCCCTGGATCTCTGCAAGTCCAAGGCCAGGCTGGACAGGGCTTGGAATAACCTGGGATAGTGGAAGGTGTCTCTGACTGAATGAGCTTTAAGGTCCCTTCCAATCCAAACTATTCCAGGATTCTGTTGAAGAAACTTCCCCAAACCACTTGGTTCCTCAGACTGTGAGTTCTGGGAGAGACAAGGAATCAACAACTCCAGGGGAAACAACACGTAAAGACAACTTTCCGTGGAGTTATCTGTAAACGACAGATCATTATAGCTGTGAAAATCGTGTGGAAATCCAAACTGGTCACCAGACGTTGCAGAGGTGTCATCAAAAAACTGCTCAGGGAGTACAAATAAGGATTTTAGAAAAGCTGCTTGGGGAATATCACCCTGTGTTGTGGAACAGTTCCTTGGGAGCGTAGTGGGGCACCTCCAGCTTCAGGGAGCTGAGGCACAGTGGGACAGGCGTGTCTGACCTGGTGGGATCCTTCAGACGGTGTCGTGTGGATGGGATTTGGTCAAATCCTCAGTTCCAGGTGAAGTGGGAGTCCTGGTGGTCTCTGAACCACCTCTGTCCCACCAGAACCCTCCAGGAACGGGGTGTGGTCACTGAATCCGCAGGCTCGGGGCTGCTCTCCGGGAAGCTCCGGGGAGGAGGCGGCTGCGGAGCTCTCCTGGCTGGAAGGAAGGCTCTGTCCCGGCAGGCTCCCCTGAGGAGGAGCTGGAAGAGGCTCCAGGAAAGGCACATGAGTGGGGCTGGCTGCCAGCTCAGCACGGTGCCGGAGCACGTCGGCTGCACCAGCACGGCACGAACTGCTCCCAATCCCGGGGTCCTGCCAGGGGCTCTTCCTCGTGAGGATGTGATGCTGTTCCACTCCACGGGTTTGGGGCACCTTGTCAGGGAGAGACAGGGAGGAGCATTCCCTGCAGAGAGGTAATGCTTGAAGCTGAGCAGGAGTGACCCAGACACACATGGGGCGAGGTGGTCACAGCCTCTCTTCCTGCTCCCTCCAGGAAACCGGAGGAATTTTTCACATCTGGCAGTAGCGGTGCATTTTTAAATTACGTTTTGGCACGGCAGAGCAGCTTTAGAGTGTGATCTGAATGTCAGTTGTACCCACCGGAGCGTTGCGTGCGGTGCCCAGGGCTGGCTAAAGCCTGGGTGGATCTCGGTCCTTCCCAGTGGGGGGATCTCCCTCCTCCTGGCAGCGTGGCCAGAGCCCGGCGTGGCTCTGCTGCCTGAGTCAGTGCAGCTGCTCCAGCAAGGCTGTGGTGCTGGGCAGCAGTGAGGCCGGGGGGGGTGGCTGCAGGGATCCAGCAGCGGCCTTCCCATATGGCTTTCATGAAAAACACCTCATTGGAGTCTGCTTTTTGATCTCCTTCCTGCTTAAATGTTGAGTACAGAAATATATTTATTGGGGTGGAGGGAATTAAGACCTTTTCTGCGTGTTGTAATTTCTGTTACTAGTCTTGGTTTTCTGTAAACCCATTAAAAATGGTATTTTATGTCAGCTCCTTCTGCTGCAGTCCAGGCGTAAATGCTTCCCATCCGCTGTGCCGGCACAGCCGCTTGCAGGCCTGTCGGAGCTGGATTAGAGACAGAAAATCTTATTTTTATTTTTAAAAAAGATAAAATTTTCTTGTCTGGCTGTGTTTGTTTCCAGCTGAATTCGTTCCCTTCTCTGATGTGCAGGTGTGGCAGGTTGCTGAAGAGGGTGGAATCATTGGATGTGGTGGTGCTTTTGGGTGAAACCTTGGGTGTGATGACGACTTGAAAGTTGATTAAAAGTGGTCTTTGAAGGTGGTGCAGTTATACACCAGCTGTGGTTTTCAAGGTCTTGGCTCTGTGTTTTCTGTTGTATGAACCACTTGGTGCATATTTGAAAATACAACTAAAAACATTAAGATAATTGAATAAGTTGGTGGTGTGGTAGCAGCAGAGCTCACCCGGCTCTCCTGGTTTTTGGTGTGTCTTGCTGGGGTCACTTGTCTGGAACTGGTGGGGAATGGTTCCTGTAGGGACACGTTCTGGCAGCTACCTGGGCTTTGTCTTCTGTGCTTAAAAATCCTTTATGTAGGGAAAATGGATCAAATGGAGTTGGAACTCCTGGACATGCCATGACAGGAATCACCAAATATTTAGGGTTGGAAGCGGCCTCTGGAGATCATCCAGCCCAAGGCAGGGACACCTGGAGCAGGTGACACAGGAACGTGTCCAGGTGGGTTTGGGATGTCTCCAGAAAGGGAGACCTCACACCCTCCCTGGGCAGCTGTTCCAGGGCTCTGCCACCCTCCATGGGAAGCAGCTCTTCCTCATATTGAGGCGGAATTTCTCCTGGTTTGGTTCATGGCCATTGCTCCTTGTCCTGTCACTGGGCACCACCAGGAAGAGCCAGTGTTGTGTTCCGAATATACCAGCCGCGCAAGGCTGCTCTGCCTTTGGGATAAAGGGCTATTTTCCCCACCTTTCCTACAGATGCTTTCCGTACTTTATCCTGGTTGGGCAGTGAAGTTGCTTCTTTGGGATGAGCTCAGAGTTCGGAAGCTGTGCCTGCGTGTCCTTGTTCCTCAGCTGAGCCGTGGTTGCAGCTCCATGAACCCAGCTTTGCTGGGAGAAGTGATCCGTCCTAGTGGAGCCGGAGTGTGTGGTGGGAGAACTGGGAAAGAGGGGCAGAGCTTGGAGCACCCCCACTGCCCCCAGCCCGCTCGCTTCCTCCCAGCCTATTGTTGGCATTCCGCGTGTGTTCTCCCTAGGAATTAACTTAGTCCCCAAATCGCGGCGCCGCACACACACCGATTTTCCAAGCTTCCCTGCACCTGTCTAATGCACTTTCCAGCCTCGGCGTCACAAAACTGTTTGTCATTCAGGGGGGACAATGTCCCCTTGTGTGCCGGGCTCCCGGAGGGAGGGGCTGGGCGGGGGCACGGCCCTGCTGGCGGATGGGCTTCCCATGTGAAATGAGACGGGAAGACAAATCGCTTCCAGAGCGGCGTTCCACACAGGCGGCAGCGCCCGCTTGTCACTCACATTTCCCTTATCTGCGTTAAATAGAAAAGGGGGCAAATGGGGGTGAAGAGAACACAGGGGAAGAAAAGAGCTTTTTGAGGGCTCTGAAGGCTCTGTTAGTGAACTGCTGCCCCGGGATTGGCCGCGGGTTTGGATGGCCTGGAGCTGATCCCGTGGAGATGGTGCACCAAGATCCCTGGTGGAGCCGAGGAACTTCCCGGTCACTTTTGCAGGAATAACTTGGTTCTTTTTCTGTGTTTCTTTTCTGGCAAAACTTTCTCTGTAGGGTTTTCCTCTTCTGCCTGGGGATATCACAAAACCTTGTGTGTGGCTGGTCTTTATTTTGGTCTTTAGGCTTTACTGTAGGAGAATCCAGTGGTTTTTCCATAATGAGTATCTATATCTTAAAGAAGACATAGCAGTATGACACAAATCTTCTTATTCTGATAAATAAATAGAATTGCAGCCCAGAATTTTAAATAAAGCTGCAATTAAAGTTTAGTGGAGGTAATAGAAAAGGTAAACTGCAGGCTCATCTGAATTATCCATACCTTTGGAAAGCACAAGGATTCTCATAAGTTGTTTCCCAATAGTTGAGACTTCAGTAAAACAACACTTTTCATGATCTTGACATTTCTAACTTGTCCCAGGTAAAGGCAGGAGCAGACTTCAGTTGGCTGCTCCGTTAGGAAAGAGGGGAGAGAGGAGAATTTCCATGCTCTTTGCTGGTCCTGGGGGTGAATCCCAGCCGTGGCAGTGAATCCTGTCGTGCTCAGCATGGTGTCACTTTAAGGGCTGCATGACAATATTTCATTAGTGGCAAGTGCAGCATCAGCAGAGCAGCCAGCCACGTTCCCTGCTGGCAACCCCTTGAACGTGGTGTGGGGGCCTCCTGCCAGGATGCTCCATTCCTGTCCTGCAAGGGTGTAGGGAAGGAGTTTTCGCAGAGAATTTCCAGATGGAATTGTTCAAGGCCAAGCTGGATGAGGCTTGGAGCACCTGGTCTGGTGGAAGGTGTCCTTGCCCGTGGCAGGGGTTGGAGCGGTGGAACTTTAAGGTCCCTTCCAACCCAAACCATTCCATGGTTCTGTGGTGAACCAACACCAAGGTCCTGCTCCATCCCACTGGTGACTCTGGCCTTGGAAGCCCGGACCAGTGATGGCTCAGGGAATTACCAGACTGTTATTTTTTGTTCTTGATGTTCGCTCTCCTACCCTTAGCACACTCTCATCCCGAAAGAGTTCTAAAATCAGGAGTCAGTGTGGTACACTGGGATATGGTTAGTGGGACTTGGTCGAACATTGGCCTTGATGATCTTGGAGTTCTTGCAGTGGGAATGGTGTGGAGGAGGCTGTAAGGACCTCTCTGTTGTATGTGGTTTTCTCAATCCAAGCTCGAAGAAGGGAAGGAGGAAAGGGAAAAGCTCGTGTTGTTTCTCTCATTAAGCTCAGTTTCCCGAGTCTGGGCAGCGGTGGATCCGTGGGGTGGCTGTGGGGCTGGGCTGGGGAAGTTTCTCAGACATGGACATGCTCCAGGGAGAAGCCACATGCTCTGTCAGGTGTGGGCGAGGGAAAACAGCTCCTGACCCCGATGTTATCCCAGACACGAGGATGTGCAGCACATCTCACACCCCGCTCTGGAGGGTGGTTTGCAGGGTGGCATGGGGAGAGAGGATGTAGCAAATACAATATTGGGAAAGATGAAAAAACGAGTGGGTGGCAATGAGAAGGAAGAGGAGGAGACAACCCAGACGATGAAGGAAAACAGGATCTTCTGTAAGAGATGGGAATACTGGAAGGAAGCCAGGAAGGAAGCCTGAGAAAATGGAGAGAGCAATAGGAAGGCTGGTGTTGCTCTGATAATTCCAGTAGGTATTCCTGGCATTCAGCTCCCAGAAACGAGAGAAGCCTTTGAAAGTCTGGTCAAAACCAGTGACAGGCACAGAATAATTTGAATATACCTGAGTTAAACTTAGCTTGCTGTTTTTTCCACGTGGGACTTGGTGTGTTCTTTTGACTTGTCCAAGAAGGAGGGAGCTGACCTTGCAAAGGGCTTGGGGTGCAGGTGGGTGTCGCCATGAACGATTATTCAGATTGGAAGATTCAGGCTTTTTCTGCACTGAGTGATTTAATTGATTTTTCCGTGGATTCTGATGGGGAACACTCTTGGAGGTGCCTGAATTCCGTGCGGGGCCCCGAGAGTCGCCCGGCTCCCTCCAGCCCCGCTGAGCGCGGCGAGCCGGGAGAGGAGCAGCAGCTCCAGTTCCAGCTCCTGCTCCGACACCGCATCCATTGGTTGGTAAAAATAGCTCTGCTGCTGGCGTCAGTGCCAGGCCTCGCATCTGGCTTCCCCGAGCCGGGATCGAGCGGCTCCAGCCCCCTCCCTCCCTCCAGACAGGGTCTGCTGGAGGACACACGGCTGTGACGGCTGCGCCGGCCGCTGCCCCTGCCCTCGCCGGCCTTTGGGAAGAGCCTTTGTGCTGGAGGCTCTCTGCAAACCTTGCGCCTGGAGTCGCGCGTTGCCCCACCTTTAATCCGTCCATGGGGAAAACCAGAATCTGTCCTGCAGCCCCAGGGGTTTGTTGGGAGCCTTTTGGGCACTCCGGGGAAAGGTGAATGCCCGGCTGAGTGTGCAGATTGTGTTTTGCTCCCCTCTTGCGCAGGTTTGCCTGAGTAGGTGTTCAGAAACAGTTCTGTGAAGTCGGCTGGTTCAGCGTCGTGATTTCTTTTTTTAGTCTTGCTTTTTTCAGCGTTTAAGCTCTGGAAAACAGGGAGATACCAAGTGCAGGCAGGAATGCTCTCTTTGTAGACACAGAGAGACCAAAGCAGCCTTGCAGATTGCCTTGAAAATTCCGTGGTGTGCTTGCAATTGCTCACCTGCATGACTGACAGTGAACAGCGAATGTTTTACGTCATTGTTTAAAAAAATTAATTATTTGAGCTCCAGAGGGTGTTGCAAAACTGTTCCATACTCAGGCTCAGTGTGGCCACATGGGCTGAGCTCCGTTCCCAGCCTGCCCCAAGCCCGAATAACCCCCTTGCCTGCTGATCAGCTGCCATCACACACGTGCAAGGAAGAATAATTCAACCAAAAAACCTGCTGTGGGTGTTTGCTGCTTTGATGTCAGTCTGTGACCAGCAGTCCCTCGTTAGTGGGGCTTGCTCTGCTCACCATGGAAGGTCTGCAGAGGATTTCCCTTCCCGTGCCGTGGGTGAGGTGGGATGGCTGCTGCTACCTGGCAGATGTTCCTCGTGTTTGCAGCCCATAATTCCTAATCGTTCTCATGAGAAACATCTCAAACGGAGCTTCAGGATCTGCTGAGCTCTTCCTTGTGCTGTCCCCAGACCTCCTGAGCACCAGGCACCAGCAGACCTGGAATCCTGGCAGTGAACCTCACTGGGAGCTTCCCTTGCTGCTGCTTCAACCAGAAGTATTTCTGTTGTAGTAACTGGACAAATATTTTCAGGTTATCAGCAGTTTTTGTTTTCAAACAACTCGTGAGAAGCTCCTAGATTCCTTTTTTGGGGAATTCAAAGCAATTAGTGACATACCTTGTGGAGCTCCTGCTCTGCTGGCAAATTCCCTGTTTTTAACATGACATGCATGGTGTGTGTTTGTGTGCTTGAATTTGGGAACACTTGCCTGTTCTTTCTCTGCTCTGCCTGTTCTAGGCCCAGCATAGTATTTTTATCATGAAAACCTGTTTAAAGCAGAGGAGAAGTGAGAATGCCCAGGCAGTGTGTAACTCAGGAGTAGTCAGAGACACAGCTGGGCTGAAGGAGGAGCAGGGAGGAGTAAAGAATGTGCCCTGGACACCCACAGGTTCTGAATGTCATCTTTTTATCCTTTTCAGGGCACCAAACCTGTGTGCTCCGTGTCCTGTGGGGTGGAGCTGGCATTGCTGGGTGCTGGGGGTCTGAGACCTGTTTGGTTCCACACCTCTGTGTCAGCAGACCAGTGTGTGTTGGAGGAGCCACGGGGCCACTGTCCACCTTTTCAAAAAGAATTTAGGTCAAATACTGCAGTTGTGTGAGCAGAGTCCAAACAGGTCATTAGTCTGATGTTGGGTCATCGCTGGGCCTGCAGCCCTGAGCTCCTGGGGGTGAGCTGGGGTGAGAAGCACCCCTGTGTCACAGGTTTTTCAGCTTTTTAGGACTGTTTTTTTTGGGAAAACGCAGCAAATATCTAATCTCCACAACTATTTCATGGTAGGCTGTGAGGTATTTTTTTAAGCACTTGAAAAATGTGAATTTAGCTTGAATTTTTCATTGCCTAAATGAGGCCAAAGTAGCCAAGCCTGGGCTGGGCTGCCTGGGAACTTCTGGGCACCTCATTTCCCATGTTCTTCAGTGGAGGCTATGTCCAGCTGTGGAGCTTGCAGGTAGGTTTTTTTTTTTTTTTTTTAATGAGATCTTATTCCATAAAAATAAAAAGCTCTTTGCCTAAAATTATGCTCTCTTTAGTATTGCCTTAAATTTTTTAGAATGTAGTGATGGTAAGGAAATAAACCTCATCTGCAGAGAGTTAATCTCTGTTCCCTGTGTGCATCATGGAAAGCATCATCTTTCATTTCAGTCATTGATTAGCAGCTCCCAGACCTGCTCCATAGCCTGCAAATCCTGAATTCCCAACAACAGAGTTCATAGCTTGTAGTTGGAGCAGCATCATTCAGCCTCAGCTGTTTTTTGCTTTCTTTGCCTGGTCAGCCAGCTTGAAAATTTACCTGTCTGTAATGAAAAAGCATAACTGTATCATTTTCATGGGGTTTTGCTGAGGTTTAATTTGTTTTAGCTTAGAGTTGGGCCTGTGGCAGTCTGTGCTGGGAGCAGGAGACAGCTCCTTCTGGCCTGTTCATCCTCTCTTGACTTCCTGGGGTGCTTGTGGACCCTTCTCCCAGAAATATTCTCCTTATTTCTGCTCAGGTCTGATGGTTGTGGCTGATTGGAGGTGCAGACCTTCCAGGCTGCCCCAGCCTCTCCCCTTCCCCTGGGTTAACGTATTCCCTGCCCAGGTAGCATTTGCAATCCTGGGGATGGAGTTTGCTGCTGGTGACTCACCCAGCTCAGAAATCCATGATGGTTTTGGGGTGTTTTGCTTCTTGCTGGCTCTTTACCCTGGGCAGAGCCGGACTCTCAGCCCTGCCCATGGCATTAGGCACCCCAGGGCCCCTCAGCACGCTCCTCCTGCCGTGGCAGGGTGTGAGTCTGGGTGGTAACGGACCGACGAACAAATCTTATCTCCATAGCTCGTGGTATTTCGCTTTTTATCTCTCCTCCTGCCTCTTAATTTACAGATGATATTACCCAACCTTGGGATTGGCTTTGGGAGCTGCTGCAGCTCATGAGGGACTCCTGGGGTGTGAGTGGTGCCTGTGGGGCTCAGGGTCCTCCCTGTTCTGCCCACACCAGGCTGTGACAGGAGCTGCTTGGTGGGACTTCGGCATTTGCCCCAAGTGGCCCAAGCTTTAAAGGAGGTGGTGGAGTTCTCATCCCTAGAGGTGTTCAAGGAATGACTGGATGTGGCACTCAGGAGGATTGGTCGCGAGTTGGACTCAATGACCCTGGAGGTTTTCTCCAACCTCGGTGATTCTGTGAAGAATTTGAGTATTTAAACTCAAAGGAGCCTGTGTTGTTTGAAGTGGTGCCTTGGAGTTAGAGGAACTCGGATGGAAAAGCAGCTGCTTGGTGTTCTTGCTCAGGGTTGAAGGAAGGCACAGTTGTATCAAACACAAATTGCTGTGCTGGCTCATAGGGGCCTTTAGGAGCTGGTTGAGGCTTTAACCTGTCCTTGCAACAACAGAATCCTTACAACTGGACTCCAGAATAATTTCTCCTAGAAACCGTGGGCTTTGGGAGGTGCAATTGTCTGATTTTCATTTTTATTTATTTTTTAAGTGATCACCACATTTACCATTCCACCAGCCGCTTGTAATTGCTTCCAACTGAAACCAAACAGCGAGCGCTGTGGTGGAGGTAAAATGCTATTTTATTTCAGGAGGAGATTGGGGAATCTCTGGGTAAACAATCCAATTCAGCTTCAAAGCCTTTTCAGCCCGGGCGCATTGTTCCTCCTCGGAGCCGCGCTGCCTCGCACCCTAATAAAAGTGGAAATAGGAGTGGGGGGATGGGGACGCAGCAGAAAACACAAGCTGAGAACTGGAGATCAAAAGGACAAACAGAAGCAGAAGGCAGGGAAAGGGAGGCACAAAGAGTCACAGCTGAGCGTGCGGAGCCTGGGAGGGATGGAGGAGAGACAACAGCTATTAGAGGAGGCTGGGAACAATGGGCTGAGCGGAGCCCGGGTTTAGCTTTCGTTTCAGTTTAACAAAGCTGCCTTCCACCAGCAGAACTCCATGGATGCTGTGCCCTTAATTCATCTTGAAAGTTGTTGGCTTGCTGCTCGCCGGGGCGCGGGCTGGAGATGCGCTCCGGCACGGTGGCTGTCCCTTGCTGGATACACGGATCTCTCCGTGGATGGGCCCTTGGGAGGGCCACAGGGATTCATGGTTTTTTTCCGCAGCAAAACCTGTCTCGTTTGGAGTTCTTTTGGGTTATAGAATCATTGAATCCCCAGAATGGTTTGGGTTGGGAGATCTCTGCCATGGGTCGGGACTCCTTCCCCAGTCCCAAATTGCTCCAAGCCCCGTCCAGCCTGGCCTTGGACACTTCCTGGGATTGGGCATCCACAACCTCTCTGGGCAATCTGTGCCAGGGCTTCACCACCCTTATTAGTAAAGACTTTTTCGTTGCTGAGAGTTGGGGTTGGGGGACTGTGAGAAGCAGCTGACAGCAGCTCTTTGCAGTGGGAATGTCTCGCGCAGCCAGAACGTGCTCCCTGAGCTTCCCCAGCTGATTAAACCAGTTCCCAAACCTGGCAGCCTGTGAGCAAACGCAGCTTGTTAGCAAAGCCTCCAGGCTTTTGGGGCAAGTATTTATTGTAACAAATAATTCCTGCTGGCTAAAGAATGAGGAATATTATTTCTGTGGAGCCGGCAGTACGTGTTGCTGAGGCGACAAGACTGGCCATTGGTGTGGTCCCTCTCCGGCTGTGCTCCGACCCCTTGTGTCCTGGGAATTCCGTGCCCCCGGCATGTGGGCACACAGGCTCAGTCCTGTCCTCCCCAGCTTAGTGCTGGAAGCTGCTTATTCCCTGTGCCCATCTGCCTCGCTCCACTCGGAGCTGTGGGGGCTGACCTGGGGCAGCCCCTGGTCCCGGGGTGCCCCTGGAGCCGGGAGGTCCCCGGGGAAGGAGCGGGGTTTATCCAGCAGATGGGCAGGCTATTCCTCAGCCCTGGAGCTGGCCTTTGGGAGGTTTTCATTCCTGGCCTGATCCCAGGATGAGGGCCGTGCCAGGGAGGTGGCTGTGGGTGTTGGGAGCCTTCCCCTTGGCCACAGGAGTTTTTAGACCTCGGTTTGATTGCGAAAATAATGGCTGGGCAGGTCAGTGCTGCTGCATCCTGCTCCTCCCTTGCAGCCCGTGTTTGCTTTCCTTTGTTTGGGTCCCTTCTTGCTCCGACTTGCCTCCCTCAGCTGCGCTGGCTGCGGCTTCGTGGGGCAAATGCTCTACCTGGGAGCTTAATTAAAAGGAGGGAAGATGTATTCCAAAAATCCTTGGCTTCCTCGTCTGCGCGGAGCGTGTTGCTGAGCTGGTGGCGGGGAGAGGAAGCAAGCGCAGCGTTCAGCTGACAGAGCATCTGAATCGCCGGCTGGGGCCCGGGAGTTCAGGAGGGGGAGGGAGAGTGAAATGGATGCTGAAATCCTGAATCTGCTTCTTAAATTTCCTCTCTCCCTGGAGGGGGAGGGAGCGAAGTTCAGCGCGGCGTGTTTGGCTTGGCTCCCTGTTACCTGCTGTCTCCTCCCGAGCAGAGTGCTTGTGGCAGGGATAAAGGATGGAGGTTTATGGTGCGAGAAGGGACTTTTTCCTTCAACAACATTTGCTTGTTTGTGGTGGAAGCGCATTAAAAAAATAATCCAGCATTATTGAAGAGTGAGTGGGCGAATCGCTGCATCAACTGCCATGGTAACTCCTAAAGGGCTTCACCCAGAGCTGTCAGAGCTGGATTTTTAGTGCTGGAGTGACTTTTAATGTACAATCCTTTCCAGGCCATTTAATTATTTGGTCTCCTCATTTAATAGCAAAACAACACAAACGCCCTCTTCTCTGAACTACCTTCTCATTGATGTTCCCCTCTTTGACCTGAATTCATCTGAACCGTGGGGCCCTGAGTCAAGCACTGCACTGGTGTTTGTGTGCGAGGGACTGTGTGTGCTGCTGCCTGTGTAGTCATGGAATCAGGGAATCATGGCACAGCTTGCTTTGGAAGGGACATTAAAGCCCATCCAGTGCCACCCCTGCCTTGGGCAGGGACACCTCCCACTGTCCCAGGTTGCTTTAAGCTCTGTCCAACCTGTCCTTGGGCATTTCCAGGGATCCAGGGGCAGCCACAGCTGCTCTGGGCACCCTGTGCCAGGGCCTGCCCACCCTCACGGGGCAGCAGCATGGGGAGCCTGGGTGTGCTGGGTTACCCAGCAGGAATGTGGCACCCAGGAATGCGTCACCCCTCCTTTCATCTTCCATCCCCGCGTCTGTGCGAAGGACCTGCCGTGGTTGGGAGTGTCCATGTGATGTCTGTGAGGCCGCTGTGGTGCTCACCAGGCTGCTCTGGCACGTGAGGGTCACCATGCAAACCACACCCGGCCCCCTTATCCTCATTCCTGCTGCTTTATACCCCACCACAGAAGGAAAATCGGGGAAGGGGAGGGTATTTAGTGCTCAGACATGGCTGATGGGGTGGCTCTGGGCAGCCTCCCGTGGATGGACCAGGTGTGGGAGGTCCCTGGAAGGATGGCGTGGCTCTGCGTGTGATGGGTACACCGGGATCTGGGTGCTCAGAGATTTTGGGCTGGTTCCTGGCACAGGGTCCCAGGATGGGCTGTAGCTGCCCTTGTAACCTCTGTGTGAGGAAGCCTGGGATTCTGGTCATGGCCCTGGCAGCTTCCTCTGCTGCACCACCCATCTTAGCTTTGCTCAGCATCCCAATGGAGTTTAAAATGGTTTCATCCTGAATAATTTATCTCCCAGGAGAGAGAGAGAGAGAGACAGAGTGGAGGGAAGCGGGGAGGGGAGGGCTGAGCATGGGCAGGGATGGGGGTTCACGCTGGAGCAGCTCCGTGCGCTGCTGGGCTTTGTTACTCCCGGCATTTTCTGCTGAACAAAAGCTCTGGATCGCGGGTAGAGGCTCCCGTGGGAGCCCTCCTGACCCCTGACCTGCCCTCCTGCCACCTCCAGCACCTCTTTGTCGCCCCGGGTGAGCCCGGGCGTGACGGTTCACGGTGCGGCCGCTTCTGCAGAGCAGGACACAGTTTTTACTATGGGTTGTGAGCTTTCCTAAAGGGTTCCACACTGGAGGCAGGGCCACCTCCCTCCCCACTGGCCCTACACGCTGCCCTACTTCTCGCCAGGCTCAGCCAGCTCTTGCTGCAGCCCTACAAAGAGGTTTGAATGCATTAGTTTACATGGAATTAATCTCCAGATTCCAAACATGCTTTCAAGCTGGTTTGGCCTTATTTTCCTGCAAAAGGAGGCCAACTCCGTGGTGTAGGCAGGGGCTGTTGTAAGCAAGGGTTGAGCTGGAGCGGGGAGAGACCAGCACAGGCACCATATTCAGGCCATTAAAAGGAATTTCTGGCTCATGGACAAAACAAATTGAAAAATCTCCTTTGTCACCACATCAGCAGTGATGGAAAAACAGAGCAAGGTTGTGGGGTGATCCTGCTGGTGGCCACTGTGCCTTCCCGAAGGGATTTGAGTTTCAGGTTTTGATAGGGAAATAATGAAATATTTTAAATGTGTCACAAATGGCTGTATAGAAAATTGTGGGTGAGGGGAGGGATGGAAAAATGTCGTTATGGGGGATCAGGAGAAACTGGAACACTGAACTCTGAGGTGAAGTACTTCCTGCAACAGGTTGGGCTGAAATTCCCAGTGCTCCTTTGTCTGCTGGCGGAGTGATGCCGGCTGGGGAGGGAACAAGGAGCTCAGGCAAAAAATCCTGGGATTTTTTTGGATAGCCTGTCATCCCTGAGAAAGGAACAGTTGTGTGGGGGTGGGGAGCGTCGTATTCAAAAGTGGGTGAAATGGAAATGAGCCAAAATTCTGCAAATTTATAAGGAACAGCAAACAGAGATTTCTTTGAGGAAAGGTCGGAGCGTTTGCTGTGAGCACAGCCCTGGTAGGAGTGTGCGAGGAAATGGAAACTGTGCTCCACTCTGCAACGCTTTTTTCATCCTTTAGCCAGGCAAAGATACACAAAGCTGCTTATTTTGGGAGGTGGTGGAATGTTTCTGTAATAATTTCAGCAAATTTTGGTCCACATAGAGCATCTGTAAGAGCAGCACACCCCCACCTTCTTGGAGTGTGTTCTGTGTGGGGAAAAAAATTTGCTTTGCCTTGAACTTAATGGCTTTAAGCTGACAGAGGACAGGGTTAGGTGGGATATGGTAAAGAAATTCTTCCCTGTGAGGGTGGGCAGGCCCTGGCACAGGGTGCCCACAGAAGCTGTGGCTGCCCCTGGATCCTTGAAATTGTCCAAGGCCAGGCTGAACAGGGCTTGGAGCAGCCTGGGACAGTGGAAGGGTATCCCTGCCCATGGCAAGGGGTAGAATAGAATGAGCTTTAAGGTCCCTTCCAACCTAAACCATTCCAGGATTCTATAAATTTGAAAGTGGTTTCACCCAGAAGAATCTATGCTGGGTTTGGGTTTCCTCCCTGTTCAGTATCCTACATCTGCCAGGTCCTAATGCCTGGCCCATGGATGAACATCCCACGGATACCTGTCCTGGCTGTGGATCCTGCAGAAGCCACACTGGGCAGAGCTGAGGAGACTCAGCCAGGGGAGGAGGATGATTAGAGAAGGAGCTGGGATGGTTCTCAGGAGGGAAGGGCTGAGCTGGAAGCAGGAACAATGCAGGAATATCCCTGCGGGGTCCTTGCAGCGCCCCTGGGAGCACTGGGTCACGACCAGCTCCGATTAGAACTTAATTTTGGACTGACAATCCTTTGCCCTTGTTGGCACGGAGCATGTAGAAGCATGTAGTGTTTGAAACACAATATGCAAAGCACCGTGTTAGTAACCGACTCCAGAACATTCCTGCGCTGCAGCGAGGCTGCCCACAGCCCGCGGATTTCATCAGCTCCTCTGAGCTGGCACAGGGAGGACGTGGAAGTGGCGAGCCGGAGTCACAGGAGAGCACGAGCCATTCGCCTGAGCCATTCCCACAGTCCTTCCAGTGGCCGCTGGAGCCCGTGGGATTTCCAGAGGGAAGGAGATCCCAACTTTCTGCTTCTTCAACCGGCGTGGTGTCGCTGGAGGCAGGATGGAACGTTCCCGTGCTGGTGCTGGCAGGGCTCGGCTTCGCTTCCCGGAGCTGGGCGAGGGTTTGGCCACGTGAAGCGGCCACGAGGCGCAGGGAGGTGTCGGTGGTGAGCTCTTGGCTGGTTGCCCGTGGGCAAGCAGAAACCTGAGTTATCTCCAGCAGATAAGCACCAGCAGGAAAACACGGCAGCCTGGTTTGTCTGTAAACAAGTTCTTTCGCAAAAATGTCTGCCTGGGATGACTGGCAGGGAAAGTGAGGAGCCAGGAGTGTGCCAACGTCTGGCTGGGGAACGGGGACCGTCCGGCTGGGCATGGGAAGGACGCTGCAACAAATGGCTCTGCCACTTTAAGCTGAATTGAAACCCACGCTGAGATCCACAGCACTGCTGGGCCCGAGTGCAGCCGCTCGCTACAAATATATGAAGAAAAAGCCACCAAAATAGAAAATGTCATCATCGCTCACGGGGCGGCGAGAGCCGAGCGCAGCGAGCGGTGGCAGAGTGGGACAGGAAGTCTCCTCCCCCTCCCCGGGTAGTGCTGATCAAAAGGATGTAAAGCTTGTTTACAACATGTATGCAAAATCTAGTTGGGAAGAAGTCTGAGGGCTTTGCGGACTGGGGTGCACTAGGAACGAGTCATGTGTTAATGTAGGTCTGAGCCTGCAGAGCTTGTGACCCAAAGTCAGAGAATCATGGAGTATCCTGAGCTGGAAGGGACTCAGAGGGATTATTGAGTCCAGCTCCTGGCCCTGCACAGACACCCCAGCAATCCCACCCTGTGCCTGAGAGTGGTGTCCGAAGCCTCCTGGAGCTCTGGCAGCTTTGGGGTCGTGACCATTCCCTGGGGAGCCTGGGCAGTGCCTGAGCCCCCTCACTTTTCCTGATATCCAGCCTGAACCTCCCCTGACACAGCTCCAGCCATTCCCTGGGTACTGTCCCTGGTCAGCAGAGCAGAGGTTGGTGCCTGTCAAGTCATGGTCATGTTGTGCAAAGCAAGAAGAGGTGCCTGTCTCTGTGGGCTGCTTGGAATGCCCACTGGAAGCATCCTGGAGCTCTGCTAACGAACTGTGGCTGTCAGGAAATCTTCACAGTGCTCCAAGTGAATGTCAGGACCTGCTGGGGCTGCCATCCATGGGGTCATTTTCCTTGGGATGAGTGTTTTGTGTAGCACTGATGCCCGAAGGTAGGAAATAACATTTGGCATTGGAAAGATGGAGGTTTTGGAGCTGTTTCAGAGTCTGGAGTGAAATGGCAAAGGTGCCTCTAGGCTGGTGATGGATCAGGGATAGACTCCCTCATGTTTGTGTGCATGGAAACAGGTGAGCTCTGCACTCTCAAGTGGCTCTGTGCAGCCTTCAGCCTCACTCACCTCTCTCTGCCTCAGCCAGAGGCATTCCCTTACTTCATCGTGAGTCTTAAGGCTTAATCCATTGTTTATAAAGCTCCTTAAGATCTTTGTTTGGGAGCGCTGGAATCTGGTGGATTAAAACCAATTTATTTTTGTGTATCTTGTATAATGTGCATCTCAAAGACTTTGGAAAGAAGGAAGAGTTGTGAGCCGGATGGAGATGGCAGGTCCGGAAGGTAAACACGGGGGACGAACAAAGAGGGAAAAAGCCAAAGGCTGGTGCTGGAGGCTTGCCTGTAAGGACGGTGAGTTTCTAGCCCTGGAGGAAAGGGCTGGATGTAGCAGAGCTGTCTCCCTCTTAATGCCACTTAAAGACCCATCTGGTTCGTGCTGCTGCATCAGGAAGGGCAGTGGCAGCTTTTCCCTTGTTGGGTCTGTGCCCTCTGATTGGGAAGCAGGAATCTCACCTGTCCTCCTCACCCAGTCCCTTTGGTCAGCTCTAAACCACCAAATAAGCTCATAAGAATTAATGTCGGTGATCTGGACAAGGGGGATTTTAGAAACCAGGTCTGGGATGGTGAGCAGTGCTGCTGTTCCCCAGGGCAGCTGCCACAGCCTCCCCACCTCCAGAGCCTCCTGTGCCGGGTGTGACAGACCAGGGAAGAGGTGACCCAGTGCTTTGGACACAGCTGGTGCCTCGGCCCCTGTGGGGAAGCAGAAAGTGGTGATTAAATTCTTTCTCCAGGTGCAGGCTGGAGTGCTCTGTGTAGGTGTGTTGCCATTATGTGACTCTTTGCACTTTACACACGGTGTTTTCCCACGTGAGCTTGTTTGGGGTCACAGGACAGGAGTTGTAGCCAAATGGAGGACAGGTCTCCATTGGGATTTCTGGTTTGGGAGCTCACCAAGAGATGTCCCAAATCCTGGTGAGGTTACAAACATCGAGGCAGTGGTTTCCAAATGATGTCAGCGCACACTTGAGACTCTCAGGATTCTGTAATTCAAGCCCTGCAATCCTACAGGACCCACAGTGTAGGAGAGCTTGGCAGGAGCAGCCATCAGCTGGTACTGGTGGTACTGGTGGGCAGGGGGAGGCTCGCGTGGGGCTGGAGGTGCCCGAGCCAGTGCCATGTGTTGGCAGGCAGGTGTAGGTGTGGTGCAGGAAAATTCCTGAGGTGTGGGTGTGCTGGAGCCAGGGAGGATGAGCTGCCAGTGCCAAGGGCTGGGAGTGGGCAGTGCCAGGCCCTGCTCACCGGGAACAGCACTCGGTGCCATTGGGACACGACAGCAGGGATGTCCTGGGACGCTGCTGGTGTTGTGTCTGTGCATCTTCAGGGTGGGTTTATCCTAAACCCAGCAATATTTGTTGTTCACAGCCCGCTGGGATCAGAGCACTCTGAGTTACGGATTCTGTGGGGAGCGGGTGGGACGGGCTCCCCGCGTGGCTTTGTGCTCGCAGAGCTAATGGGATTAAAGGAGTATTCACTGGGAGAAGAAAAGAAGAGGCTGGGGGCTTCAACGGGGCTCAGAAGCCTCATTTCATCTGTTGGGAGTGGGAAATACAGGCTATTGAGCTTAGCAAGGAGAAAGTTGGGAGCATCTGCTGGCTTGGAAGCTGGACCGTGCCGACTGCCAGTGCCGGGGCAGGGTCTGGGGGGGTGTTTGCCTCCAAAACATCTGCTGCCCTCATGTCTGGGGTGACCTCACCTGACACCCACCCTGCTCCCCTTCTTCTGGGAGGGTTACAAATAGAGATATCTCTGCCTGCTGGAAGTGGCAGCTAAAGAAATTAAAATCACAATTAAAGTACTGGATTCCTTAGGAGGGTTGCCGGTGGGAGAAGAGCTCAGGCTGTGGCTGTAGCAGCTCTTGCATCTGTAAATATGGGCATTAGGGCTGTGCTTCAGCTGTCTCTTGGTTTGAAAATACTTGCTGTGGTTGGTCTGAATCTGTAGAAATGCAGGATTTACTTGGGGAAGTCACCTGTTTGCTGAGATCCTGCAGCAAGTTCTTCTGGCTTTGAAAAAGTTTACTAATTCGAACTGTTCTCCTATTTTTGTTGTTCCTCACTTCTCTCCCTTATACCTGTGACTCTCTTGCCTCCTCCACTATTTCCTCCTTAAAATCCAATTGCTTCACACTCCAACTCACCTGTTCCTGTGCAACTGGGCTCAGTACCTGCAGCTCCAGGTGCCTTTCCTTTACCCCCCAGGATCCAGCACTCCATGGTCAGGCACTCCATGATCCAGCACTTGGTGCTGCCTTCCCTGCTTCCTGTCTCAGCTCAAAGTTATTTAATGGGAACTCCAAGTGCTGTTTGAACTCTAGAACTAACATTTCCCTCCAAATACATTTTTCCTTTTGTTCTGCTTGATCTCGTGACTATCAAGTAGTTTAAATAAAGCTCTTTTTTGTCTCCTGCATCCTCAGCAGCAAAACATGGGAGCTCTGAACAGGCACTAACATTTTCTCTTGCACAGCAGAGAAATAATCCCAAATGACTGCATTTTTCTCTCCCTGGTGACCCTCGTGCATCCCCAAGCCATTGCACTGTGATAAAGCAAACGGAATATTGTGCGTTTCAGGAGAATTTTTGAATTCCTCAGGGTTAATCCATGGCACGTGAAGAGCCTTGGAGCAGAGTTTATGCAGCTCCACTGCTGACACTGAAGCCAGTAGTGGATATTTCAGGTTTTGCTGCTGTCAGGTGTAAGCTCAGCCAGTGCAGAGCTCTGGGGCAGAGCTGCTCCAGCAGGAGATGGGCTGGGACTGCTGCGGGGAGGGACTGGAGATGTGTTTGGGAGGGAATCGAGGCCTGTGTGCTGTTCACAAGGGCTCTGCCTGTTGTGGGGCTGGGATGGGACATGGCTGCACTCGCTGGCTGAGCTGGGAAGGAGCAGGCAGGTGCTGTGTTCAGGGAAGAGGAGCTGGAGGTACAGGCTGCATTAGAAATCTGCTACTGATTTGTTGTGAATGAGCAGCAGCCAGTTATTCCCAACGTCTGAGCCCCCTCCTCTCCTGGGATCTGTGAGTTTGTGCCCCTCTGGTTCACTGCTCTTCCCTGGAAGTGTCCAAGGCCAGGCTGGATGGGGTTTGGAGCAGTCTGCTCTAGTGGAAGGTGTCACTGCCCATGGGGTGGAACTGGGTGAGCTTTAAGGTCTCTTCCAACACAAATCTTTCTGGGATTCTGTGTTTCAGCCCCACTGTGCTCCAAACCTACAGGCTGGAGATCTCTCTCCCTGCAGTATCACACCATGCTTTTATTGTCCTCTCCTTCTTGACTTTATTATGTCTGGATCTCTGTAACCTGTTTAACATGTGTAAATACTGAAATGAGATTATCTTTAAAGAGCCCTTTATTAAAAATGTACTGACCGTCCTAATCAGGAGAAATGTGCCTGTAGCTGCTTTTCTCTTTGCTGCATTTCCACAAGCAGCGAGGGCAGGATGGTGAATCATCTCACCGGGGTGACAGCTTAGGCTGCAAACCGGGCAGGTTTCTTCACACACTGAGCTGATGTGATGCTCCCAGTGAGGCAGGACCTGCACGGGAAGGTGGGCTTGCCCCCATGGGAGGGTCCCAGGGACAAGTGCTCTGGCCATGTTTGCAATTTAAACATCTCCAAACCTCACTAATCCGTGGTTGGTGCCCTCGGTGTGGTGAGCGTGATGCTGGTACCTGCTTGGCTGACAGCACCAGACTTTTTGGGGAGCTGTATCCCAGCAGTGCCAAGGGATCTGTGCCCGGTGGCTGGCTGGTCTCTGGCACATCAGGAGGGCCCAGTGAATATCCTCATCCACCCCTTCCCCTCCACACCAGCCCTGTCCCCGAGCAGGTGGAGCTGACATGGCACCTGCACCCCAGTGTTGTGTCTCTGGGTCCAACCTCCCTGCCCAGGGCTTCACCCCACAGCCCCTCCCTGGGGAGGGGGTTTGGAGCAGAGGAGGGTGGGGTACAGCCGGTGTGGGGGGCTGGCAGGGCACAGCCCTCCCTGGGTGCAGGGGATGGACCCAAAGCCAGCTTTGGGCCTCGCAGGGGCTCTGTGGGCCGTGAGAATGGTACGAGAGGGGCTCAGATGAAGCTGCCTCTCAGTGTGTGGTTTAATGAGCTGCAGTCACAGGAACTTGGTGTTTGCTGTGTAGAGCAGGGCCAGGAGGGCAGGGGGGCCCTGGAGGGGCAGCTGAGGCCACAGGGCCACCCGAAGGGCAGCCGGGGGTGCCATGGCAGAGGTGCTGCCCGTCCTCATCACTGAGCTCCGGTGTCAGCCCTGCCCTGGGCAGCAGAGCTCTTTCCTGAGGCCTTGCAGGCAGCTGTGCCTGCCTCTGCCTGGGATCCTGGCTTTCCCCGAGGGATTGCTGGAAAGTCCCCACATCCATGTGCTGTTTATCACAGGGTGAGCAGGGTGGTCTCACTGCTTTTCCATCGGTGTTTATTGCTGGAGCTGAGGAGCCTTTTCCGCAGGGTTCTGGTGGACCCTTCAGTGCACGAGGATGATCCGGGAAGGGGTTTTTTTCCCCTTCTAAAATATATTCCAGCTCCAGTTTGTAATGTGGCGAGAGGGGGAGCGAGAGAAGGGAACAACAGCATTAGCGGATGTAGAAGTAGCTGGAATGAGAAGCTTTTGTGCCATTAATAACAGTCCTGGCAGGCAGCCAAGGCTGGGAGTGTGGGATTAGCCTGAACAATCAAGACTGCAGGATCAAAACAAGGAGGCAGGAACAGCGAGGTCACACTGCTGCCATCTGCGCTGCCGCAGTGGTGGGAGGGAGCGGAAGAGGGGGATGCGCTGGAGGAGCGGTGCCGATAGCGCAGGCACTGGGGGGCCGCCGCCCCCAGAGCGGCCCCACGGGGGCTCCGGCCCGGGGCCTGCGCCTCCCGGCTCTCCGCGGGCCCTGCAGCCTCCCGGCTCTCCGCGGGCCCTGCAGCCTCCCGGCTCTCCGCGGGCCCTGCAGCCTCCCGGCTCTCCGCGGGCCCTGCCCCAGCCTCGCCGGGGAAGGCGGCCGCAGCCCGGCCGTGTTAGGAAATGGCTTCTTGGCGGTGGCTCATTGGGGCTCGGCCGGGGGCGGTTTGGGATGGGGGCTCCGTGTGGCAGTGCCCGTGGCTCGGCCCAGCCTCTTGCTGGCTCCATCTGGTGACCCGGCGGTGGGCAGAGGTCAGCGGCTGTGTCCCTGCCCGGCCTGGGGGGAGCCGGCCTTTCCGGGGGCTCCACGTGCGGCTTTGCATCACCCTTCCAAAGGAGTGGCTGCACATCGCAGCTGAAAGGCGATTTTTGTAGCAGATGGAGGCGAATCTTGTTCTGCTTTGCTCTGGCCTCCTTCAGCCTTTTGCTGAAAAACCTTCCAAGAGTATCAGAGGCAAAAGGATTCGCGTCAGTTGTGCCGCTTCTCCTCTCTTTCTCTCTGACCCAGTAAATCTCGCTGTCCTGTGAATGTAAATACAAAAGCTGAAGCGTGAGAGAAGCAAAGCAGTGTCCCACAAACAGCCTCCCAGCTCTTGCTAAAAATATCTCGGTGCGGTGCAGTAACTCCCAGGCATTCTTTTGTCTGACTGCTTTTGAATTCCCTAATTGAAGTTGGTTGGAGGGCAGTGCACCAGCTTCCTGAATAGCTCAGATGTTGATTGTGAGTTAAAAAACAAGAGCAAAATTGTTTTTCCTTTGTGCCGCCGTGCTTTTATTTACCTTCCCCCTCCCCTCCCTCATTTTTAATCTCTGTATTTTTTTTTACTTGCAATTGGATTTTGTGAGACAACCGCATTAAATCCGGCTGCGGGGAAGGGGCCGGGAGGCAGCAAACAGGAAGGCTCAGTTTTGGGGATGTGATGCCACGTGTGCCCCGGAGCTGGGGCTCCGTCACAAATGTCCGGGCTGGCGCAGAGATGCCCTGCAAATGGAGCTTAACGTAGTAGGAAGTGTTAATAATATTCCTAATTGCCTCCTAATAACTAAATCTGTGGAATTTGGCAGCAACTGGGATGTAGTTTTCTCCTGCAATCTGTCTATTCCCTCCAGAAAGAACCGAGTTGCTTCCCTGACACACAGCAGCGATTCTTGAATTCACTGGAGGTACTGGGGGGAGTTTTCCAGGTTCCACATGGCCTCAAACCCATCCATGGAGCTTTCAAGGGTGCTTCCCTGGATGAAAACTGCCATGTTTTGATCCAGCACTCCAGATTTAACAGAGGAAGACTAAAACCAGGCTGTTTCCCTCCTTTCTGCTTTTTTTAGTGTTATTTTTCATTTGGACCTGGAACCTGAGAAGTCCAGGTGTTCCTGAAAGGCTGCTGGAAGCACACATGGTGTATACAATTGGCTCTCCTGGCCATCCAGGGATAGTTCCTGGGCTCCCATGGGGACAGGGAGGAGGAAAAGTTTGTGACCAGTAATTTGTGATAAGTCATGGCCTGTCCAAGAATCTCCCCAGAATATTGGCGTAAATGAAATAAATTGGTATATGGGGTAAAAGGGATAAACCAGGAATGCTCCGACCTCTGGCAGACACAGACATTGCTTTTACCTTAGTAAATTAAAGGTTTGAAATTGTGATGGAGGTTGGAGAGAAGCTGAATCAGATGCTGCTTCAGGAGCCGGAATTTATTCCGGCTCTCCGTGGTGGGAGGCATTTCGTAGCTGCTCAGTAGCAGCAGAAAAACAAGCACAAATTTTTCTGTCTTCAGGTATAACTGCAGTCGGGGAGGGCTGTGCTGGGACTGGAATACCTCCCTGGGAAACCTCCCCATCCCCTGCACAGCACCAGGCCCCAAAAGTCCCCCAGCACGTGGGGAGCGGGCTGGTCTGGGGGGCCCGTGGGAGAGCCAGGCTCCTCCAGTGCTTTCCTTGGAAATGGAGCATCTTCCTGGCCTGTCACACACAAACCAAGATGCCACAGGGACTGAGCGGGCAGCCTGGCTGTGCTGCTCCTGCTCTGCTGTACAGGAGGATGAGTGTGCGAAGAGCAGAGTCCTGCCTCTTCTCACCCTGCTTTTCACACAGTGATGGAAACCAGGTGCCAGAGTTCACCCCCTTTCCTTGGCTGTTCTACCCACAGGCAAATGGACTCTGCAGCAGAGAAATGCCCTATCCCTGGAAGTGTCCCAGGCCAGGCTGGAGGGGACTTGGAGCAGCCTGGCCTAGTGGAAGGTGTTCCTGCCCATGGCGTGGGGTGGAACAAGATGAGCTTTAAGGTCCTTTCCAACCCCAACCATCCTGGGATTCTTTGATTGTCCAAAACCTCCCTTCGTGTCAGTGCCTGCTGCTTGTGGGAAGTGTGGCTGGTGGTACAGGGCAGGATCTGAGCTGTGGAGCTGCAGCTGGGCTGTGGGGCTGGAGCAGGATCGTGGCACCATGGTTCTGTCCCCTCCGCTCAGCTCCCAGGTTAACGTTTAACCTGTTTGGCTTTCAGCCCCTGGGCTTGTTTGGTGTTTCAGGGCACTTTGTGTGGCTCTGAGCAGCCCCTTGGAGAGGCTGGGCTTATCGTCTGTGCAGGAATGTGAAGAATTTGTGGGGAGGAAGATGAGTTTTCCCGTTCCCAGTGGAGGAAAACCAAGCCTGGGCAGGTGTGACACGGTGATGTTTTATACACACAGCAGCTCCCAGCTTTGGGAGCCTCTGTTCACTTTCCACCTGGCCAAAACATTCTGCTCTGACTGTGAACCTTAGAGGGGAGAGAGCTCCAGTGGAAAAGTTGACGTAGCCTTATCTGTGGCGCAGCCTCTGCGATAGAGGAATCTGAGCCCTGGCTTATGTCAGGCTGGAAGCTCTCCCCTTCCCTTCCAGCAAACTGCATTCCGTTGCCTTGGAGCTGCTCCTTCACTGGGGGCGCATCCTTCAAGGAGTGTGGTCAAGAATACGGCTCTGGGTTCATTTTAAATACATCTTGAATTCCCCCATGGCTCTCTTTGTTAGCCCAATGCCTTGTGAATGGTCCTCCTTGGAGTGCCCCAGCATTCCCAGCATCCCTCCTCCAGAAACTTCAGCCCTTGCCTTCAGCGTGCAATTATTCTTGCAGGAGTCATTCAGGTCATCCGTTCTCCTCGTGCAGTAAGTGACGCTTCTGCCCATGACTGATGCTGAGCGTAGTCCGGGGTCACCTTACCCCGCGCTCGGTGCCCGGGGCTGCTGTTGCAGTGCACACGAACGGGCTCCCAAACTTCCTGCCGGCGCTTTGTTAGCAGGGAAAAAACCCTGCAAGTCAATTTGCCAGCAGTGCCCCTCTCTGGCACCGCTGGTGGGGCCATCCTGGCTCAGCCTGGCGAGGGGGGAACCGCTGCTCCCCTCGCACCATAACCCCCATAACTGACCCGAAACGGCGGCTGCGGGGTCAGGCTGACATCTGGCACCACGGCCAGCACGGCAGGGAGGGGGAAGGCTGGCTGCGAGGGAAGGAGCTGCAGGAGGAGGGGAAGGGAAGGGGGAAGGACAGAGCTGGGAGCTCCTGAGGCTCCAGGGTGAGACATTAAGCAGGAGAAAGGGGCAGGATCTAATGCTCAGTGATTTTTGCGAGCGGCCAAGGGCTGGCTCGGGGCTAAGGGCAGCTTGTTTGCAGAGAGGCACTGCAGATAACAACAACAACGGGGGCAGTTAATTGCCGTCTCTCCATCACGCCTTGGTCTGCATTTGTCTCCGGGCAGGATGCGTTTGCAGATGGATTTTGGAAGTAGCCAGGGATCAGATGTGTTTTGTTCTTTGGTTTTGCTCACTGTCAGTGCTTGGTGATGCAGAGCTGCCTCTGCCTTCAAAGGCCATGGTTAATGTTACAATTTCCTTCCTGCTATGAGCTGCTGTTTTCTCTGCTCACGCTTTTCTGGAAGCCTTTCAGACTACGATATTCCCTACTTGGTTTTGTATTACAGGAGTCTTTTTCTGGAAGAGTTGCGAAAAATCCTTTTCTTTTTGGTTTATGTATATAAAAGAATAATATTCTGTTCACCTGCTAAAACCAGCCTACGGTTTCAAGAGGCCAAGCCTGCTGTGGTGTGTTCTGGTGAGGGAAAACATTCCCCCAAGTGGAGAAGCTTTTGCTGTTGAAGCAGAGCTTTAGGGTTTGATGCTTGATGGTGTGTTGTCCTGGTCAAAATCCTCTCCCATGGCTCTTGGGGATGAGGATTCCCCTATTTCCAGCTTCCATCCATTTTTTCATGGAAGAGGTTGTCAGGCATTGGAATTGTCTGCCCAGGGAGGTGGTGCAGTCCCCATCCCTGGAGATGTTCAGGGACTGACCTGAACGTGGCACTGCGGGCTGGGTGATGAGGTGGGGATCGATTACAGGCCGAACTCCATCTTGGAGGTGTTTCCTTTTCCAGCCTAAATGATCCTGTGATTTTGGAGTTGCCTGAAAAACCCTCACACGCTCTCTGTAGACAAACAGGGCTGCTGTACCTCTGACACCTGTCAGTTTAATGCTCTGGAGTTGCATTTCCTTGCAGGAGGCTCATCGCACAAGGCGGCTTAGGACAGAAAATCCAGGTTCCATTAAAAACCATTGGAAATGAGTTCCCAGGTTGTTCTAAGGTAAATCAATAATGCCTGTAATCTCCCTGGCTGGACTGAGTGACCGAGCCAACACTTCATTTAACCACTTTTTATTTTTTTAAAGCACTTCCGAAATCATTCCTGTTGATTCTGACTTCTCACTCTGAATTGCTCGGGCAGCGTTTGGTTCTGAGTGCTGCCAAAACCTTGGTAATTCCCTCAGCCCTGTGCCTGAGAACGGGAGTCACTGCAGGGCTGAGCCTGCACTGGCTCCCAGGGAGCCACAAAATTCCTGCAAGTTTGGGAGTGGTGCTGATCTGGAGCAAGACAGCTCTTTCTCAGTGTTGCACTAATGGGTCTTGCTGAATTTTAATGTATTTCTAATCAGCTTTAATAAGCGACTTGTCCTTTCTGAGAGCAAGTGCTCCAAACTTGTGAACCTTTCAAGCTAAATGTGAGAAAGAGTTATAAATGGTGTTTCTCTGGTACAGATTTGAGGCTATTCAATGGATTTTTGTAGTACTTTGTGTCATGATAGTCATCTTTTTGATTCTCCAGTAGGTGCCTTGCAACCAAGTTTATCATCTGCTGTTATTTAATAGCATTTGAACTGCCAGGCAATGAAATAATGTCTTGAGTAGGGTAAGACTTGGCTTAATATAGGGCTGTGGTCTTGGAAAACCTGTAATTCCTCCCCCCTGGTTATTACTATCAGATTTTTCTCTTTAGCTGTGGCACAGAGAAGACTGAGTTGCTGGAGCATGATCTATTTTGATTACTAAAAATCTTAGCGCTGCTAATTTAGTCAGTTGGTACGTTACGAACGTAGGGTCCGTGTGTTCAAACTGTTCTTGGGGGGTTTTTTTGGGTGGTGTAGGGTGGTTTTTTGTTTGTTTGTTTGTTTGTGTGGTGGTTTTTTGGGGGGTTTTGTGTGTGTGTATGTGGGTTTTTTGTGGTTTTGGTTGTTTTTTTGGTTGTTTTTTTTTTACTTAATAAGTTCTCCAGATAGTTGCCATGGAAATAATCCTGGATTCAGGGAGGATGTGAAGGCCCCGAAGATGCCGGCGCGGTGGCAGCCGCGTGTGGTCTGCACGTTCCGGGCTTGGCTCAACGGCACAAGCCCGGTGTTGTGACTGGCTCTGGGATGGGAACCAGCTTGTTCCTCCCGTGCCTGTCCCACTTCCCCCTTTTGGCGTTTTGGGCAGAATCTTCCTGATTTTCGTAGCGCAGAAAAGTTGAAGAAAAGATTTACTGCTGGTTTTCAAGACTGATTGTTTTTCTCTCTTGTCTTTGCCTGAATCACACTACTCTGAAAAGGTTTGGCTGTTGTCTTTGCCTCACCTGGGCCTCTGTGGCTGCTGCGGGTCTGTGTCAAATTTGGGGAGATTCCCCTTGTTCCACTCCTGGAGCATTGGGAGCTGTGCTGGACAGGGCCTCAGCAGGAGCCTCCCCCAGGCCCCCATTTGTGCTGCAGAGGAACAAACCTGCTTCCTCTGGGCCCGAGTTTTCTTTTTTCACAACTTCCTTGTTGTGCAGATGTTGTGTTTTTGGGGAAATCTATGTGTGTGGTTTCCAGGCACCATCATTAAGATGTGTTTTGTGTGGCTTAAACCAAACCTGGGCCCTTCCGGCTTGCAATAAGGCAGACGATCCTAATGGCAGGAAAATTCAGGTTCTTTTCCTGTCTTCACAAGACTTGAAAAAATGCCTTATTATTTAAGCTGGAATTTGTGGCATGAGATGGATATTTGGGCCTGTGTGGATCCTGTTGATCAGTGGGGCAGGACCAAGCACAGGAGCTGCCAAAGCAGCAGCTCATCTTGTACCAGATTTCTGCCGGAGCGATGTCCAGAGGAAGCATCTGTTGCACTGGTGGAGACCCTGAGTCATAGAATCCCAGACTGGTTTGGGTTGGAAGAGACCTTAAAGCGCATCTGTTCCAGCCCCTGCTGTGGGCAGGGACATCTTCCACTGTCCCAGGTTGCTCCAGGCCCTGTCCAACCTGCCTTAAGCAGCTACAGTTGAAATGTAATTGCTTTGATGTTGATACCAGGCCAAATGAGTGATGTATTTCCAAAGCCTGAAGAGTTGTTGTGGTAGGTTTAATTTTGGGCAAACACTGGAGGAGGTGTGCTGTTAAGTTGTAGGGACAAAGCCTTGCAGAGCCATTTTCCTACATGGTGGCCCAGTACAATGGGACACTGCCCCTTCCTCAGCGGTGAAATACAGGTGGATCACAGAATGCTTTGGGTTAGAAGGGACCTTGAAACTCGTCTTGTTCCAAACCTTGTCTGTGCACTTTAAATTGTAGCTGAAACAGCAACATATGAGAGATTTTCCTATGTATTAATTTTTTTTTTTTTCTGGAGAGCCGAAGTGCCCTTTTTCCTCCTCCCCTCTTATTTGCATCTGTTATTGAGTAGCTCTTGCTGGGATGTGTAGGAAGCTATGCAGTGCAGCCTGCCCTTCGTGTGGCATGGAAATGGAGACGGAGATCCCATGGCTCTGCCAGGGTCCCACCTCTCACCCCCAAACACGCCTGCCCTGGGTCACTCCATATCTCAGCCCAGTGATGGGGGAATCTCAAAGGCAGGTTAAAAGAGCCAAGTCAGCACCTTAACAAAGATGACTGAGGCCCCACCAGCTCGCTGCAGACCCCACCTCCCCATTCCTATTCCAGGCAGCAGCTCTGCATCCTTTTACGCTGCGCTGGGTGTATTAAATTAGGGAGCAGAGTGACAGCTGGGCAGGAGCTGGGAACAATGCAGATAAAGTTGGCTTTCAGCGCTGTGACCCTCTCCAGGCTGCACGCCAGGAGACTATAAATAATTGATAGGAGCAGCCACCCTGGCCAGCACGCTAATGTACCGCGCGGCTCCGGCGGCGAGCGGAACTGCGCTCCCCATTACATCACCCGAGCTCTCCGACCGGCAATGTCATTTCTCTGCTTTTAAATAATAAATTGCACTGGGAGTTGAAGCACTCCTTCGCCCCATTCAAGCCTACCAGGGTATGCAACTACACAAATGAATTTTACAGATGGTAAAATAAATTTTGTATCAAGCTGAAGAGAATTCCTTGCGGGAGGAGTTCAGCCCCGAGGATTCGCCCGAGATCGGCGATGGGTTATGGGGATCAAAGGCAGCTGTTGGTGGTGTTGGAGCTGGCTCGTTATCTGGAACAACTTTGAAGCTTGACTTGGGGTCACTGGTCTAAGTTCATGGGTAGTTTCGGGGGTAAAGTTCTCCGGTGTTGCAAGTCAGAAAATCCCCCTTGGCCGGGGCCGTGTCCGTGAGCGAAGGCGTGTGAGTGGCGCGCGCCGGCTCGGCTTCCGCTTCCAGCAGCTGGAGCTTCCCAGCAGTGAAAACAGCCTGATGTAACCCAAACCCTGAGATCTTTCCCCTGAGTCTGTCTGTAACCTCCTGCTTACCCACAGATATGTGGAGAAAAGCTAAAATGTGCTTTGGCTAATCATAGAATCAGGGAATGGTTTGGGTTGGAAGGGACCTTAAAGCTCATCCAGTCCCACCCAGGTTGCTCCAAGCCCCATCCAACCTGGCCTTTCCAGCCTCTGAGAACAGTGGCCCTGACCACAGGGGCACACCTTTTTGGTGGACCTTTGCAGCTTTTTATGTTCATTTGTGTGGGGCTCCAAGGATTTTGAAAATACAATTAAAATAAATGAACCCTATGAGTACTAGACTGGAATCCACAAACATTAGGCATTGGGCAGGTTGTGGTGCCCTGTTCCTGATAAATTAGTGGAGAATAAATAGAGAAACAAACCAGAGAGCAGTCAGCTGTTAGTATGGAAAAAAATGAGTGAAATTCTGGGAAAACCGAGAGCAAGGACCTGCAGTGCGTGACTGAAGCAGCAGAACACAAAGGTGAAAGATGCTTTGCTCAGCACTGAGTATGAAGCAGAGTCACAGAATGCTTTTGGTTGGGAAAGACCTTTATATAATTGAGAGCACCTATTCCCCCAGCACTGCCAAGGCCACCCCTAACCCATGACCCCAAATGCCACATCCATATGGTTCTTAAATCCCTCCAGGGGTGGTGACTCCACCACTGTCCTGGAAAGACACTTGGGACTTCCAGGAATTATCTGTCCTGTGAGTGCATCTTGCAAGTCTCAAAATCTGTGCAGGGTGACTGAAAAGGGTGGTTTCTCACCTTCCAGAGAAAGGGACTTAGGGAATGCTGATTTCCAAACCAGGAAGTGAGCGATGGCGCAGAGCTGCCTAAGGAAGTGTAAGCTGCTTACGGTGGATTAGATGAGTGCCTGCTTAGCTCTGCAATTAGAGAGGGAGATGGTGTGATAAATCATGAGTAACCAGCTTACCTGTCCCGTGATGTTGTTTATCTCTGGGCACATGTGCTCCAGTTTCCATAGGTGGTGGAGCATCTGCTTTTAAAGGAGGAGGTCTGGAAAAGAGGATGTGCTTTTCACACTATTTTCTGGAGTTTCTTTGCTACCCTTGAACATCAGGTTTGCCCTGGAGTGAAGCTCTTTCCAGAGGAGCCCAGATGTGTCACTGAATTGGGGTCACACTGCAGGGCTGGTTTGTGTTTTCCAAGAGGTCCTGGGCTCCTGGTCCGAGGCCATGGCCCCTGAGGGTGGTGGCAGCAGCCTCTGTGTGCTCTTCTTCAGCCCATCCCTTGTCCTACTGCTGCCATCCCTGAGCTGCCCTGTGGTGGGACCTCACGGGAGGCAGGACAGGGGAAGGGGCAGGTGTTTTCCAGGGGTGCTGAGCTGCAGCAGCATCTCGGCCTTGCACAGGCTCCCCAGAGGATCTCGTGGTGTTCAGCTGCCCTGGTGCTGCTTGTTCCCTGCAGCTGCACAGCAAGAACAGCCTGCACAGCTCTGGGGTGTTGCTGACGTCGGTCTGTAAATACTCTGGACACAGGAAAGCTTTTATTGGGCATATGTGTGAAATACTGAAACTGTTCCTTGCTGCTGGTTGAGTTCTGGGTGATCCACCTGCCTGCGTCTCCAGCTGGTCCCTGCCAGCCTTCGGGGCTGGGAGGACACAAGTCCCAGCACCAGCAGTGCAGAGCTTGCTTTTCCCCATCCCAGGAACTCTGCCTTGTGCTCCCTGGATCAGCAGCGTCTTCTCCACCTCTCCCAGGTGTACAGCTTAGCAAACACATTCAGAACACTGCAAGATTTTGGCCACCTCTGGAAAACTGGTTGATGGGAGAAGTGATTCTTCTCCAGGAAGCCAGCGCAGCCTGTGCACGGTGCTGTTGACAGTGGGACTGTTGTCACTGGTCCTTTCCCAGGTGATAGTGACAGGTGACTTGTGCTGGCTGTCCCTGGGGAATGGTGCTCCTCAAACTGAAATACCCATCTGGAATTTTAGAGTCTCTCTGAAGATTTGGCTTGGAGGTGCACAAACTGTGATATAACCTATGGAGAGGGGCTTCCAAATAAAGAGAACAGGTGATAAAGATGCCAAAGATTGATCACGGAATCCATGGTTTGGGTGGGAAGGGACCTTAAAGCTCATCCAGTTCCACCCCCTGCCACGGGCAGGCACACCTTTCCGCTGTTGCAGGCTGCTCCAAGCCCTGTCCAGCCTGGCTTTGGACACTTCCAGGGATCCAGGGGCAGCCACAGCTTCTCTGGGCACCCTGTGCCAGGGCCTCCTCACCCTCACAGGGAGGAGTTTCTTCCCAGTGTCCCACCTATCCCTGCCCTCTCATCCCAGGGGGCTGAGGACACACTGGTAGCCTCAGAGAGCAGGAGGTGCTGCTGCACCTCCGTGTGTGGGACACTCATCAGCTGGTTCCCAGTCTGGCCAGTCCTGCTGGCCCCATCCCCTTCTTCCCTTCCATCCTTCCCTGCAGCTCACCTTCCCGAGCCTGGGAAAGGGCCTGTGCTATTCTTAGCAGCTCAGCAGAAGACACAGGCAGGAGCCTTTGATGGAGGGAGCAGGAGTAACCATGGCAGTCTCCTGGAATTGGGAGCTGTGGATTACAGACATTAAAAGGCATAAAGCAAATAGCAGGATTATCCTTGGTGGTGGTTTTCGAGTGAGCAGAAGGCACTACTTGATTTCCATGTTTAGGTGAGGCACTGTAAATTACCTGCAGTTAAAAAATAATGCTAATTAAATTCAGATGCAATAACGATTAACACTGCTGATCTCAACGCACTGGATTTCCTTGCGGCTCTAATTGACAGAGAAAAAGCCCCAACCCTACCTGGGAAAAGGAGGGGGGATTCTTGCTTCTGGCTCCTCCAGGATCCTCCTCCTGGTGTAGTTGTCAAGTTTGCATTTCCCCTTTCCCTGCCTTTTTATTTTTAATGCAAGGCACTTCACAGAATCAAAAAATCATTGAGGTTGCAAAAGACCCCCAAGACCATCGAATATCCCCACCTTGTCACCAGACCAGAGCACTGAGTGCCACATCCAGTCATTCCTCCAGGGATGGGGACTCCACCACCTCCCTGGCAGCCTCTTCCAGTGCCTGGCCACCCTTCCCATGACAGAATTCCTGCTGATGTCCCACCTGACCCTCCCACCTCCCTGGCAGCCTCTTCCAGTGCCTGGCCACCCTTCCCATGACAGAATTCCTGCTGATGTCCCACCTGGCCCTCCCCTGGCACAGCTTGAGGCCATTTCTCCTTGTCCTGTCCCTGTTCCCTGGGAGCAGAGTCTGCCTCCCCCTGGCTACCCTCTCCTGTCAGGGAATTGTGGCGAGCCAGAAGGTCCCCCCTGAGCGCCGCTGTTCCCTCAGCCTCTCCTGGAGCTCCAGCCCCTTCCCCAGCTCCGTTCCCTTCTCTGGACACTCCAGCCAAATCAGAGGAGCTGCATTGCCAGTGACCAGAGCCAGGGTCTGGGAGCTGCCCCAAAGCTCTGCCCGCATGGCTCTGCAGGCTCCTGTGGGTGGTGGGTGCTCACACGGAGCCCCAGCACCCCCTGCCCTGGGCAGAAGGGACCGTGTCCTTCTCCCTCCCTTGGCTTTCCAGAGGAGAAGGGAATGGCCGGGTGGTTTGGGCCTCTCCCACAGCTGCACTTAGCATGCGAACGCTGCTCTGCGCGCCGCCAGTTCCGCTTTCAAGTTCAGCGAGTGCCGAGGCTCTGCCTAAGTGGGCCTGCTAAAGATATTTTTTGACATTTGAAAATCCTATTAAGGCCGTTTCTCTGCCTCCCCTCATTCCCTCCCCGCTGCCAGCTCACCATGGAGGCTCTGCAAAGGTTTCTTTAGGCGGCCGGGTCACGTCCTGCACAACAGGCCTCGGGAATATGGGTCACAACGAGACGAGGGGAACAAAAACTATATTGTCCTCGTGTCTTACGCTGATGGCTGATTGAGGGACTCCCTGAACGGACAGTTTAGGGTCTTAATGAGGTACCAAACATGAGGTAATTCAGAATGTGCCCCTTTCAGGCCGCCTGCTCGAGCACGGCCGCGCAGGAGTGGGTTCCTCGCGCCTGCTCCTGCTCCAGCTCCTCTTTTCCAAGGGCACAGGCCTGGCAGCACGTCCTTGGAGCAGAGTTTGCCACGGTTCCCATTCCTGCGTGACTCACTGGTGAAGCCCATGAGCACACTGTTGATTTTCTTATTTACAAATAATTCTCTAAGTTGAAGCTGTTACTCATTGACTTTAGAACACGGGGCTGGAGGCTGGAGCTGGTGCCACTTCAGCCTCGTGTTGCAGCTTCTTCTCCAGGCTCTGTAAAATTAAATTTAGAGAAGAATTTCTGTCAAATCCTCGTTTTCTGGGAAATTCCTGAAACCGAGTGGAGCCTGCAGTGGGACAATCACCAGTTGTGCTGGTAGGTGTGTAATTACCCAGGTTTTGGGGAGCGAGGATGCAAACAAGTTTGCATACATTGAATTACAGGCGGTGTTTTAATAGTATGTTTTTTAGGTCTTGGCTCGAATCCAGAATTTTTTCGTGCTATTATCCTCTATTTACAGCTTTCAGAAATCAGCTGATGTCACTGCACATATGTTTAGAGCCGTTGCTAAGGTGATTAGCTCCAGAATTCAACGCCTACGCAGTGCTGATGAAAGGCTGAGAAACTGCTCGGCAGCGTCTGTTCAGAGCTTTGTCGGCTTCAACTATTAAGAACCATAAAACAATATTACCCAATTTTAGGGTAAATACATTGGCCTTGACTGATAATCGTGCATCAGGTTCTACAGAGGAACAGAGGCTTTATCTGGCATGTTTAACTGAGCCTGGGAACGTTTTTCACTGGGAAGGTGTTTTAAAATCACCCAGTTCCTCGTTTCCATGAGCCTGTGCAGGGTTGTGAGTTCAGGGTTTCCTCTGCCAGGAGGTGACAATCCAGGGCCAGGGCAGATGTCTGCTGTGTGTCCCATGGGCAGGCACACCCTCCACTATCCCAGGTTGTTCCAAGCCCCATCCAACTGTCACCACCGTCACAGGGGAGAATTTCTTCCCAATATCCATCTAATCCTTCCCTCTGGCAGTGGCAAGCCATTCCCTGTGTCCTGTCCTTCCAGGCCCTTGTCCAAAGTCCCTCTCCAGCTCTCCTGGAGCCCCTTCAGGCACTGGAAGGGGCTCTGAGCTCTCCCCAGATCCTTCTTTTCTCCAGGCTGGACATCCCTAGCTCTCTCAGACCCAGCAGGACCCAGTCTCTAGTGGGAGTCTGTCCTCTGGAATAGAAATTAAAGTTATGTACCTTACTCTCCCCTTGCAGGCAATGATATCAAGTTGCCTTTCTCACCAGGACTGGGATCCTCTTACCTGCCTAGCTCCTGCTCCCAGAGCAGCAGGAAAATACCTTTATTCATGGTGGAGATGCCATGGAATACAATCAGGTTGCCCACAGCCTACACCAAAAATGGGCTACCAGTTTACATTTCATAGGTGAAAACTATTTTGGTTTAAGTCAGTATATTAAATGCACATGAAGTAACTTCTTTGCAGTTCAAGGCACATTAATGTCCTTAAAATTTTTTCCGTATTTAAACTATGTAAATATGTAGATAAATAAATACATTTTTGCCTCAGTCATCTAATGCACAGTAGGTATTGTAGACATTCACAAGCATTTTTTTTCCCTGGGAGTTTTCTGCTCTCCCACTGATTATTTTTTCCTTTCCTTTTTTAAAGGAATCTGGCTAAGGCTTGACCTAGTTTGGCTGTCATCACACCGTGAACAGTGCAAGCCTTCACCTAACATAGCTCCCTGTATTTTTGTTCTGTAGGCTGTGCAAAAATAGCCACACACAGCCAACAGCTGGGGGTGAGCAGCAGCACAGGGTTTGCAAGGAGCAGGGCTGGGAAGCTGCTGTGGCATCAGGGATCTTTGTGGGAGCAGACACTGAACCTGATCAGTGGGATGGGAGCCTCTGAAGGGGATTGTGAAAGAGGAGGAGGGAGAGGGATTTTGGACAAGGGCTTCCCACTGCCAGACAGAGGGCAGGGTTAGATGGGATACTGGGAAGGAATTGTTCCCTGTGAGGGTGGGCAGGCCCTGGCACAGGGTGCCCAGAGAAGCTGTGGCTGCCCCTGGATCCCTGGCATTCCCAGGCCAGGCTGTTCAGGGTTTGGAGCAGCCTGGGCTATGGAAGGTGTCCCTGCCCCTGGCAGGGGGTGGAATAGAGTGCTGAAGGTCCCTTCCCAGCCAGAGCATCCCTGGATTCCATGAGGTGTTTGTCTGCAGAAGTAAAGCCTGGTTTACAGCTCCTGTCCCCTGTGAAAGGAGGAGGGGATGGGATATGCCATGGGAAGCACATCCTTGGTGGTGGAACCTCCCCAGCTGGGTCCGGAGCCCCCCTGGGTCCCCAACAGCCTGGGACCATCCCTGGAGGGATCTTCCTGGAGGGATCCCCCCTGGCCTGCCCAGGGTGGTCCATCCACAGCCCACTGTTGGTGAACGTGCCCTTCCTGGGATTTCTGGCATGGATTTTTCCTTTCTAGAAGTGGTTTCGTTTGGGTAGATCAGCTGGGAACAGTTGTGGTCTCACTGAGTGGATTCCCAGGTGCATTTCCTCTTTTGCCAGGCTCTCCTTTTGCAAGAATGGCATTACAGATGTGATGTTCAGGGGAGTTTGGTTCTGCTCTCCTGGCTCCAGGCTGCCAGGGAGCCCTGTCCTGTCCCTTAGGCTTGGTTCAGCTGCTGCAGGGCACAGGACCCGGGGAGGGCATCCAGGATGGGCTGCTTGCTCCTCTGCCTGGGAGAGTTCACTCCCTGGGCCCTCCTGGAGGCTGGCATCTGTGGTGGCAATAGGAAAGCTAAAGAAGCAATGAATACCTGAGGTTTTATCATGGAATTATAGGATGGTTTGGGTTGTAAGGGACCTTAAAGATCATCTGTTTGCACCCAGGGAAGTGTACATTAAATGAATAACCCAGCAAACCAACTCCAGACTGGCACTGGTTTTGCTCTCATGGAGAAGTCTCTGGATTCTCCCCCAGTTTGGAGGACCTGGACAGAGAGCTCTGCCCTTACCCTTGGCCAGTTGTGTTCCCAACATCTGCACAAAGAGGGAAAAGCTGCTGTAGTTTCATTATTTCTAGAAAATTCTGCCCTGCTTTCAGTCCAGCTTCTGTGGAGAGTGTTGGGCTGTCTCCTGCCGTCCCTTCGGACCTGCTCTGGGCTTATTGGGACGTTTAGCAGCTCCCACAGAGCTGTCCCATGGGTGGGTGATGTGGGGACCTGCCTGTGGCAGGGGGTGCAGCCACGTTCACCCTCCTGGAGATTGGAGCTTTCATTCTGGGAATCCAAATATAGTTCCGTGTGATCGAGTGCTCGCAAAGAGATGGAGTAATCCATACTTGGGACAAGTCCAGGGCTTAAAATTCCTAACAGCCGCTTTCCCATCTCGGCAGCATGTGCTGCTCTGAAGGATTCGGAGAGTCAAGGTCTTTGCTGCTGATGGTTTAATTCGGACAATGAGCATCACTTAAAAGTGGCATTTTACTGCATTCGTTTCACTCTTACTTTCCAAAGAATCCTTGTGATCCATTCAGGCTCCTCCCTTTGGATGCTAATGGGCTTCTGCTGGGATTTTGTTGTTCCTGCGAAGCACCAGGGTCCCGTGTGCAGGGGCTGGGGCTGGAGAGCTGCTCTGCCCTGAGACAATGCCCCCATTCAGGGCCAGCCTCCAGGGGAGGGGAGGGGCGGTTCTGATGGCAATTAGTGTGCAAAGCCGGTCCTAATCGATGCATCTGCTGGGTGTCCAGAGTACTGAGCTGGTCCTTCCCAGGCTGCACTAAGCTAAACCTGTTCCTCAGGCACTTTGTAGAAAGCAAGAAAAAAAAAAATCCCGGTTCACATCTCAGCGAGAGCGGAGCATCTGCAGGAATCGTGGTGGGAGGGAGTGGCCACAGCTGGTTTGGACCGGCCTTTTTGGAAGTAAAACCTGCTAAAAATAATGCTGGGTCCTTCATCTGTGGGGTGGAGGGGGACAGCAAAAGGTGCCCCCACAGGACAAGGGTGAGGGTGGTGAGGGGCTGCCAGGAGTTGTCCAGAGCAGCTGTGGCTGCCCCTGGATCCCTGGGAGTGCCCAAGTCCAGGCTGGACAGGGTTTGGAGCAAACCCTGGGCTAGTGGAAAGTGTCCCTGCCCATGGCAGGGGTGGAATGAGATTAATGTCCCCTCAACCCAAAGCGTTCCAGGATCCTGTGGTTCATCCTTAGCAGAGGACCAAAGAAGCCGCGTTTTGCTGTAACTTCAATGCCAAAATTCCCAGCATATCCCAGTGCTGTGGGCTGTGCTGTGTGCCCAGGCTCGGTGTGGCAGGGCAGCCCTGCCTGTCCTGCACAGCTCCTGGCACGGCGTGGCACCTGTAGCATCCCCCATTTTACAGGAAACCCCCTGGGTCAGGAGCTGCATGGTTTGTCCATATCCCAGTCTGTCCATACCCTGCTGGTCACACCCGAAGGAAACAATCACACTTTTGTGTTTCACAGGCTGTTTTTAATCTCTTGGTTCAATCCCAGTCACGAGGCTCTGAGGTGAAAGGGCTTAGGGAGACCGGCGTGAGTCGTGACCGTCCCCATTGGCACCAGGGATGCAGACCTGGAATAGCCAAACCGCGTGATCTGGTGTGCCAGGAGCTGCGGGAGGCTGCTCTGCTGCCCGGCTTGGCCTTGGGAATGGTCTGGAATGCAGCAGGAGGCTCTGGAGAACCATCTGTGATGGCTCCTGGTGGGGCAGTGTCACTGGATGGGTCTCTTGGCCGGTGGCGTTTGAGCAGATCGTGGCTGACGTGTGGCCTTAAGGAGTTTGTCACTCATGCTGTGTTGTGGGAAGGGCTGTTCGACCTCTGACAAGTGATGGATTAGCCTGGGAGTGGGAGCTGGAGACCTGGCCCTCGAGTTCCACTCTTGGGAGCATCAGTATGGAATCGCCACAGAATCCTGGAATGGTTTGGGTTGGAAGGACCTTGAAGTCCATCTCATTCCCCTCCTGCCATGGGCAGGGACACCTTCCAGTGTCCCAGGTTGCTCCAAATCCTGTCCAGCCTGGCCTGGGACACTTCCAGGGATGGGACAGCCACAGCTTCTCTGGGCACCCTGTGCCAGGGCCTCACCACCCTCCCAGGGAAGAATTCCTTCCTTATATCTGATTAGCTTTTCTCCTCTTTTAGTTTAAAACCATCACCCTTTGTTCTGTTGCACCAGGCCCTCCTGGGAGGTTTGTCCCCACGTTTCTTATGGGCCCCTTTAAGTACTGAGAGGCCATTTTAGGATTTGCTAAAATGAGTAAATAATACAATTATTTATAGAACATTGGCAGGTGTAATTCCTACACGGGGGGCTGCATTCAGGTGTCCTTTAAATCTGAGCCTGCCTTGACTGCCTGGGGAGGAACTCGCTCAGAGCACACTGGGGATTATTATATGAGGAGTTTTCCTTGGACTTCTTGCAGTTCCTTTTGCATAGAAGGTGGGATTCAATGGGAACAGTGAAGCCCCCGTGTGCTGGGGACATTTCCAGTTCTGACCCCATTCTCCAGTGGCTCAGCACACCCACCCCAGGTGATGGGGCTGGTGCAGCACCGTGGATGGGATGGGGTGGGATGGACTTTCCCCCTATGGCACCGAGGCGTTAACATTTCCCCCGGAATTTTAAATAAATCTCTTGATGTGCAGGCTGGGTTGTGACTCACACCCTTGGGCTGATGGCAGCAGCAGCGTGGTGAGCTCGCACTAAAATGAGGACAGAACTCAGCTTCTTAAGGCTGGTCACGTGTTAAAGATGCAAAAGGATGTAAAGATGCAAAAATATAAGGATGGGAGAGAAAAGCAGCGGGGGGAAGTGTCCTGATCCAGCGATTTCCATCCATCCAGAGTAATGAGGGATTGGAGAGTTGCTTCCAGCTCTGGACCTGCAGTGTTCCCTGCTCACACACAAGCTTATGGACAGTGTGTTATGGGCCAGAACTAGGAACAGGTGCTTTTTAACATTAGAAAAGCAGAAAATTGCCCCTCGCGTGGTGTGAAGGTCTTGCTTCTGCTCTCTGAGAAATGCTGAGTGTGTCTTTAAATGGAAGAGAGTGGAAATGGTGTTGTGGATGGTCTTTGATTCCACTTAGACTGTGGAAAACTGTACGGATGATTAAAAAAAGGGGGAAAAACTAAAAAGCAAGCTGGATTAAGCATGTTGATTAATGGTGTTCCTGTAAAACCATGTGGCCAGGTCCAGCAGAATAGGGATGTACAGAGCAGTTTTGGAAAATCTACTTGGGGAGCTCTGAGGAGAGAGGGAAAGAGGAGAAAATACAACATGAATGGATGACTTGACTTCAGATCCCTGCACTTTGACTTAACTCGGGGAAAACAGGTTGTGACAGTGCGTGAGTCATACAGAAACTGCTTGGAAATAGAGGGGAATGTGAAAATGCCTTTGGATTTGGCCAGTGGGGAGCTGTACCTTCACAGGCAGGCAGTGAGGGAGGGGAGCGGGTGGGAATGGAGCACGAAGGTCCCCTGGAGGCTGTTGTAAGGTGGGGGTCTTGAAGGTCTTTTCCAAACTCTGGGGTTCTGTGTGCGTGGAGCACATAGGGTCCATGAGGAGCCACTGCTTGGTTTGCGATCTGTTGGTGCAGTGGGAGGAAAAGGAGGAGGAGGAGGAGGAGGAAGGCCGGGGAAGCCCTTGAAGGTCCCCATGCTCCCCAGCCTTGCAGAGCAGCACAAGGAGCCCTTGGCCGGTAGAAGAACATGAAAGAATTTATGTGCAGATCTGCTTATATTGATATTCTCAAGAACATGGGGGATGAAAAGCTCAGGGAACCACTGGGGAGTTTGTTTTAAGTGTTGTGGATACGCAGCTGGATCTTCCCTGCCAAAAACAAGGCACAGGGAGGGAGGAGGGCACAGATGGATCCCCGGGCTCTGATGCCCCTCTGGCACTGGAGCCCATTTGGTGAATCAGCAGCCCTGGGTCGGGATGCTCCATCCCCAGGCTGTGCCTGCAGGGAGCTGAGTGCTCCCGTGGGAGCAGGTTTGTACAGGAGTCTCATCCAAACCAGGCTCTGACTGAGTCCCATCGCCCCGGTGCCGTGCCAGGCCGAGTTTAGGATGTGGCTGCACCTTGGAAAAATCTCAGGTTCTTGCTGTGAGGTCCCTCTTAAAGCAGTGCTCACATGACAGGCTGCTTACAGGGAAAATTGAGCTGCTGCTGCAGCACCTGGTGCATCCTGAAATCCCTGACAACTGCCTTGGAAAGCAATCTCAAAGCCTATCTGTCTTGACAGTGTCTCTTAATGGCTTACTAATAATGCCTGAAGATTTGCTGGAGCTCTGCCACAGCCGTGCTGTAGAATCACAGAATCATGGAATGGTTTGGGTGGGAATGGATCTTGCAGCTCATCCCATGGGCAGGGACACCCTCCTCCAAACCTTGTGCAACCTGGCTTTGGCAGGTTCAGAGTGCTCTGCTCTCCTCCAAACTGAGAACCTCTTAGTTTTCCGTGATTGAACTGAGCTCCCTCAAATTGGGAGCCTCAGAAGGTGTTTTCCAAGTGCCCTCCAGGAGGGAGCCAGAGCAGGCAGGGAGGGATCTCCTCAGTTCCTGGCAGAGGTGCAGTATTCAGGAGTGCTTTGAGGTGGGGTCAAGCCCATGGGTTCATTGTCATCTGCAGCCGTTTCATCATGGGGGACATGGGAGCAGCTTGGATTTCTTGGAGTTAAGGTTGTTGTGTGAATCCACAAGCAAAAATTCCAGCTCCATAAACACATTTTGCCATGGCATGGGGTTTGTTCCTGTCAGGATGGGGAAGGGGTCATGTAATCCGGGCATACAGCACTGGATTAAATTATCATGTGCTGCAGGGTATTAATTCAGGGTTTGCTCTCATTTTTGGAGGGGAGGGGGATTTCTGGGCCAGAGCAAAATCGCTGCTGAGCTGAAGGAGGGTTTTATTGTAAAATAAAATAGGAATCAGAACACTCAGGGCACAACTGGGTTTTAGTCATTGCCAGAGAAGGTTTGTGTACAGCCCTGGCAGCTCAGGTGCTCCAGAGTTCCTGGGGGAAGAGGGACATTGTGCAAGGGAGGCTCAGGTTGGACATTGGGAAGAATTTCTTCACAGAAGAGGTTGTCAGTCATTGGCAGGGGCTGCCCAGGAGCTGGTGGAGTCCCTGTCCCTGGAGGTGTTCAGGGGGTGCCTGGACGTGGCACCCAGTGCTCTGGGCTGGTGACAAGGTGGGGATTAGTCACAGGCTGGACTCGCTGGTCTTGGAGGTCTTTTCTAATCTCAGCAATTCCATGAAAGCAAAACCAAATGGAAGCCAAGAGCTCTGCTGGTGAAATACTGGGAGGGTCAGTTTTACTGCTGGGAGAACGTGTAGGTGCAGCCAAGCACATGGAGAATCCTTGGGCTAAACGGGGAACAAAGACAGCACGGGGCTGGGTTTTCGTTTAGGAAGCCCCGACGTGCCGAGCGCTCCGGGCGGTGCCAGGCTCTCCTCCCGCTCCCCCGGGCTCCGCTGGCGCCCTGTTAATAATTACTAGAATGTACTTTCGGGCAGGTTATTTGTTTTCCCTCCTCATGATGTGCAAGAGCGGATAATGAAATTAATTTGCACACTTGGTGACTTTGCAAAGCCGCCTTCAGCCACGTTGCCGCGATACTGCGGCGGTGCCGGCGGCTCCCGGGGCCGGTGTTTGCACAGCCGGGGCAGCCGGCTGCTGGCCTGGGCAAACACAGCTCGGAGGGCGTACCCAGCCGGGAGAGAAGCTCCCTGCAGAGCCAGCACGGGGCGTGCGGGCAGGAAAAGCCCTTCCAGGCTGTAAAACCCCTTTCCAACCTGTAAAACCTCTTTCCGACAGAAATTGTTTTGCCACTGCCGATTCCTCCCAGTTTAGTAGGTCAGCAGCCCAAGGAGGAAATTCCAGTGTTGCTCCTGCAGGTTGTGGAGCTCATGGTGGGATCACCTGGAGCCCGTTGGTGAATTCCGATGTGTTGCTGTAAGGTCTCGAGTCCTGTATCCCCCAGCCCAGGTGTGTGGTACATGAACATTGGGGTTTTGCAGGAGCACTGGGCAGTGCTCCTCGCAGCTGGCCGGGCTCTGCTGGGCAGGTTTCAGTCAGGAGGTGGCTGGTGAAGCCTGGGGGATTCTCTGGAGAGCTGGCTGGGCTTCACCGTGCAGTGGTTGGGAACTGCAGCTCCAGCGTTCCCGTCTCCCTCACCACTTGCTTGGCTGGGGGGCAAAAGGAGTTTGGGACAAGGAGGTGACTGAGTTGTTTTCTGTGCCCTAATTCACCACACAGGTAAAGGACAGAGCCAGGAGCACAAAACTGTGCCGGAGGCTGCCACTCCTGCCCTGCTCCCAATGCCCCTGGGGCTGAGCCCTCCATGGGCACCCAGCAGCACCCACCCTGCGGTGCAGGGGGAGCTCAGCATGGCTCTGTGTTCCTGAGCGGGTTCTGTCAGGGTTCCACTCTGGTTTGGGAGAAGGTTCAGTCCTCAGATCACAGGGAGAAGCTGGCTGTGCTCAGCTCTCGAGGCTGTGGTTCCCCTCTGCCTGCTGTGATCCTGCTGGGAGCACGCACTCCATGTGCCAGGTGTGCCACATCAGCCTGGCACAGAGCTGGGGGCCCAGGGGTCAATAGCACCGCTCCAGTTGGTCCCTTCCTACCTGGATCCTCACGATCCTGCTCCAAGGCTTGGCTCCGTGCATCCCTTGATGTGTTATTTTGGTGTGGCTGCAGCCTGGCTTTGGGTTGCTCTTGGGGTAGAGGTTGCCTGTCACTCCCAGCTTATCTTCTCCCCACCCCCAGGGTCACAGAGCCTGGCTTTGACCTCTCCCTTCTCCAAATTCTGCTGCCGAGTGCCACGTGTTCCCCCCGGGCTCCTCAGCCTGGGGGAGGCAGGCAGATCCAGCAGGCAGCTGGGAGACAGACCTTGCTTTTTAAGGAAGACAAGGAGGCGGCAGAGAATCTGTTGGGTTTTTTTCCCCCAACTTGCCACACGCATGTGTTGTCTGAGCTTTGCCTTTTGGAGGATGCTGGGGCTCCTGGGTGAGCTGTGCTGGGGCTGTGCTGGGGGCACCCACAGGGCCACACGTGTCCCACCACGGCACATGCCTGGTCAGCTGCTCCAGGTATTCCTGGAATTATGGAGTCATGGAGTAGTTTGGTTTAGAAGGCACTTTAAAGCTCATCTCTTCCCACCCTGTGCCATGGGCAGGGACACCTTCCTCTAGACCAGGTTGATCCAATTCCTGTCCAACCTGGCTGTGAACACTTCCAGGGGTGGAGGATCCACAACCTCTCTGGGTATTCTCAGCTTTTGGCCGTGTTGAAGCAACAGCTTTATAACAAATTCTTTCACCAGAGGCCTCGTGTCACTTCCTTGGGTGCAAAAATCAAGAGGGGCTCTCAGGTTTGTGTTTTTGGGGACTCAGGTCCTTAGAGAAAAATCTATTAAAGCAGGTCTGTTCTTACAGCTCCCCATCACTCCTGCTCCAATGGCACCTTCAACAAGAGCTCTGTAGAGAAAATGGAGTTTCCCCCATACAAGAACATACCCTTTTTGGTAAACACATTCCTGTGCCTTGACATACAATAGAACTCCTTCAAAAGCTGTGTGATTTGGGAGATGGAACGCTGCAGGTTTGTGGAGAATTCACCTTGCTGTGATAGTTTGCAAACCAGCAGTGGGGCTGTGCCTGCCCAAACCTCCCCCAAGGGCCCCTGGCCCAGGATGGCCCCTTGCCCTCGGCCGTGACGTGCGGCCGGCCGGGGTCCTGGCACAGAGCCGAGCCAGGCCGGAGCCTCCTGGCACTGCCACAGCCCAGTCACCACGAGCTGGACCAGGAACAGGAAAACCAGACAGGGGGTTTGGCTTCTGGAACGAGATGAGCAGAAGTGACCAAGGTAACGGGCAAGGTGCTTCTCCCTGGCAGCACAGGGTGTGTGGTTTGCTTGGAGCAGCTCAGGATTTGTGTGTTTTCCATGCTGGCTGTGGCACACGGAGCCCCATGGAAGCACAGCAGGTGCTTTCCTGTCACACAGCTCGTTCAGCAGCGATGGGCTATCGTCAGCAGCACAGCTCCAGCCAGAGCTCAGTTCCAGCTCGGGCTGAGACAGTCGGGAAGTCCACTGCTGGTATCGGTGTGTCGAGGCTCGGGGAGCCACTGTGGCTTTTGGAGTGGCACAAAAAGTGTGGTGACAGTTGGGAGGGAGCACCAGCAGCTGAGGACAAGGGGAGCTGGCTCTGAGTGAGCCCAGAAATGTGCACGGAAGCCTTTCCATGGCCCCACTCCCCTTCCCTCCCTTTCCCTCTGGTTCCCTGCCCTTCCCTGCTGCCTGCCCGGAGCTTGCCCGGCCCTGGCGCTGTGCCGAGCTGGGGTGCTTGGGGAAAGGCTTCCCTGCTGAGAGCTGCCCTGGCACAAGGCTGGCACTTCACATGGCCTGGACTTCTCCTCATCTCCCCAGGTGCCTTCCACGCTTACAGAATTCCAGTTTAATGTGAGCTATGAGTCGATCTTTTCATAGAATCATGGAATGGTTTGGGTGGGAAGGGACCTTAAAGCTCCTCTTGTTCCACCCCCCACCATGGTCAGGGACACCTTCCACTAGCCCGGGTTGCTCCAAGCCTATATCAACCTGGCCTTCTGTCCACATCTATTCAGTTGTTGCCCTGTCATTTAAAAGCAGACAGTAACGTGGCAAACAAATCCCAGTGTTGCTGCAAAGTGTTTTGTACATGGATCAAATGGGAGTCTGGAATCTGGAAGCCACTGGCCTCAGTGGGAAAGAAAAAAAGAGGAAAACAAAATTCCTGGGTTTGCAGACCCCAAATAAGAGGAAATCGCTGAAGTTCTGTGCTGGGTTTCCCCCAAAGCCTGAAGCCTTCGGGGCCCCTGTGTGACATTTATTCTGTCTGGTCCTTGCTCCTGAATCCACCAAAATATTTCTGAGATTCCCCCACTGGGAGGAAGCACGAAGATGCTGAGATGGAAAGAGGGGTCCTGGGAAGAATTGTGCAAGAATGGGGAGAACGAGGAATGTTTTCCTGCCATTACCATGGATTTTCCTGCTCACAGCTGGGAGAAGATGTTACTTGGCTGTTGCGACATCATGGACTGAAACCAGATATAAACACAGACATCCCGAAGCTTTTGTCCAAATCCCCGGAGGCTCAAGCAGGGATTTCACTGGGGGGTAGCTGGTGTTGCAGAGCCCTCAGTTGAGGGTCTCCTCGACTTGAGGGGCCCTGTTGCAATGGTCGTGGCATCTTTTGCAAAATATTTTTGGTTCCTTTCTCATGTAATGAACGTGCTTGGTCGTGGTCTCCTCTCGGGTTCAAGTGCTTAAGTCATGTGGTTTATTTGTAATTAAGTCTGTTTCTTGTCCTAGACATGGACACAGTAATACCAAAAATTGGGCAGGAATGGAGTGAGTCTCAGTTGGATTTTACTGGGGGCTGCGTGTGCATTAAATGTGTGTGTCCATGTGCACGTGTATGTACAGAGATGGGCACTGAGAATATGGAGTATTTATGGAATTAAAGCAGCCTGGACTCCCAGGGCCAGCTCTCTGCCCAGCTGTGTTACATCAGAGCCAATTGTGAGTGCCTGGGGTGAGCAGGCCACAGAGTTGTCGGTGATGAGGCCACAGAACAGTGATGCCTGTGCTTGTTTAAACAGCCAAAAATGAGCCCAAACCCATCCTTCATCCTGCTCCCTCCCCGAGCCTCCCTGTTGCGCAGCTGAGCAGCAGGTGGGGCTCCCCAGAGCCACCACGAGCTTTTCCACGAGCCTCCCCTTGGGACAGGGCCCTGGTGCCAGCAGTGGGAGCAGGGACCGTGCACAGGTGGGAGCACAGAGGAGCCTCAGCCTGGCCGAGGAGGGAGCAGAGCGAGCCAGCAGCCCCTGGCAGCCCCGTGCCCCCGGTGCCACCGCGGGGCGGGTGACGCAGGTCGCTGCCAGGGCACCGACAGCCGCTGCTGCTTCATCTGTCACCCCTTGGTCCACGGTGGTCAGGAATTGTCTGTGCTCGCTTGTTTCTCCGTCCTGAAAACGGGGTCTGGCTCCTTTCTGGGGCTTGGCTGAAGCACCTGAACCCCTCGAGCTGAGCTTGGGAGCCGCAGCCACGGCTCCGTGCCGGGCATGGCGGGGCACAGCCCTGCTCCCCAAACTGTCCTGGGAATGGAGCTGGCTCTGCACATCTCTGGTGTTTAAATTTTGCCAGGATAAAGCAAAATTCCTGTCTTTCCCAGCTGGTGGAACCTTCAAGATCCTGCTCACTTCCTGGTGAGCTGCGGGTGAAGGCTTCGTCCTCCTTGCACGTCTCAGCTCACCAGCATCACATTTCTGCCGTGTTTTCTTTGCGCTGGTTAGTTTGGGCTGCATTTTTCCTCCCATCTGCAGCAGAACTGGGAATATTCATGTGGAGTTGATCCGTGTTTTAAGGAGGTTGATGTGCAGAAACTCTGATAGTGACCGTGTTGGCAGAGGTGGTTACAGCCCTTCCCTGGCTGAAGCCTGCCAGGTGTCCAGGAGAAACAGAGAGGAGATGGGAGAAGTGCAGAGTCCTCCCTCTGGCAGGTTTAGATCTGGGCTGGTGATCCAGAGACATCCCAGAGAGGACAGCAGTGTCATGATCAGCTGTCCCAGCCTGGCTAACCGTGGTGCAGCAGGGCTGTGTGCTGCTCCAGCCTTGCTGTAACACTCCGGCTGCTCCAGAGGTTTCCACATCTCAGCTAATGCTGCTCCCAGACCGCAGCCCGGAGCACTGACTCAAACTACAGTTTTGTAACTTGGCCAGGAACCAGCTCATCGGCAGCATCCCCAAATGGAGCAATACCAGAGGCAGCTGTGCACGGATAATTGAGGGAAGGGTTTGTGGGAAAAATTGCTCCCGGAGAAACCACACAGGCGGAGTGGCTGCTCGTGGGTGCAGGGCACTGTCAGGGCTCTTCTAGTTTGGATTTTGTGTCTCCTGAGAATGGTCCCAGCTGGAAGATTCTGAATCACGGCGTGGTTGGGCAGAAATTTCCAAATACAATCCTGTTAAATAGCAACACTTGGTGCAATAGAAATATGTTGAGTTGTCAGAATTTGAGACCATTGACTTCTCGCTGGGGCAGCAGGAGACACTGGCAGCTCCCAGGTGTGGGATTGTGGCTTGAATTTAACCCCTTAGCCTGGATGGGTTTGTGTGATGGAACCATGCTGGAGAACCATGGAGGAGCTGGACGTTGATGGTGCCCAGCAAGGTCATGAGTATCACCCTCGTGGTGATCCTTGGAGATCTGCCCATCCATGTGCAGCCTCAGCTGCTCCACTGTGCTGTTTCCTGCAGGTCCTGAGGAGCTCTGGGAAGGGGCAGCTGTCCCACAAAAGATTGAAATACTAACAGCTGCTGTAATTCAGCAATATTATTTAATTCACTATAATTTGAGTAACTTAGGCTGCAGGATTGTTGTCTTTTGTTACAGGGTGGTGAGGCCCTGGCACAGGGTGCCCAGAGAAGCTGTGGCTGCCCCTGGATCCCTGGAAGTGTCCAAGGCCAGGTTGGACAGGGCTTGGAGCAACCTGGGACAGTGGGAGGTGTCCCTGCCCATGGCAGGGGTGGGATGGGATGGGCTTTAAGGTCCCTTCCATCCCAGACTGGCATTCCATGATTACAGCTTCGTACCTTTACTTGGCTGGTGTGTATTTGAGAGAGCAGCAAGCCTTGCCCGAGCCAGTTACAGGATATCAGGAGGTCAGGATATGTGGGGTAAGGCAGAATAAATATTTTGGAAAGGCAGAAGAAAGGCCCAGGCAACGGCTTTGAGAAAAGGAGAGGAGAAGCCGAGCAAAGAGGTGAAGAAAGATGTGTCATCTCTAAGAACTCCTGATAAGGAGGGACATCCCCTTCCAGAAGCCAGGAACAAGCAGGTAACAGGTCCCCAGGGTAGGGAAGGATGTGGAGTTGAAGGTGAGGACACGATGGAGCTGTGAGACGGGGGTGATCTCAGCTGTGACACCGGGTGACAGCGCTTCCCCACCGGCTGTGCTCCGGGAAACGCGGGCTCTCCGTTCTCCTCGCTTTGAGTTCTGGCTGTAGGAATTAGCACCTTGCTCTATCTCAGTAATGGCTAATCTGTGTGATTGCCCATTGTCAGGTGCTGAGGAAACCACCTGTGTTTGCTGTGCAGGTTTGCAGGGCTCCTGCTGCTCCCGGCCATGTGTACTCACTGTGGAAAACCGTGGACTTTGCTCTTCCGGAGCTGAGCTGGAGCACAAAGAACAATTGTTCCTTGTTCCCCAAACTGCACGTCCTGCTGCTGCTCACAGGCAGTTTTAGGGACTCATGGTGGGTCATGTTGGCCAGACAGGTGGAGGATAACCTGGTGCAGGGCAGGTGCTGGGGATGCATTGGTGGAGCAGCCTGAACGCACAGCAGGGCTGCGCTGAGAATGGGGCAGTGGTGTTTGTGAGAAGCTGCGGATGCCTCATCCCTGGAAGTGTTGGGCAGGGCTTGGAGCAACCTGGTCTAGTGGAAGGTGTCCCTGCCCATGGCAGGGGGTGGAACAGGATGAGTTTTGAGGTCACTTCCAGCCCAAACCATTCTGGGATTCAGTGGTTCTGTGTGTTGAAAGACATGAACTCTTGGTTTTCTCCCTTTGCTTTCTAGAGCTGGGGGACACGTGTCAAACTGTGGGTGTGAGTTATTAATGTAAGGCAATTTTCAAAGATTTAAGACAAAGTCCTTAAAAAAGAAGCCTTGAAGTATTAAAATTTTCATTTTTCTGAGGTTTGTTCCTATTCCAACCTTTTCAGACCAAACAAACGTGTTGGGTCTGTGCAGATAATGTCTGTGGCTCTAATTGCACCGAGGGGTTTGCACGGCCAGGAGCCTCCAGCCAGCTCCCTCCTATTCTGGCATTTAAAGAAGGCTCCACAATCTTTTTTACTCTGAGCTGGCGGGGTACGGGCAGGCTCCAGTGCACAGGTCGTGGGCATGAGCTCATTTGTTGTGGCTTCAGGTTGAATGGCAGGAGTTTGGCTGCTCTGAAGGAGGGCTGGGACCGGGAAAGGCTGTCATTCCCCTTGGAGATACATCTGGAAATGTTCTTTATTCTTTCCTATGAGAGTGGGGAGGTCCTGGCACAGGGTGCCCAGAGAAGCTGTGGCTGCCCCTGGATCCCTGGAAGTGTCTAAGGACAGGTGGGAGAGGGCTTGGAGCAACCTGGGATAGTGGAAGGTGTCCCTGCCCCTGGCACAAATATGGATGTTGGGGTGTTGCTCACTGTTTCCCTGAGGCAAGAGGGGTAGGGATGGGAGTTTAAATGTTCATGGGGATCCATCGGGTTGGTTGATGAGGAGCTGCTCTCCTGCTGGGCCCTGTGTTGGTGTTGTCTGGCAGGGGCTGGAGTCTGTCCATGGCTTTGTCCTTGTTCTCTGTGCCTGTCCCAGTTTGCCCGTCGCCTTCACTGGGAGCCTGCCCTGGCTAATGGGTGCCACTACTCCCACGCTGCCTCCCGGCTGCCCAGATGTCCTGGGGCTGAAGCCAGCAGTGCTTTCATCCTCCTCCTCCTCCTCCCTCCAAGGGCCAGATGACACCCCCTTCCCTTCCATCCCTTTTGGGACCGTGGCCTTTTGAGGTCCGTCACAGATGTGTTTGGTCTCAGTGTGTGGCTTGGACTTGGTGTGCCCTGGGCAAAATAAAAACCATTTTCAACTGTTTCTTTGGCCCATCGAGGGGACAGGGGACGATCGTGGGTGGGTGTGCCCAGGGCTGGCTCTGCCATTCCCAGCCACACTCATCCCACACAGCTCCAGCCCTGCTCCTGGTCCTGTTCCTCCATCCCCTGGGAAGATGCTTGGGGGTGCTGGGGGGGCTCTGACCCCACCCAGGGCAGGGTGGACCAGAAGGACCCCCAGTCCAGAGCAGGGTGACCGGGCTGGGTGTCATCCCTGCTCTTCTTCCAGCTTCCTCCCAATGGCAATACTCCATGGACTGGTACCACCGCAGCCTTCCCTGCTTCCCAGCCATCCTGAAGCAGCAGGAGCTGCCATGCCCAGGCTGCTCCATCCCAGGACAGGCTCCCCCTTTCCATTCACCACTTTCCCAGGGGATTGTGTGGGATCCAGCCTCGCCAGCAGCAGGGTTGGCTATGGCCGGGCTGCGGGGCTGCTGTGCGCCGTGCCCGCAGCCAGGGCTGGCCCCTGGCCAGGGGTAAACAGCTCCTTTGTTTTCCTGGAGAAGTACGAGGGATTATATTCTGTTGAGCTCACTCGGTCTCCCACTTGGTATTGTGCAGCCACATGTAATCAGCTCCTCCGAGGAGCTGAGTTAATTGTTTGTGAAATAGGAAGGGTGCTGGTTGTCTCCTGTAGGGAGGTGAGCTTGAGAGGGGCATCGTGGAAAAGGGGGTGGCTCGTCCAGCTCCTAAATTAGGAGGGATTGAAGCCAAATTGTCATTCTGCAGCCCTGAATTTGCCACTCTGCAAATGCTCTGTCACGAGCTGGGGAAGGCTCTTCCAGCCGGGAATCTGTGCCTCCCCTCTGACTCTTATTAAATGTGCTTAAAAATGAAACGAACTTTTTAAACGTGCTTAAAAATGAAACGAAGGCTGCGGCGTTGTCGGTAATTGTTGTGCAAATGCGATACTCCCTGCAAGCTGTGGAACAGGCCAGGGCTGTGTTTACCCGGAGAGGCAGCCGGCTTTCCAAGTGTAATGAGTCAGCTCCGCGAACAGAAGGGGCGCAGAATTAATCTGGCATCCGTCTGGCCTTTTCTCAGTTAAACAGGTTTTGGAAGCTCCACGTGAATAGGTGCCTACCCCGGTACAAGCAGCCACAAAGACTTGGGAGCGGGCAGGATTTTTTTGGGAATACACTGGCAGCGTGGGGTGCTCTGAGCGAGGCCCTGGCTGTGACGTGGGGTCGGGTTTTGGCTGCTGGTGGGAGCAGATCGTGGCCTGGCCCCGCTGTCAGCAGAGGTGCTTGGGTTGAATATCTGTTGCAAGGTGTAAATAAATTTCCCTTGCCCAGCACTTCATCTGAACTTCCACCCCTTAGATTTGCAGTGACTATTGAAGGGAATATTAATGTTGTCCTCTGTTCCTGCCTCCTCCCAGGCACATGCTCCCTTCTCCTGTACCTGCACCTTAATGAGCCCCTGTAAGTGAAACCGAGGGGAAATAATTCTTACATTTCCCAGCTGGCTAATGATGGCTGGCAGAGAGGGGTTCCTGGGGCTGGGAATGGCTGGAGCTGCTGCTGGAGGCACCCCGTGGATGTGCAGCGTGGAGGGGACGCTCTGGGCTCTGGTGGGCTGTCCCAAAGCTCAGCTGTCCTGTGTTGAGCAGGGAGGCACATGAGGAGGTCTCAGTTCCCAAAGTTTCGTTGCTAAATACAGATAACAACCTTCCCACAGCCCTGCAGAATTAGCTGCTTTGGGAAGCACAATGTCCTGCTGGAAACACCAGCACTGTCTGTGCCTGGTGCTTTGGTCTGGGAATTTGTGCTGCTGCAGGGCTGGGCTGGGGCCTCTGGACCGCCTTTAAAAACAAAAAAAGGAAACAACCCAAAGTGTCCCAAAGCCTCTGAGGCATAAACAGAACAGATATTTTGAAGGGATTTCCAGGGAACTTCCAAATACAAGACTTCTCTCTCTCCTCGCTGAGAATTCCCATCTCCCTGGACAATTTGCTGCAGTTGTAGCTCTGCAGAGCTGCTGCTGTAAGATGTAAATGGATGCAATTTAGAGCTGGCAGGTGACAGTTACTCGGGGAAAAGTTCCTGTTTGTGCCATTCCAGCCTCGGGCTGAGGAGCTCGTTGCTGTTGGGGCTGCTGGGGGTCACTCCTCACAGATACCCCGTTGCACCGATGCTTTCCAGCCTCTGCTCTTGGGAGAGGAGATATTCTTGTCCACCTAAAAGGGTGCAGCTGAGCCCTGCTCCAGCTCTCTGTATTTCACATGGCAGTTGTCTTCCCAGCCCTGTAACCAGGCAACACTCGAGGAGCAGCAGTGCTTTGTCCTCCCCAGCTTGGCTTGCCCAGGCCAAGGTGCAGGGCAGGGTGAGGAGCTGTGACAAACTGCTCCAGGGTCACTGAGCCCTCCGTGCTTCCTGCTCCCAACGTGGTCAAAAAGTGCATTTTTAATGGAGGTTTTATAATTTGTTTGGTTCTGTGAATGCAGTGTGGCAAGCAGTGTGGGGTGCAGGGCTGGCCCAGCCCTGGGTCTGTCCCTGTGTGCCTGCACTCAGCACAGAGCAGCAGCTGCAGGAAGCTTTACGTGGGCTTGGGGTAATGCTGTGGGTGGAGAGCAGGAGTGGTGCTGCTCTTTGGTGGGATTTGATCCCTTCCAGGCTCTTCCTTGCATGTGAGACAAGCCATCTCTGCAGGTGCAGGATCCAGTTTGGAGTTGGCCTCTTCTCCCAGGAAATAAGTGATAGGATGAGAGGAAACAGCCGCAGGCGGGGCCAGGGGAGGTGCAGGGTGGAAGGCAGGAGGAGTGTCGTCCGGGCAAGGATGGTCAGGCACTGGAAGGGGCGGCCCAGGGAGATGGGGGAGTTCCCATCCCTGGAGGTGTTGTCCACGGAAGGCCTGGACGTGACACTCAGTGCTCTGGGCTGGTGACAAGGTGGGGATTGATTGGGCACAGGTTGGACTTGATGTTCTGGGAAGTCTTTTCCAAGCTCACTGATTCTGTGTGATTCCGTGTGCGATGCCATGTGCGATTCTGTGTGTGATTCCGTGTGTGATTCCGTGTGCGATTCCGTGTGCGATGCCGTGTGTGATTCCGTGTGTGATTCCGTGTGCGATTCCGTGTGTGATTCCGTGTGCGATTCCGTGTGTGATTCCGTGTGTGATTCCGTGTGTGATTCCGTGTGCGATTCCGTGTGTGATTCCGTGTGCGATTCCGTGTGCGATGCCGTGTGCGATTCCGTGTGCGATTCCGTGTGCGATTCCGTGTGCGATTCCATGTGTGATTCCATGTGTGATTCCCTGTGTGATTCCGTGTGCGATTCCATGTGTGATTCCGTGTGCGATTCCGTGTGTGATTCCATGTGCGATTCCATGTGTGATTCCATGTGCGATTCCTTGCAGCACCTCTGTTACTCATTGGGAGAGTGGCAGGAGCCTCAGCTTTCCCCACATCTGAGGGTGCTCTGCCATCCTGGAGTTGCCATCCAGGGCTTGGGAGGGGCTTTATCCCCACGGGAATTGCCTTGTGTTTCCCCCCCCACAACGGAGGGATCCTTTTGAGATGTCTGACCTCCCTTCTCCTCTCTCCCAACAGACGGTTGATGATGAGGCGATGGCAGCATAAATGAAGATCAAGTAAGGAAGGCAGAACGATGCCCAAGGGTGGGTGTTCTAAAACACCACAGTCAGAAGATTTCTCTCTCAGCAACGACATGGTGGAGAAACAAACGGGGAAAAAGGTAATGTGTTTGGGCCACCTGCTTTCCTTTGGGGATGCTGCTCCTTGAGCCCGGAGTCTGGAAGGCATGGCAGTGTTTGTCATGGCAGGAGGTTGCCCTGGGCTCTTACCCCAGGATTTACATTGGCGTGTTGGTGCTCTGCCAGCTGATGGGCTTGGGTTTATTTCCCCGTGGCTGCAGTTCTTTCAGGAAATGCTGTGCCCACCTGGACCCGACTCAGCCGAGCCACGGGGGATGCTTTGGATTATTCTCTTTTCCAAGTTCTGTGTGTTTTTAGGGGTTTCTGCACTAAGCTCTGGAAGGCCTAAGTGATGTGGGGATGGTGCAAGTGTGTGCTGGCTGGGGGAGGAGCTTCTCCTGCTCTGGATGGAAATCCAGGTCCTTGTCAGCACGGCTGCTCTGGCTTTCCCCAGCAGCACGGCTGGGCCAGGCTCAGCCTGGGAGTTGCTCTGCTTAAATTGCTGCTTCTGAGGGTTGATTTGAGGTGTTGTCTGGTTTTTGGTGTGGCTTAGGTGAAACTACTGAGATGAAATCTGAGTTTAAGGATAAATACCTTCATACTCCTTCTCTTCATCCCATTTTGCTCCAGGCATGAGCTCAGCCTGCTCTCATTCAGCTTTTTCCCCCTTCTCAGTCATTTCCAGTCAATAGCTGTGCAGAAAACTGTGTGCAAATGTTACCTTTAAATAAACATGAAAACCTACATCTACTGAATTCTGCTAAGGAGCAAATCTCACCTGCTTCCCTTTCATCTCCTTGCTCCAGTTTCTCAGCATTCCCCTGGGAGTTCCTGCCAGGCCCCGGGAGCTGAAGCTGAGCACGGCGAGCCCCAGCTCCGTCACTTCCCCTGAAATCCCACCCTGCTGATGGCAATAACTCCTCATACCACTGAGCTCTTACTATTGACAAAATGAGAAAAATACAAAATAACCAACAGGAGAATCCCAGGCAGGATTTGGTTATGGAGCACCCTGGTGGCATCTGCCACATTCCCCTTTCTGTGTCACTACACGTGCAGGCTGGTGCAGGAGCGTTGTGGGCACAGCATGGGGCTTCTGGGAGGGGGCAAAATCTGGGATCAGGGATGTTGGAGGGGGAACAGCTGCCCAGTAGCATCAGGAATAGATGCCAACATTTACCCTGGCGAAGGAGGCTGTGCCCGGCAGTGCAGAATATGTAAATACAGCCTCGGTCTGCGCCGGGTAAGGAGCTTAATGCTGGCGCAGGTGCTTGGGGAGGGAGAGGATCAGTTGGAATATGAATCAGCTCCCATTTTATTCCATCCACTCCCGGCAACTCAAAGGCTGCGTGTTATTTACAGAGCGGGTTTGGCGGCGGCGCGGAGCACACCGGGAAGCGGAGTTATCTCCTGCTGGCTCAGTAACTGGGACACAATTCCTGCCTCCCATTCGGGGCCAGGCCTGCCCAGGGTGGCACCGAGAGGGGACAGGGCAGAGTTTCTGCTCCTTTAATTCCGTCTTTCTCACGTGGGAGATGCTCACAGGCTTTTGTGTTCCAGGGGCTGAGCCGAGCTGCAGCCTGAGCGGCTTTTGCCCTGTTTCTGGTTAATTCTCAAGCTGAGCTGGAGCAGTGACTCAGGGGAAAAGCACTTCGACCTCCTCCCTGCAGACGCTGCTGTACCTGCCTGTCAGCAAGCGCTGCCTTGCATTTATCTTGCCTTTGTCAACACGTTCAAAGGCCCGAGCTTGGCACAGCTTCCCCGTGAGGCTGCAGAGGGAGGGCAGAGCCGGGGTCGTGCGCAGGGCCCTGCCGTGGGCACGGGGAGAAGGTGGCACAGCGCTGTGAACCAAGTGTTTTCCTCTTAATGTGACCTTAATGTCAATAGTTGATTTAGCATTAAGTGGGCTTTACATGCCTGGGCTCTGCAGCTCTAGCAGATGGAGGGGGGTCCTGGTGCTGCGGTGGGCTGGTGCTCCCAGGGGATGTGGGGCTGGCCTTGAGCTGAAGGAAGGGAGGGATGGATGGGATATTGGGAAGAAATTCTTCCCTGTGAGGGTGGGGAGGCCCTGGCACAGGGTGTCCAGAGGAGCTGTGGCTGCCCCTGGATCCCTGGAAGTGTCCCAGGCCAGGTTGGACAGGGCTTGGAGCACCCTGGGACAGTGGGAGGGGTCCCTGCCCATGGCAGGGGGTAGAACAAGATGAGTTTTGAGGTCCCTTCCCACCCAAACCATTCCAGAATTCTGTGACCACCAGCTTTTGAACCTGAGCTCTCAGGGGAGCTGCCCTGTTCCAGAGGGCTTTGAGGAGGAGGCTGTGAGCTGCTGCCTGTCACAGCAGAGCTCATTGCAGGAGGGAATTGCTGGCTCTCTGCTCCCTGCCCCTCCATGGGAGGGACTGAGGACTCCGTGGGATGCAGCCCTGGGAGTGAAGTGGTTCAAAGAGCGTGTCTGGGGGCGTTGGGTGCTCCGTGGTGTTGGGTGAGGAGCTGTTTCTCCCAGGCTTAGTGGAGCCCTTATAAGGCTGCACAAGCCTGCCCAAGGCGGGCGCTGGCAGCCCCCGGGCTCCTCCTGCTCCCTCCAGCCTGAAGGCTTTTGTAAAAATCTGCATGCCATATATGAATAATTCTCCTTTCTGGTCTAGATCCACAGATCCCCTTAGCAGGAGGAGATTACTCAGGCAGAGCAGAGCACCACAGCAAGGGTTATATCAGTTGTCAGAAGCATTTCCTGATGGGCCTGGCCTGGCTGCGTGGTTACACCGTGTGCTCGGCACAGCCTTTGCCTCTTTATGGGGAAATGCTCCCTCTTGCATAGTCAAAAGTGCATTTTTGCTGCAGTGAACACCAAGCAGAACAGCAGTTATCCCAGTTTTTGCTTTTAGGAGCTGGCAGAGGTTAAAAAACCCTGAGGTTTTTCTCCTTCCCCTTCTCCCCTTTTCAGAAAAAGGAGCATGGTCCTCGTTTTTTGTCTCTTCATGAAATCTGTTGTGCTGTCAGGGCTTTCCAGACTGGGTGAGTGAGTGCAGGGCTCTGTGTCCAGCACAGAGTCACCCACTGGGGTGTCAAACCTGCAGGAGTATCTGGGTGACCGAAGAGATGACATTTCAGTGAAGTCAATCAGCCCATGCTCATCACAGGGTCATATTTCTTATATTTCTTACAAACTGTGGTGCCTGAGGCTCACAGGAACGGGGCTCCAGTCACCTCCATGCTCCACATGTTTTATTGCACCATTGATAACAACACAAATTCAGACTTTCTGGAACTTTGTGTGTGTGTGTTTGTGTTGTACTCTGGCTTTGGGAAGGCTACGAGGGGCCCAGATTTAGGGAATTTTTTGTTTTTCACTGCATCCAGTTGTTTCCTGGGTAAAACTGCGTCCATTCCTTTTTGTAATGCAGGGTGGGAACCTTTGCCCCCTCTCCCTTCTTGCTGGCAGGGCCTGGACAGACCCACTGGTGCAGGGAAAGTCCCTCTGTGGCAGCATTTGCTTTTTGCAGCGTGGGTTGTTTGCCCACAGCAGGAGTCTGACGTGGGGCATGGCCCGGGGCACCGGCCTTGGAGCCCTCCTGGGCTTCTCCTCCCGGGCTGCCCGGGCTGGTTTTGTTCATTGCTGCCTAATTTTTCCTGACATCACAACCTGAAATGCTTGGAGCTCATTTTGGAGTACAAAGGGCTTTGGGGATTTCCATGGCTGGCAGTGCAAGTCTCTGCATAAGCACTGGGCTGCGAGTCAGGCTCTGTCTGAGTGAGGTGACGGGGCTGGAAATACAGATTTCTTTGCACGGCTTTGTAAAGCGTAGAATCATGGACTGGTTTGGGTTGGAAGGCACCTTAAAGCTCATCTCATCCTTTCCACGAGGCCAGGTTGCTCAGAGCCTCATCTAAATGGCTCTGTCTTGCAGAAATCTGCATCAAAAAACCCCACAGCATTGTTTTTGCTCTGAGAGCTGGCTTTTGGCCAGTTTGTGTGTCACAAATGCCCTGAGCAGATTGGTATCAGGCTCTGTGGTGCTGGTGGGAGAAGCCCTTCCATCCCCACCCCGCAGCAGCTCCCTCTGGGTGGCTGCTGGGGCCAGTTCCTGGTGGGTTTGTGCTCCAACCACAGCAGCTGAGAGCCATTTGTGATGCATCTTTCCACTTTTGCTAGAGTAGCTCAAGGTGGGGTGTTACTCATACAGGAACTCTGCTGCAAGTGTAATGTGTCACAGGGGATTTTTCTGACTCTCCTGTGCCAAAGCAGCTTTTATTAACACCTGCAGAGGGGAACTTGCTGCTGAGTTCTTGACTCTTCCCCATCCCCAAACTTCTGTCCCGGCCTTGGAGAGCCCCAGCTCTTACACAGGGGTGTTCAAACAAGTTTCTCTGCAGTGTCAAGGCTAGGCTGGATGGGGCTCTGGGCAGCCTGATTTAGTGGAAGCTGTCCTTGCCCGTGGCAAGAAGGGTTGGGATGAGATGAGCTTTGAGGTCTCTTCCAACCCAAACCACTCCAGGATTTTGTGATTCTAATTTGGATTTGTTCCATTTGTGAAACCTGATTCCGATGAGTCTGAGCTTACTTTACACACGAGAAGACCTAAAAATGAAACCAGGTTTCACTCGAGTAAAGCACGACATTCTTCACTACAGAATTGGAAAGAATTAGGGAAAGTAAAGCTTGAAATAAGAAAAGTCAGGAATTGGACTCTCCAAGTGCCTTGATGTTCCACCCTCTGCTGCAGGCATCCCCAGCAGGTCTCTGCTTTCCAGGGGGAAGCAAAGTCTGGATCTTCCCTGCTCCAATTAGTAGGAAAGGTTATCTTTGTGCTACTGTATGAATTCATCTCCAGAGCGGTGCCGGCGCTGTTGCCGCTTCCTTCACTGCCTGGTATTTATTTAATTGTGCTGAGCTGACTGCATCAGCAGCTCCCAGCGTCAGGGTGGATGCACAGGAAAGGATGCAGAGGAAAAGCTGCCTGAGCGTGCCTGGCTCTGGGATTCACACAGAGACTGCCAGCGCCACGCTGGGCTCACCCTCTTCTCTCAGAACATGATTTTAAACTGTCAGAGGGGAAGTTTAAATGGGATTTTGGGAAGAAATCCTTCCCTGTGAGGGTGGGGAGGCCCTGGCACACGTTGCCCAAAGAAGCTGTGTCTGTCCCATCCCTGGAAGTGCCCAGGGCCAGGTTGGATGGGTCTTGGAGCAAGCTGAGACAGTGAAAGGTGTCCCTGCCCCTGGTAGGGCATGGAACGAGATGAGCTTTCAGGTCCCTTCCAACCCAAACAATTCCATGATTCAAACTTCTAGAATGAGCTGCATTTTTTACCTGTCCTGCCCTTTTTCTCACTGCTGAGTGCACAGAGATCCCAGCCAGCATTAATCCAGCAGAAAACCTACTGGTATGTCTAAGGCCATCATCCAGATGCTTCTTGAACTCTGACAGCCTTGGTGCCTTGACTGCTTCACCCTGCAGGAACATCACAGACTCGTGTCCTAAGTGTTTAGAGATGCCTTTTATTCAAGTAGATATAAGGAAAAGTTCAGGATGTGAATGACCACTGTGGAAAAAGGTGCATTATTTATTTGGTGGCCTTTTTCAGGAAACGTACACATTCTATTTTATCCTTTTGATGAAATATTTCATAGAATCATAGAACTAGGACAGACCAGTGTACCTGCTCACAACACGACATTCCTGGCAGGTGATGGCAGCTCCCTGGCCTCACTGCCACCTCAGAGCAGTATAAGTGGCATCATTTGTTATTCCAGACTATTTTTGTTCACCTCAGAAAGCATAAGTCAAGGGCTTTTCAATCTGGAGGGTTTAAAGGAAGCGCTGGAGTGTTTATTTTGGCCGTGGGGGCTCCGTCCCGGCGCTCCGGGGCCGCTGCTCAGCAGCTGCTCTCGAGCAGGGCTGCCCTTCCTGGGGCTCCGAGCCTGCCTTGGCTGCCTCCCCCCGCACAGCCCCGGCAGGCAGGTTTGTTTCTCTTGCTTTACCAAAAAAGGGATTCCCCAACCCATTTCCTTCATCCTGGCTGGAGGGCGGCCCCGGGGCTGTCACGCTGCCCGTGGTGCAGGGACGTGCAGAAAGCTCCCCTGGGGCGAGGCAGGGGCTCCCCTTCCTCCTGTGGGTGCAGTGTGGGCTCCAGACAGACACGGAAAGAGGAAGGAGTGACACACACGGTGACGGTGACCCTGCAGTCCTGTGACTGCCAGGGAGCTGCCAGGGCCAGACAGCAGGACTGTGCTTCTCTAAACAAGGGAATGCTCTTAGGTTGGCTTGTCTGAGCTTCCAGCCATGCTCTGGAGTGGTTTCGTCTACTGAGGTTCTTGTATTTAATCTCACTCTGCCTCTAAAGCGCAGAGTCTGGGTTTTGCTGGGTTGTTGGAATCAGATGTGTGACAAAGCTGCTTGTGCTGCCCTTGTTGTTCAGGCAGGGGCACAGTGGTCAGTCCAGAATTGCTCACTTAAAATAATCCTGTTCCTCACAGACAAGAAGCACAGGGCATGACTTTAGGCTGTGCATTCCCAGCACGTTGGACTCCTGGAGTTTGGGCTCGGAACCAGCTCTCCCTGGTCATGTGAAAAATCTCACCTGTCTCAGGATCTGTAACTTCTGCTCAGGATGTGCATTCAAAATCTCTTCCTGCTTTTGAGCAGTTGGTAGCATTTCTGCTTCGCATTAAAATCCAAACCAGCCCGAACAAACAGAACTGGTACAAAGCAGGAATGGGTCATTCTTCTCACGTGCTTCCATTTGGAATTCCTCAGGTTCCCCCATCCCAGCCCACCTTCCCTCCATGCCCACAGCCCGAGGGGCATCCTCAGCCTCACACAAAGTGTTGGCTTCATTTTTCACATGAACTGCTTGGAATTTGGCACCACACTTGATTGGCCTGGCTCTTCCCTGGTGGTGGCAGAGCTTTATATCTTGGTGGAGGCTGCGTTGGCAACCCCTGGTGCTGGAAATCCACAGCAGAAAGGGAAGGGATGTTGCATGGGGAACATGGGAATCAGGTGAGCACAGTCTAGGGAAGGCTCTTGTTGATGTTGGTCTGTTCTCGTTCCAGGATAAAGATAAAGTTTCTCTAACCAAGACTCCAAAGTTGGACCGGAGCGATGGCGGCAAAGAGGTGAAAGAGCGAGCGACCAAACGCAAGTTGCCTTTCACTGTCGGAACAAATGGAGATCAAAAAGACTCGGATACAGGTACAGAAGTGCCCCATTCCACCCTCATATCCTGGCTGTGGGGAGCACACAGGGTCCAGTGTGCAGCCAGTCCATATGGAAGTGTTGTATCAAATTCCCTGTATTTTTTAGTTGAAGGAGGAGGCACGTGAACAAGGGGCTGCTCTGCTCCACTTTGTGCACATCTGTTCTTAGAGGTGCTTTTAGGTGGACCAAGCCATGGCTGTGTGAGGAGACCCCCTTCCTTCAGCTCTTGTCCTTTCTTCTTGTTTTAACTATCCCAGTTCAGGAACTGTGGCTGGGACAAGCCACGGAGCAGGGCCTGCTTGTGAGAAATTGGAAAATAAGGGAATAAGGCTGAGTAGTCTGTAAAAGAAAATCAGCAAGTAGAATCTGGTCAAGCAGGTCAGTCTTGTAGCAGAAGAGCAGCTGGTGCATGAGGCTCCCGGATGGGCTGTTGGATTTGTTAGCAGTTGGGAAGAGCTGTCACAAAGTTCTGGCACGGAGAAAATTGTGTTGTTTGTAAGGGGCTGAGCTGTGGTTTTCTGGGCAGAAGTTTGTGTGGGTCCTCCTGTACATTCCTAGGAAATCTGCATTTGGAAGTAGTTCTGGTCAGGTAAAGCTCAGTGATTGCGTAAAGAGGCTGAAAGTTGGGAATATGCTTGAAAATGGTACAAAGTCTGTATTTCGTAGTGCTCTGTGAGGTGGCCTGATGTGCGATGTGTCTCCTCTGGTTCAGATGTGGAAGGGCCAGGAGTGCCACTGCAGCAGTGAGGGCTGTTCCAGGGGCAGGACATGCAGCAGTGACATCTCCTGAGGCTGGCCCAGCACTTCCATGGGTTTGTGTTGCGGAACTCCTGTCTGGGGAGGAAGTTTTCAAGCGTTCGTTAATTCTCTTAAACACATTGGCCATTTGCAGGGTTTTGGGTTGCTGTGGTGTCTCCCTTGGGGCGTCACCTTTGCAGGGGCAAAGCTGATGAACCAGAGCTGGAGCTGCTCTTTGCCAAGGGTGTCTGTGCCACGTTCAGGTCTGGGTTGAGAGTTGGAGCCCAAACTTGCTGCAGGGCTGTCTGAGCCTCGTGGCAGCCGGAACATCATGGCAGGGATCTGCTTTTCCCAGGGCTCTGGTCTCTCTGTGACTGCAGAGATGTTGGAAATGTCTGCACTGGCAGCAGCCAGGAGGAAACCAAATGCAGAGGAGAGCAGAGAGAGCTGCTGGGAGAGGCTGTGGCTGCTGGGTGGGAGCAGCAGCCCGTGAGACCCCCCCTGCCAGGGGCTCTCCTGTTACCCCTGTGCTTTCTGCAGCTGCGTGACTCTTTATCTCCGGACACGTCTTCCCCTTCCTCTGCAGAGCTCTTCCCTTTCCTCTGCAGAGCTCTTCCCCTTCCTCTGCAGAGCTCCTCTTTCCTGGGGAAGTGGGTGAGCTGAGGGGCAGCAGCAGCCCCAGCTCCCAGAGGAGACCCAGAGGGGGTCATGGCACTCTCAGACCCCTTTAAAGACAAACTGGGCTCTCAGGAGTTCCAGGAAGGTGTGTGGAAGGTGCAGGCGAGTCTCAGCAACCTGTTTGGTGGGGACTGGGGGGGAAGTGACTCAGCTGCTGGGCTGGAGATCCCAGCAAGGAGCTGCACATCAGTGTGCACAGTCAGACTGGTGCTTAGCAGGAGCCTCTCTCTCTCCCCTGGCATTGTTCACTCCAGGAATCCGATGCTGGAGATGGGAAAAGACTGAGTGGAGATAGGAAAAGTCTTCCTGGCACCTTGCTCTGCTCTGGCACCACCCCGTTGTGACTGTGGGGTGTTTCAAGCCTGTCTGGTCCTTGGCCTGGCTCGAGGTAGAGGCAGGTACAGATGTGTTTGTGGGTGCTCAGAAGCTGCACTTTCTGGGGTGGAGGGGTCCCCCCAAATCTGTGCTGGTGCCATCAGTGGCACCTGGCTGAGGGTACAGGTGTGACAGGCAGGACAGGCTTTTGTCTGGAGCAAAGGCTGTCGTGCACCCACGTTCCTGCAGGAGGGGGAGGCTGCTGCTGCTGCTGCTTGTTCTGCTCCTCAGCTTTGCTCCCAGCCCTTGGGGAAGCGGGATTGCACCATCGCTGCTGGCTGACCCCGGCTGGTTTATGTAACGTGGTCGTGCTTCCCAGGCTGTGTCCATGGGCTGCTGTGTGTGCCTGAGGGGGTGTGCCAGGATGTTCCACAGCCACGTGGAATTCAGCTCTAAGGACGTGGGAGCTGGGAGCTAGCAGAGCTCTCTCCTTGCCTCTAGTGGGGTATTTTTCTTCTCTTCAAGTGTTTAAACAATAGCGTGGATCCTCATGCTGATGTGTTGCAGTGACTCATTTTCCTTAGCACGGTGTGTGTTGCTTTTTTCCCGGATGGCTCTGGCTCAGCCTTGACGTAGGTGCTCCATGTGTGGGGTGAGAAACATCAGAGATGGGTTTGTCTCCCATGGAAGGGCAGCAAAACCCACCCTGGCCAGGTGTGGGGCAGCAGCTGGTGCTGCAGGATAGTTTGGGGATATTGGGAAGGAATTCCTCCCTGTGAGGGTGAGGAGGCCCTGGCACAGGGTGCCCAGAGAAGCTGTGGATCCCTGGCAGTGTCCAAGGCCAGGTTGGATGGGTTTTAGAGCAACCTGAGCTATGGAAGGTGTCCCTGCTATGGCAGGGGGTGGGATAAGATGAGCTTTAAGGTCTCTTCCCACCTAAACCACTCCAGGATTCTGTGGTGTGGGCTCCCAGAGGCACTGCTGGCCAGCACTGTGCTGAGTGCATGGTTTGGTTGGTTCAGAGCTGAATCTTTTAAAATAATCTTTCTCAAAATGGTTTCTAGAGCAACAATTCTGGCTCTCGGGTTCCTCAGAGTTAGCTAAATAAACTGTCTTTAGGAAAAAAAAANAGAGCAACAATTCTGGCTCTCGGGTTCCTCAGAGTTAGCTAAAAAAACTGTCTTTGGGAAAAAAAAAAAAAAAAATGGCATTGAGCCGTGAGCCTCCAGACTGTGCATGTTACAGCTCCAGCACTGTGGGAGCAGCATCTCTGTGCCTCAGACTTCTCCTCCTTCCTTGTCCTTCCCTAACGCAGCATCTCCCCACATCCACAGGAGCTGCCCAGAGCCTACGTGCTGCCTGGCAGCCGCCAAACGAGCACAGCCAGCTTTTTCTCCCGGCAATTCCAGCAGCGCGCGCGGCTCCTCGGCCGCGTGCCGCGCCGGGAGGGGGCTGCAAACCCAGGAACACGGGATAGTCGTGGTACTAACCAACACGCAGAGAGGGAGCAGCAGGGAGAAGGGAACAGTCCTGCTGGGAAGGCACCTGGCAGGAGAGGTGGGCACGGGCTGCTGGCGCAGCGGTGCCGCGGCGCTGAGCCGCGGCTGAGTCACGGCTGACTCAACAGCACCAGACTGCCGGCGTGGGGCCGGGCACTCCCCAGCTCCCGGGGGCTCTGCCGGCACGGATCCGCACCGACAGGTCCCTCTCTGCAGAGTGGGACAGGTAACGCTGCTGGAGAGCGGCTGGGAGGTGCAGGGAGGGCAGAGTTCCGTGTGCCCGCTCCTGCTGCCCATGGTTTCCTTGGCGGGATGTCTCGCTGTCTCTTGAGTCCCTTGGCTCGAGGTGCAGCTGTGGTTTCCAGCCCTTTAGTCATCAGCAGGGAGAGCTGGGGCTCAACACAAATCTTGGAGCACGCTGAGATAATTTTGGCCTCTGACAGCTCTCCCTGGGAGCTGGGAAGGCCTGAGCGAGGCTGGGTCAAAGCTGGTGGTCCCCAGAAATGCTGGGGGCCCTGCTCTCCTTGGGGTCCCGCTCCCCCCCTGGGTGCCCAAATCCCTCCCCGTGTGTTCCAGTCCCTCCCTCTTTGTCCAGTTCTCTCCCTGTGTGTCCATCTCCTTCCCTGGGTGCTCATGGAGGAATAAGGGAGAGACAAACCCCCACCAGCTCTCCAAGCTGGTCTGTGCACATCAACCTTTCCAGGCTCCGAGGGCTCTCAGGAGCCCAGGGCTGGTTCTGGGGGCTCGTGGCCGGCCAGGGAGGTGCTGTGGTGGACAAGGGCCAGTGTGAATATGGTTGGCAGGAGCTGGCCTTGGAGCTTCAAACTCCTCTCTAATCCCCCGGGGTTGTTACGTGACGCTAATTAGTAGGTTAGAAAACGCTTGATGAATCAGCTGACCCAAACCATCCTCTCCCGGAGCCGGCTGCTGCTTGCCTCATGCTGGAGCGTTTGGAGTGACACGCCATGGGAACGGGCTCGTTAGTCCCAAGTCGGCAAGGCTGGCGAGGGAGTCCGTGAGAAGCAAATTGCTGGCTTGTTAAAAAAGGCACCTGCATCCCCCAGCGGTGTTTGTGCCGCTGCTGTGCCTGGCTGAGCCCCGGCGTGTGCAGCTGGGGGCTCCGAGGGGCTGCGCTGCAGCGGGGCTTTCTTTGCTCGTGTCATTTCAATCCTTTTACTAAAATAGTAAGAAACTGTTCTCACCTAGCAACCGGGGAGAGAGTGAATGTCAGAGCTTCTCCCTTCCTAGCTGGGCTCCATAATGCCGGTACAGTGTGGAGAGCCTGGCACACACCAGCCTTCAGATCACCCTGAGAAACTCCCCGTGTGCAGCAGCCATCTGGGAAGGGCTGCGCAGAAAACCAGGTCGTTTTATGACGGGAGCTGCCATAAATCTCCCTCTTCCCCCCTCATCACCTCCTTAACATGCAGAGGGAGAGGTTGCAGTGTGCTGTGTCTCTGTGAACCAAAAATCTATCAATGATGGCTTTTTCCTTAATATAAGAGCTTTTATCAGTGCTGTCTGCACAGTGTCCTGGCCCCAGCTCCGAGAGGGGAGGGCTGGCCAGAGCCTTCCTCCCCCGTCCTCCCTCCTCCAGCTCTTTCTATTTCGTGGGAAATGAACGGTCTGGACTTGAAAATTGGTCTTGCTCTGAATTACTCACTTTTAACATGGAGATTGTTTGTTTCTGATGAAGCCTCTGAGCTCCTCTCACAGCGTTTTGGGAGCCAGAGGCCGCTCTGTGAAGGAGCTGCTTTTACACATTGGGGCACAGCTGTGGGGTCTTACCTACAGGTGTAGGGAGAACACCTGGATTTGGACCTCAGGCTGTCACACAGCATTCCACCTCTCTAGTCAAATTACATTTTAAAACACTGCAGCCAGTGGTCTCGGGCTCTGCAGATCCTCATCTCCAGGGAGCCCAGCTGAGCAGTGGGGACAGGGGGCTCAGCTGCACACAGTGGCCTGACACGGTTATAAAGGGGCTTGTTCCTCCTGCTGGCACCTTTTCTCCGCTCCTGACTCACAGCCAAGGTCTCCACCATCCTTCCCAGCAGAGTGGGATGAGGCTCTGGCTCTGGTCCTCCATCCTTCAGGTTGGGGATGAGCTCCCCACTCTATGGAAGCAGCTCAGGGCACCTTCTGTCGAGGCAGACCTTGCTTTTGCTCTTATTTTCCCGTTCGGCACTGGGTTGATAAACCAGATCACCTCCTGGCTGTGCCCCTGGTCCATTGGTTCTGCAGGGTCCCCATGTGCCAGTGTGTCCCCCCAGCCTGAGCCGTGTTCCTCTGCATTCCGGGGGTCTCCTGCTCACCCTCCTCACTGAGCTCTTCACCACCGAGTGTTCAGGCCTGTCCTGCTGCCCTCTCTTGTTTGTCCCCCTGTGCCATGGTGCCGCTTCCCATTCCACGCCTCCTCCAGCCTTTCCTTCATGCTGCTTATCCTTCAGTTCTGCAGCACCCCAGAGCCTCGGTATGTGGCAGGACCGTGCTGCTGTCAGCCTTTCACCTCCCCTGAGTCACGGGCCCACATTGCAGGTGCCCTGTGAGCCTGGCAGTGCCTCCTGAGGCCACGGTGCCAGGCTGGCTCTGCTCTGCCCTGCTTTCAACACGCTCCAAACCGCTTGATGCCCTGCGAGGTGTGCAGCAGCAGTGAGTCACTCCTACGCAGGCTGGGCCGGGCTGGGGGGAGCGCAGCCCGCAGCTCTCCCGGGGGTGCAGTGCAGTCTCTCTTGCTGTCTGTGCCGCTCTGATTTATTCCTATTGATCTCCTGGCTGTGCTCGCTCGGCGCGGCCGCGCTTGCAGAGCCCCTCTGGCCGCAGAGCCGGCACTCGGCGTGGCCGTGCGGCACGGGCTGCTGGTTTGGAAAAGGTGTTTTTCCTCGGGGTTCCACCTCCCGTGCCTGTGTTGTCATGCTGGAGCAGTGGGAGCAGATGCTTTCTGGGCGTGCTGCGTGCGTGGGGAGCGAGGAGCTGCGCGGTCCCCACGAGCTGCCAGCGTCTCACCGTGCCTTGGAGAAACCTCCGAGAGGTTTTCCATCACTGCCCTTCTGTCCTTCTTTCCCTGCCCCTCTCCGTTTCAGCTGGGGCTGGGTTCAGCCTGTGTGTGCACACAGAGCCAGCCCAGCAGCACTGAATCCCTCTCAGTCTGCCCTGGGGTCCCTATGGAGCTGCCAAGGCGCTTCCAGCAGCCCTGGATTTGTGCTCCCCATTGTAGCACTGCCCGGAGTCTCGTGTGGGCACGAGAACCACCCTCAAGCTAATGCTCAAACCCCCTTTGTCCTGGGAATCTGCTCCTGCTCTGCCTTTGCAGCCTCTCGGGCTCCGTGTGGTGAAAGGCAGGAGCAGGTCCCGGCTCAGCTCCTGCTTTCCCCTTTAAGCCTGCGCGCGCGGTTCCTGCTGGCGTCAGCGCGAGGGAAGAGCCGAGCAGGATCCCCGAATTAAACCAGGGCTGATGCTCGGGAGGTTTGCAGAAGGGCTGAAGCAAGCAGCGAACGAGCTGCTTTAAAAATAGCTGCATGGAGGTGTGGCTCATGCCGGGCTCACGGAGCATCCGTGGGCTGCCGTGGTCGTCCTCCCGCTGGGATCTGCGTGCACGGCCCAGCCGCCGCCGATCGGCACGGGGGGGTCCCTGCCTGCACACCCCCCTGTGCCTCTGGGGTCTGTGCTTGCTGAAGGGCTTTTAGTGTGAAATCAGCTTTTTTTCTGTCAGCCGAGGTGGGTAACACCGGGAGAGTTCCTCTCATGTTGCTGCAAGGTGTTCCAGAGGCGCGGTTAATTGGAGGCACAGGAGCAGCCTGCAGGAGCTGGCCAGCTGAGACCTCTGGGCAGGGACACCTTTAAATCTGCTGAAAATCTGATTCTGAGTAAAATCCTCTGGGCTGAAATAACACACGTGCAGCTCTGTGAGGCTGGGACCAGCCAGGGCCAGGAGAGCCAGCCCAGTGCCGGGCTCTCACCCTGCTGAGGCTCAGGATGGGACGTGGATGCTGGGAGCAGCTCTGTCTCCATCCTCCTCCTCATGTTTCAGACCCATTTAAGGATGTTTCTTACGTGGTCCCTCCACCTGGCCTGAGGATTGTGCCATGCAGGGAGCCAGGAGCTGCCACGCTGAGGTGCTGGCACTGGAGCCATCGAATCACAGAATCCTGGAATGATTTGGGTTGGAAGGGAACTTAAAGCTCATCTCGCCCTCTGTCATGGGCCTTTAGGTTAGGTTGTCACACCAGGTTGCTCCAGGTGCCATCCAGCTGGCCTTGAACCCTTCCCACTGGGAAGCACGAGCCCGAGTCCTCGGCTGCCTCCCCGTAGCGAGCGAGAACGCGGCAGCCGCTTTCCAATTTATTTTTATCTTGTTGATCACATGCTTTGTAATGTTAAATGTTCTGTGGAGGAGGAAATTTCTGCAACTGCAGAATGAATAGGAGTTTAGGGGAGTTCGGTTGAACTTGATAATCAATTTTTTGCAAATCCCAGGCTCGTGCTGTCAACCTGCAGCAGCCAAGGGATATTAATGAAAATGTTCCCATTCTAATTGTGGCTCCGTACGTGCGGAGCAGCCCTGGGCATGCTGCACTTCGGGGGCTCTGCCTGGTGGCACCAGCCAAGATACAACCCCTCAAACATCTTCATGCCTGGCTTTGGGGCATGGCTGGATGGGACCAAGGCTGGGGGAGGGAAACCAGGCCTGGCTGAGCAGGGTTTGAGCAGCTTGGAGCAGCAGCTGAGAGTCTCAGGAGGAGCAGGGAGGTGCTGCACACACGGATCAGGTGTCCCTGTGTCCCCTGGCAGGACACACAGCTCAGCGACGTGGCTCCTGGAGCCACCCTGGCAAAGTTGTCTTCCCGTAAGCACACTGGATTTAATTTTATTTTAAGCCATTAAAAAACTGTCCTGTGATCTGATTTCATCTTCCAGCTCTGTTACAGCTGCCAGGATGACCAAAATGTGGTTTCAGAGTAGGCTGGGATTCGCCTTCAATGCAGACATGTTTCCAGGGCTTGCATTTCGTAGAATCAGGGAATGGTTTGGGTTGGAAAGGACCTTAAGGCTCATCTCATCCTACCCCTGCCATGGGCAGGGACACTCACTAGCCCAGGGTGCTCCAAGCCCTGTCCAGCCTGGCCTTGGACACTTCCAGGGATCCAGGGACAGCCACAGCTTCTCTGGGCCATAAGCAGAGGGCTTTGAAGAGGGGTGGCAGATGGAGAGGTTCCCTGGAACAGTCATTATTTCTTAAATGTAGGGGATCCCAGGAGCAGGGATCAATGGAAATCTCCTGCTCCAGGCGGGCCCTGAGCAGCAGAGGTTGGCAGCTGTGTGCGCTGTGCCCAGAGCAGGTTTGTGGAGCTGGCTGTGCCTCAGCCGCGGGAGCGGCAGGAACGGAACATCCCACACGCTGCTGCCCTCGTCTGCCAGAGAGCTCTCCTCGGCTGCACTTCGCTGGGGGAAGGGGGAAACCTGGGCTGTGGTGCAGAGTCTGGTGGCTGGGTGTGACCCTGTGTGCTGGCAGTGCCACCTGAGCGGCCGGACTTTGCACAGAGGCCCCGCGGGCTCCGTCCCCCTGGCCCTGTGACCCACGTCGAGTGTGCAGAGGGGCTGAGCAGAGCTGGGGGAGAGGCTGCAGGGCTGCTGCTTTTTATTATGGTGAGGGTACTGAGGCACCTGCAGATTGCCCAGGGAAGCTGTGGCTGCCCCTGGATCCCTGGAGGTGTCCAAGGCTGGGTTGGATGGGGTTTGGAGCACCCTGGGATAGGGGAAGGTGTCCCTGTCCATGGGGGTGGGACTGGATGAGCTTTAAGGTCCCTTCCCACCCAGCCATTCCCTGGTTCTGTGACTCTGGTGTGGCTGTGGTTCTCTGACCCCACTGGAGATTGTGCAGTGGGATTTGACAAATCCCACCTTTGGGGGTGGTTGCTCTTGCTCCCTCAGCTGCCTTTGCAGCTGGATGGTTCAGGAGCCCAAGTGTCAGGCTGGGATTTGGGATGACAAGCCAGGCACTTCTGGGTTTTCTTCCTCCCCTCCCCTCCTGTTCGTTTGGGATTTTTTTAGAGGGCTGCAAAAGACCTGAGAGCAGGTGGGTGCTCTGGGTCAGGTGGGAGCAGCCACTTGGGGAGGAGAGAGGACCAGCCTGATGCTCCCCACGCCTGTTTGGCTGCAGCCTCCTTGCTTTGATGATGATGATGATGATGATGATGATGATGATGATGATGATGATGATGATGATGATGGGTGTCATGGCCACATTTCTGAGCTGTCAGCCTGTATCTTTCAGCTCTCTTTGCTGATGCTGTTCAGTGCCTCCAGCTGAGTCCATGCTGTGTCAGGCTGAAGAGGCTCCTCTGAGCACCCTGGCATGGGATGGAGGCTCCTAAAGCAGGGTGGGAGGTGCAGCACTGGCTGTGGCCCCTTGAAGGATCCATTCCCTCTTTCCTGTGCTGCTCTTTGATGGTGGAGGAGAATAGGAGGCATTTCCTGGCTGCACCCTCAGCACTGTGAGCATGAGGGGTTGCTCCAGGTCCCAGTGCTCCCACTGCAGGGATCCATCACTCACCACAGGGATCCATCACCCACCACGGGGATCCATCACCCACCACAGGGATCCATCACTCACCACGGGGATCCATCACCCACAAGGATCCATCACCCACCATAGGGATCCATCACTGACCATGGGGATCCATCACTCCACAGGGATCCATCACCCACAAGGATCCATCACTCCACAGGGATCCATCACTCCACAGGGATCCATCACTCACCACGGGGATCCATCACTCACCATGGGGATCCATCACTCACCACCGGGATCCATCACTCACCTTCACAAGGATCCATCACTCACCACAGGGATCCATCACTCACCTTCACAAGGATCCATCACTCACCACAGGGATCCATCACTCCACAGGGATCCATCACTCCACAGGGATCCATCACTCCACAGGGATCCATCACCCACCACAGGGACCCATCACTCACCACAAGTTTTTCAGAAGTGTCAGTCCCACGCTCCGGAAGGGACGTGGCTTTCAGCTGCAGGGCCACTCATGGCTTGTGTCCCTGTGTCCTTGTCCCACAGAGAAGCAGGGTCCTGAGCGGAAGAGGATTAAAAAGGAGCCCGCCACCAGGAAGCCTGGCCTGCTCTTCGGCATGGGCCTCTCGGGGATCCGGGCAGGGTACCCGCTCTCTGAGCGCCAGCAAGTCGCTCTCCTCATGCAGATGACAGCAGAAGAGTCTGCAAACAGCCCAGGTGAGACTGGGGAGGGGGTTTGTCCTGAAGGCTGGGGGACAGGTGGGAGCTGCAGCCAGAGGAATTCCTGGTTCTCGGGGTCACCAGAGGTTCAGGTGCAGCAGCAGGGGCTGAGCTGCCACCCCTGGCGTGGTGCAGGGGGGCTGGTTTGCTGCTCTGGGGGGGGTCTCACTGCTCCCACAGGGCTCTGCAGGTGACTCCAGGTGTGGTGTCACTGGGATCTGCACGTGGCTCTGGTTGCCCTTCCTTTTTTCCAGTGTCCCTCGGGCCCAATCCAGGCCACCACCCAGCCTGCCCTGGTTGCTCAACTGGAGCTTTGGTTCCATGGGAGCGTCCTCCACCTCAGCTCTGTGTTTCCCACTGTCCTCTCAGGCTACCTCAGTAAAAAAAAAGATTGTGAATAAAGATAAAATATCACCCTCTGTAGGTTTTTAATGTTTTTTCTTGTGGAAGGGGATAAGATGTGTAACCACCACAGCTATAGCTTGAGGTGTGGAGCAGCTGGAATGTGTTTACCACGGATTTTGTGTTTTAGTAATTTTTATCTGTTGCAAACGTGCCCCCCCCCAGGTTTTTGGAGGCTCTGTGCTATCCATGTGTTCACATCCACATCCGACACACAACACTGCAGCTTTTAGCCAAAAAACCACCAATCTCACGTTGCTGTTATTTGGGAAAACGAAAAGGGAAAAAGCTGCAGAACATTCCAGTGTTCTCCCAGGAAATGCAGAGTCTCCTCCCAAGGCCGTCAGACCTCACATGTGCTTGGTAAAAGGACACTTCCCTCGGGAATTGAGGTTTGAGGGTAAGGAGCTGCATTGTCTGCTCCCGGATCACGGGATTGCCCACAGCGTTTGCCAGGACTGCAGCTCTCCAGTGGGTCTGGCAGCCCGTGATTCCCATCTCCGTGGGACACACACAGGCTGCTCTGTTCACATCCCTCCAGAGCCTGGGCTGCCTCTCTCTGCCTTGTGGTGAATATTTCGGGAAGAGCCGAGATGAAACGCGATGCACGAGCTCCCTCTAAGGGCTTGGGAATCCTTTGGAATGGCAGTTCCCTGACGCTGTTTCTCTCCTCCCTGCAGTTGACACAACACCAAAGCATCCCTCTCAGTCTACAGTTTGTCAGAAGGGAACTCCCAACTCTGCCTCCAAAACCAAAGATAAAGTAAATAAGAGAAACGAGCGAGGAGAGACTCGGCTGCATCGCGCTGCCATCCGCGGGGACGCCCGGCGCATCAAGGAGCTCATCATCGAGGGTGCAGATGTCAATGTGAAGGACTTTGCAGGTAACAGCCCAGGAATCCCAACTTTTTCCCACCTGGTTGCTTGTTCCACCTCCAAGAATGACCAGAAAAAACCAGTTTGTTTCTAACACGGGGTTGTGCCTTGGAAAGCAGGGATTTGCCAGAAATTGTGGTTTTGGTCTTTGAAGAGGAGAAAGGCTTTTTGCCCTTTAAAAAAAACCAAAAAAAACAACAACAAAAAGCCACCTAAAAAATCCCCCAAAGCATCAGTTCTCTTGTTGGAGTTTGGGAGCAGAATGCCCAGGCTTGAGGTGGTGAAGCTGGGCTGGGCAGGATCCAGAGAATCCCTGGAGCTGTTGTGACCAAAACTGACCAGGCCACTCTGGACCATTTCCTTCTGCCCTTCCACAGGAGTGCCATGTTGGAAGTCTGGAGGGGGATTTGCAAAGGGAGCTGGGGTGGTTTAGCTCTATTTTAACTTAAAATAGAAGGAATTATGTGCACAGAAATACTGCTGAGAGTGGGTTTGCAAAGTCATCACTCTGGAGTTGGGGGGCTGATGCCTGGGAATTTTTGGGAGTTGTTTTTAAGGACTGAATGTGGGGGTGCTGCTGATGGGGAGGGGATGTGAAGGGCAAGGTCAGGCTCCCACCAGGCTCCCAAACTGGAGGAGTTGTTGACCATCCTGACCCTCAGCTCAGGAGTGCCACTACCTCCTCTTCCTCCTCCTCCTCCTCCTCAGCAGTGCTGCCAAGCTCCTCTTAGGGTGGTGGGATGGGATGGGATGGGAACAACCCCGAATCCTGCAGGGAGAAGGCAGCCATGGGAGGATGATGGTGAAGGGGTGATGAAGCTGCTGTTTGGTGGGGCTGGACCAGCCTTTCTTCAGCACGTCCGAGAGCTTGACTTTGCTGTTCTCTTTGCAAGATTTTGGGGCTATAAATAGATGTGGCTGTTCCTCCTCCCTTATGATTAATCCCAGTGCCAGACTGAAGTATCAGTTGTGATTAATTCCGGGCACAGGTGCCCCCTCCAAAGGCTCCAGGGGAAGGCAACGGAACGCGCTCCCACGGCGCTATCAGCAAAACACCGGAGCAGCCGCGCTGCGGAACTTCAAAACAGGCTCTGCTTAAAAATAGTCTGTTTGAACACGATAAAATATTTTGTTCTGTGCTCTTCAGAGATCTGTTTGAGAGCTGGAGCCGCCGTTACTGTGGAGACCCTGCTGTTTGGTTTCCCCCCAAGCCCAGGCCGGTGTTCCTGTGTTTGGAGAGTGCACAGAAAATCTGTGTGGGGGCTGTCTCGGAGCCCTGTCTGCAGTTCTGAGCTCAGGCCTCAGGGTTTTCCTTGCAGAGGGATTGGAACCTAAAGCCAAACCTAAAGGAGCTTAAGAGAAGGCTGGAGAGGGACATTTCACAGGGGCATGGAGTGGCAGAACAAGAGGGAATGGCCTTCGGCTGACACAGGGCAGGGTTAGATGGGATGTTGGGAAGGAATTGTTCCCTGTGAGGGTGGGGAGGCCCTGGCACAGGCTGCCCTGAGAAGCTGTGGCTGTCCTGTCACTGGAAGCATTGGAGGCCAGGTTGGATGGGGCTTGGAGCAACCTGGGACAATGGAAAGTGCCCCTTGCTCATGGCAGGGGGTGAAGTAAAACAAGCTTTAAGATCCCTTCCAACCCAAACCATTTCACGGTGGTATATAGAGGAAAGGATTTAAGACCTGCCTTTCACCTGACATCAGCAATTCTCCTTATTTCCCATATAAAACTTTCCCTTTCCATTTCCTGTGGCTGTGTCTGGTCTGGCAGATGCTCTGTGGAGTGACCAGAGGGAAAAGTGGGATTGATTCTATGACTGCCTGGCAGGAGTAGCGGGGCAGAGCTGCAGGTTCCTTCCTGCTGTGCCATGGGGATCCCGGCAAATACGGCAGCTCGGCCATCAGAGCAGCACAGCCCTGACCACACTGCAGGCTGTGGGTCTGGAAGAGACTTGCCCTGTGTCTCAGTGTCCCTATGATGGTGGTGCCATGTCCTGAGTGTCCCTGTACTCGCAGGCTGGACGGCGCTGCACGAGGCCTGCAACCGGGGCTACTACGACGTGGCCAAGCAGCTGCTGGCGGCGGGCGCCGAGGTCAACACCAAGGGGCTGGACGACGACACCCCCCTGCACGACGCTGCCAACAACGGCCACTTCAAGGTCAGGCTGCTGGAATTCACTGCTGTGCTTTAAATGACTCGTCTGGAAGCTTGGGCTTCAAGAAGCCCCCAGGGATAACACAGAGGGTTTGGGTGTTTTGTCTCGTTTGCCGTGTAGTGGGTGGGAATTTGTGCTCAAGGCCAGGCTGGGCAGGGCTCGGAGCAGCCTGGGTTAGTGGAAGGTGTCCCTTCCCAGAGTGTGGAATGAGATGGGCTTTAAGGCCCCTTCCAGCCCAAACTGCTCCCTGATTTTGTGAATTTCCCTGTCTCAGAGCTGTTGAGTGTTTTACTTGGTGCTTCCCTGCACAGGTGATAGTTCATTCTTCAGAACTGGGACAGGAGCATGATCTTGTGTCTTGTTCTTCTCCCTTCTTTCCTGCCCAGGTTGGTTCTTAGAATCACAGATTCATTAAGGTTGGAAATGATCTCCACAATCATCGAGCCCAACCATTAACCTGATGCAGCCAGTGCACCACAAACCCTGTCCCTAAATGTTGTTTGAACACTTTCAGGGATGATGATTCCACCACTTCCCTGGGAATGTTGCTGGGGCATCTCTCTTCTGTTAATACCATGAGTCATGTCTTGAAGACACCACTCTTTTAGTTATGTATGAAAATCATGCGAAGAAAAACCCCCGGAATCAAAACATCATGAGCATCTTCAAGCCTCAGTTTCTCTTTTCAGGTGGTGAAATTGTTGTTGCATTATGGAGGGAATCCTCATCAAAGCAACAGGAAGGGCGAGACACCTTTAAAAGTAGCGAATTCTCCCACCATGGTGAACCTGCTCCTGGGGAAGACCACGTACCCCTCCAGCGAGGAGAGCTCCACAGGTGAGATTGCCCTTTCTGTGGCTGTGGCAGTGACATTTGTGGCCTGCTGATGTCTGTTAACACAGAGACTTTAAGAGGACAGCGAAGTTAGACTCTTATCAGATGCTGCCGTGCTCAGGAGCCCACCCGTAGCTGTAACCCAAATTCAGACAACATAACCACCAGCTTTAGCTCAGGGGGCTGTTTGCCCTGAAAGCCAGCACTGAGATCACTTCCCTGATGCAGTCAGGGTGTAGGATTGGAAGCCAGTTGCAGGTAAATGGATGTCTTACCTGTGGAAGATGGATAATTCCAGTGGAGAGGAGGAGGTTTGTGTGCCCAGCCTCTGTTCCTGCCCCTTGGCTGTCCCAGCACTGGTGTTTCAGATTCTGCTCCCAGGATGTACGTGATAGAGCGTTTTCCACCAGTGCCACCATTGTGGGACACTCTGGAGGTTTTAATTAGTGCAAATTAAAGTTTCCAGTCTTCTGGGGAGCTTTGACCTACACTGTGGGCAGTCATAACCCTGTCCAAAGTTGTCGTGATACTCCCAGGATGTTATTTTGAGGAACACCCCATGCAGGTTGGATCTGGAGGAGCTTCCTTCCAAAAAGATCCCCCAGCCTGGCATTCTGAGCTGTTGGCTGCCAACTTGAAGAGGTTGGATGAGGCCAGAGGGCATCAGGACTGTTCGCAGGGCTTGGTGTGTGCAGGAGACCAGTGATATTCTCTCCCCAGAACCCTTGGCAGTCCTTACCACTCTGTTCTTCTCTCTCTGCAGAGACCTCAGAAGAGGAGGACGCCCCTTCCTTCGCTCCCTCCAGCTCCGTTGATGGCAATAACACAGACTCAGAGTTTGAGAAGGGTTTGAAGCACAAACCCAAGGCCCAGGAGCCCCCCAAAACCATCACCCCGGTGAAGGACGAGTATGAATTCGATGAGGATGATGAGCAGGACCGGGTCCCGCCGGTCGACGACAAACATTTGCTGAAAAAGGATTACAGGAAAGAGACTAAAGCAAACAGTTTCATTTCCATACCCAAAATGGAAGTGAAAACTTATACTAAAAATAACACAATTACACCAAAGAAAGCTGCCCACCGCATCCTGTCGGACAGCTCGGACGAGGAGGAGACCAGCGTGGCCGTGGGCACAGGGGAGAAGCTGCGCCTCTCCACCCACTCCATATTGCCCAGCAGCAAAATTCGGGAGCCCGCCAGCACCAAGGCACCCAAGGAGAAAAGCAAAGTAAAAAAGAAGCGGAAGAAGGAGACAAAAAGCAAAGAGGTTCGGTTTGGCAAAAAAAATGACAAGTTTTGTTCCTCTGAATCAGAGAGTGAAAACGTGGAGAGTGAGGAGGATGATAGAGACTCTCTACAGAGCTCTAGCTGTGTAAAGGACTCGAGGCTAGTGCTAAAGGAATCCTCCTTGTTTAACTCTCTGTCTGCCTCATCGACCTCTTCACATGGGAGTTTAGCATCCCAGAAACATAATCCCAGTCTTACAGAACAGCACTCCAAGCACTGGAGGACGGACAATTGGAAAACCATATCTTCTCCAGCTTGGTCAGACGTCAGTTCCCTATCGGACTCCACCAGGACGAGGCTGACGAGCGAGTCAGACTACTCGTCCGAGGACTCGAGCTTAGAGTCACTAAAGCCAGTCAGGAAGAAACCAGAGCACAAAAAGAAAAACACCCCCCACAACACTGTTTCTGAGAAAAAGAATTCATTCCATAGCAATGTGGATGGAGCAATTCCAAAGCTGGACAAGGAGGGGAAGGTTGTTAAAAAGCATAAAACAAAACACAAACATAAAAACAAGGAGAAGGGGCAGTGTCCCGTCAGCCAAGACATTAAAATAATCAAAACATTTTCTTTTGAGTTTGAGGACTCTAAACAAAAGCCTGAGAAAGGCTTGATAGTAGAGACAGAAAATCCAGTTGAAAACAAGTTGAAAGTGTTAAAGCACGATCGGGAACATGGTAAGAAGGAGGAAAAGCTCCCCAAAGGTAAAGTGGAGGAGAAGGAGTGGTTGTTCAAAGATGAGACTGGAAAATCCTCAAAAGAGGAGAAATCATTAAGAAAAATCAAAGATGGTAGTAAAGACTTGAGCAAATCCTTCAGAGAAGGATTGAGTAAATCAGAAAAAGAGAAACCTGTCAAGGAGAAATCTCCCAAGGAGGAGAAGCCGAGAATACACAAGGAGGAGAGGAAGAAGAAGTCAAAGGACAAGCAGTCCAAATCTGAGAAGAAGAATGAGCTGAAGGAGGAGAAGGTTTCTAAACTAGAGAAAGAAAAATCCTTCAAGGAAGAGAAGGAAAAATGCAAAAAAGAAAAACTTTACAGGGATGAGTCTGGGTTTGATGAGTTTAATAACAAAACTCAATTTGCCGAAAGCGAGGACACAAAGTTCAGCCTTTCGGACGATCAGCAGGAGAGGTGGTTTTCAGACTTGTCCTCTGATTCATCCTTCGATTTCAAGGGTGAGGACAGCTGGGATTCTCCAATAACAGATTTCAGGGAGATTAAAAATGACACTGTGGCAAAACTAATCATAGAACCTGTGAAAGAGGAAATTAAAGACAAGAAAAAGGAAAATAAAATGAAAGAGAAGAAGGAATACAACGAGAAGCGGAATGAAAAGGACTCTTTCTTAAAGAAGAAGGAGAGAGATTATGTGGAGAAAAGCTCCGAGAAGAAAAAGGACCAAACAGACAGACACAAAGTTACTCCCAGTTATTTGCCTGAAAAGGATAAGAAAAGGAAGGATTCTGTGGAGACTGGCAAGGAGAGGAAAGAAAAAGACACAGGTGAAACCAACAAAGACAGAAAAGATTCCTCTGATGGATCTAAGGAGCGAAAAGATCCCAAGACGAAGCAGGAGGAGCCCTATCGAGATGACTTCAAGGAGTATGGCTGTGAAACATTCTTCAAGGATAAGTCTGACCCTGAGTTCAGTGGGAAAACCCTGGAGAGCTGGGAGAGGCACCATTCTGGGAAGGAAAAGGAGAAGAAAGATGCTCCTGATAAAGAAAAAAAAGAAAAGGTGAAGCCAGAAAAATACAAGGAAAAATCCAAAGAAGGCGACAAGGAGAAAAATGAAAAAGCTGCTCCAGAGAAAATCATTAAGGACAAAGAACTAGAGAAGAGTTTCAAAGAGAAGAAGGAAACCAAGGAGAAGTACAAAGACCTTCACAGCAAGGACAAGGAGAGGAAGAGTTCTTTCGACCAGGTGAAGGAGAAGAAAGAGAAAAACTTCACAGACAGAGAGGATTTCTCCGAGAAGAAGGATGAGAAGAAGGGCAAGGAGAAGAGCTGGTACAGCATCGCTGACATCTTCACAGACGAGAGCGAGGACGAGAGGGACGATTACAGCCTGAGCGGGTTCAAGGTCGGTGACTCGGCCGGCAGCGAGGGCCATCGCCTGGACAGCCTGCAGGACAAGGATGAGGGCGCGGCGGCCGAGAAGGAGCTGTACCCCGACAAGCACCGCAAATACTCCTCCGACCGGCAGCACTCGGAGAAACAGAAGGATAAGGAGTCCAAGGAGAAGAAAAAGGACAAAGGAACATCAGAAGGGGGAAAGGAGAAGAAGGAGAAGAGTTCCTTTGAGAAACACAAAGAGAAAAAAGATAAAGACTCCAGTGAAAAGTACAAGGACAGGAAGGAAAGAATGTCCACAGATTCCACTCAGGAGAAGAAAAACAAGCAAAAGCTCCCAGAAAAGGTTGAGAAGAAACACGCCAGTGACGACAAGGTGAAAAGCAAACATAAGGAGAAGGCGGACAAGGAGCATTCCAAAGAGAAGAAGTCTTCAAAAGGAGGGGAGTCGGAGAAGAGCCTGCTGGAGAAACTAGAGGAGGAGGCTCTGAATGACTACAGGGATGACTCCAATGACAAAATCAGTGAGATCTCCTCGGACAGCTTCACGGACAGAGGGCAAGAGCCAGGACTCACCAGCCTCTTTGAGTCTTCTAACCTCTCTCTGACCGACGCTGCTGAAGAAAAGTTTAAGGACTCTCTCCCTTTACCCTGCCTGCAGGACAAACTCAAGGAGAAGGAGAGGCACCGACATTCCTCATCTTCCTCAAAGAAAAGTCACGAGAAGGAAAAAGCAAAGAAGGAGAAGACAGAGAAAAAGGAAAAATCAGAAGAATTCAAGGACTCCAGCAGCAGAAAGGATTCCACTCATTATGAAAAGGATTTCTCTGTGGATGGGGAGGCTTTTGGCTCTTCCTACAACATGAAGGCAGACGCTGATGAGGAACCGGAGAAGAACATTGATTACTTATTTTCTGAAAAGAAGGATAAAAATGATTCTGAAAGAGAGCTGTCAAAGAAGGCGGAGAAGGAAAAGACTTACGGTTCCAGCACCATCAGCACAGCTAAAGAGAAAAAGAAGCGGGATAAACACAAGGAAAAATGGAAGGAGGAAAAGGAAAAGCACAGGGACAAACACACAGATGGTTTCTTTAAACATCACAAAGATGAGCCAAAGTCAGCACTCAAAGATAAGGACGGGCCTCAAGTTACCACCTTTAAAGAAAAATCCAAGGAGGACAACCTCAAATTCGGTGAAACCAAACTGAAGGAGAAGCTCAAGGAGAATCAAGATAAAGACAAATCAGAGTCCATAAAAATAAGCAATGGGAATGAAAAAATAACCATTTCCAAAGACAGCGGCAAGAAGGATGCCAGGCCGAGGGAGAAACTTCTGGGAGATGGTGATTTGATGATGACCAGCTTTGAGAGGATGCTGAGCCAGAAGGACCTGGAGATCGAGGAACGCCACAAAAGGCACAAGGAGAGAATGAAGCAAATGGAGAAAATGCGGCACAGATCTGGAGACCCCAAGTTAAAGGACAAACTTAAAAACTCGGAGGATGTGCGCAAGAGGAGCCTGGATCTGCCGACCAAGAAGCCTCTAACACTGGACACGCAGCTCAAGGACAAGAAGCTCAAGGAGTTGGGTCCCCTGACTCCTATTCTGTCACCGGAAAACAAGGCACAGCCTGCTGTGGGGACAGACTCCAAGGACTGGATCACAGGTCCGCAGCTGAAGGAGATCCTCCCAGCATCTCCCAGGCCGGATCAGAACCGGCCCACGGGCGTCCCGACCCCGGCATCCGTTGTGTCCTGCCCCAGCTACGAGGAGGTGATGCAGACACCCAGGACTCCATCATGCAGCAACGAGGACTACACGGACCTGATGTTCGAGTGTGCAGACTCTCAGCACTCGCTGCCCATCTCCACCATGTCCATGAACGCCTGCTCTCCTTCCTTCTTCGACAGATACACCAACGTTCCCAGCGGGCTCCCCGAGAACCCCAGTCAGACCCCGACTCGCACCATACCCTCCTCCAACCTCTACCGTTCCATCTCAGTGGATATCAGGAGAGCGCCCGAAGAGGAATTCAGCGTCGGAGATAAGTTTTTCAGGCAGCAAAGTGTCCCAGCAACATCGAATTACGACTCTCCAGTGCAGCATTTAATGGAGGAGAAAGTTCCCCTTCCCTCTGTTCCTGCTGAGAAGTTCCAGTGTTTGTCTCCTGGGTATTACTCCCCGGATTATGGAGTTTCCTCACCCAAAGTGGAAGCTCTGCACTGTGCACCCGGAGCCGTCAGCGGGGTCGCCCAGTCGCCCGAAAGTGTCTTCTCTGGTTTACAAGCAAAATCCTCCCCTTCGCACAGGGATGAGTTGCTGGCTCCTTCAGTGGAAAGTGCTCTTCCCCCCGACCTCGGCATGCCCTTGGATACCACAGAGGAGCAGCAGGCCACTGCCTCCATCATGCCACCAGAATCCACCTACCTACCACCCATCGAAGAGAACCATTTCAGTTCGGGAATGCCAGAACAAAACAACATAGACTGGGATAACCCTCCTTCCCGAAACCCAGACACCGCCATTCCTCCCAGCCTGATGGGCAACCCCGCAGAGCACTCTGTCACCTGGTCCATGGGCTCGGAGCTTCTGATGAAATCTCCCCAGAGGTTTTCCGAGTCCCCTAAACCTCCGCTCTGTTCCCTAGAGCCGATTCATCCCGCGCCAGTAGCCTTCATTCCCACAGAGACCTCCTACCCTGTTTCTCCCATCTCTTACCCTCTGTCAGTGTCTGAACCGAGGCTGGAGGAAGTTAAGGAGGACGCTGAGGAAGCAGTTCCAGGAGAAATTGCAAATGCCGAAGAGCAAGCTCCGTACATGTCCCCTACTAGGTTAGACACCTTCTTCAACAACTGCAAGCCTCTTCCTGAAGAAGCACCAGAGATCCCTCCAGAGCCCCCGTGTGTGCCAGCAGAACCTCAGGCCGAAGTCGTCACCGCACCGGAGAACAACTACTTGGAAAACAACGCAGCACCTGCGAATGCGGAGGAGGCGGTGACGTGGCCCGACCCCTTCACCAGCACCGAGGATGACTTGGACCTTGGCCCCTTCTCGCTCCCAGAGCTGCCACTGCAGCCTAAGGACGTTGCAGAGACCGAGATGACCGAGGCAGAAGCGGTGGAGGAAAGCCCAGCAGCAGCTCCAGAACCAAGCGCTGGCATCACCAAAGCCAGTGGCGCGTCTGCGGTAGCGCCTGGTGAGCCAGAGGAGCCTCCAGCCAGCCAGGCAGCGACCACCCTGCCCACGGACACGGAGCCACCAGCAGAGGAGCAGAAACCAGAAGTGGCTGTGCAAGAAGCCGCCTCAGAAACGCTTAACGCCGCTGAGGAGAAGGCAGCGGAGGACTCTGAAGCGCAGGTTTTCCAGCAGGCCCCGTCCGAGCCTGCCCAGGTGGAGAGCAAAGAGGTGGAGGCCGTGCACGAGGAGCTGTCATCGGCTGCAGCGGTGGCAGAGGGCAGCTCCCAGCCCTGTCCTGTGCCCGTGGCCAGCTCCGAGGGCAGCGTTCCACAGGACAGTGCTGCAGCCCGTGGCGGCAGCCAGGCCCAGCCATCCCAGGCGGACGCACCTCCCGGCAACACTCAAGCAGAAATTGTTGAACCAGTACAAAAACCAGTAGCAGAAGCTCCCAAACCACCCAAAATAGAAGAGATTCCTCAGCGAATTACCAGGAACCGGGCTCAGATGCTCGCCAACCAAAACAAGCAGAACGCCGCCGCATCCGAGAAGGAATTTCCTCCCGTGTCGGCGCCCGTCACGCGAGCCAAAGGCCGCATCACCGAGGAGGAAGATTCCCAGGCTCAGCACCCGCGGAAGCGCCGCTTCCAGCGCTCCAACCAGCAGCTGCAGCAGCAGATCAACACGTCCACCCAGCAGACGAGGGAGATGATCCAGCAGACCCTGGCAGCTATCGTCGATGCCATCAAACTGGACGACATTGAACCTTACCACAGCGACCGGTCCAACCCCTACTTTGAGTACCTCCAGATCAGGAAGAAGATTGAGGAGAAGCGGAAAATCCTGTGCTACATCACTCCCCAAGCTCCGCAGTGCTACGCTGAGTATGTCACCTACACGGGCTCCTACCTGTTGGATGGCAAACCCCTAAGCAAGCTCCATATTCCAGTGGTGAGTCAGCTTCTCTCTCTAGCCTCAGGAATTGTCCCCTCCCTCGCTGTTACGGACACCTCTGAATTGTCCCCCGTGCCCTGCGACCACCTTGCAATGCCAGTGTGCCCCCACCTGCCTTTAGAATTTGACACCACACCTGAGCCTGGGTAAGTGCCTGGCTGTGTGGTAAATGCAGCCCCTGAGATGCTGCATTTTTGCAGCGAAGACCTTGGGCTGTGCTGAGGGATCCGAGGTTTGGTCAGGCTTTAGAGCGAAGTTTTTAAGACTCCTCTGGATTTGAGGCTGGAAGGTAAAACTGCTCTTGCAGCAGTGTAGTAACAGGGTAATGAATCTGGAACATGGGGAAAAGATGGCTCTTAACTCCTGCCATCATTTTCCCAAGCTCTGCGCTTTGACTTGGCACTGCCATCAGCGCTTCACTGCTGTGCTGCAGGAGCAGCCTCGCTGATACAAATGCAACAATAAACTCAGTGCTGCAGGTGAAAAATCTGGGATCCAGGCTGGAGGAGAAGGGTCAGTGTGACCAGGCTCCATTCCTTGCTGCACACCCTGCCCTGCAGCACCAGGGCAGGTCAGGCTCTGGTCGTGCCAGCTGAGCTCTGCTCCCAGCACTGGGCACCTCTTGCCAAGTCCTCACCCTCTCTGAGTCTGAGCATGGCAGGACCTTGTCCTTGGCAGAGCTTCTCCGTGGTCTCCATAGGCACGCCATGGGATGTCCCTGCTCCCTCTGTGGCCAGCACAGATTTTGGGGGGCAGGCAGCCCCCGGGCCGTGCCCCACAGAGGTGCTGCCCTCACGCCCTGCCTGTGCCCGCAGATCGCGCCGCCGCCGTCGCTCGCGGAGCCGCTCAAGGAGCTCTTCAAGCAGCAGGAGGCCGTGCGGGGGAAGCTGCGGCTGCAGCACAGCATAGAGCGGGTAAGGGGACACCCCTGCTGGGGGAGCAGGCCTCCAATTCCCCCTGCTGGCGAGGCTGGGGCTGCCACACTCACTGCTCTGCTCCTCCTCAGGAGAAGCTCATCGTCTCCTGCGAGCAGGAGATCCTGAGGGTGCACTGCCGGGCAGCGAGGACCATTGCCAACCAGGCCGTGCCCTTCAGTGCCTGCACCATGCTGCTGGACTCCGAGGTGTACAACATGCCTCTGGAAAATCAGGTCAGTGCCTGGCTCAGTGGTGAGGAGCTGTCTCAGGGGCTGTGCAAGAGCCTGAGGGAGATGGGCTTTTCTGGAGGGACGGAGGGAATGGTGGAGGCAGGAGTTAGTGATGCTCTCCTTGCTCACGGCACGCAGGTGTGGGATGTCACCTTCCCCAGAGGGCAGGGTTAGATGGGATATTGGGAAGGAATTCCTCCCTGTGAGGGTGGGGCAGCCATGGCACAGGGTGCCCAGAGAAGCTGTGGCCACTCCTGGATCCCTGGAAGTGTCCAAGGCCAGGTTGGACAGGGCTTGGAGCAACCTGGGACAGTGGAAGGTATCCCGTGGCAGGGGTGGAATAAAATGGGCTTTAGGGTCCCTTCCAATCCAAACCATTCTATGACTTTGAACATCATTTCCTTAATCTGCCTCAGTTCCCACATGTGCGCTGGGGAAGGAAGTAGATCCGGGAATGTGGGAATTCATGTCTGTTAGAAGCAGAGATGGCTCAGCTTTACCAGTGAGTCTTTGGACCCTCCATCCTTCTTGGTCAGGATCATCTGCACACTGGAAAGGTTTCCTTTACTACACTCTGGGGTGTCTTTTCCTGTGGAAGGAAGGGAAGAGAACCATTACAGTGCTGCATTGCAGGAGGGGTCCTGGGCAGGGACAGGATCCTGGCATTTATTAGTGAGCCCTGTATTGATCCGGGAGCTCTGATTTATCCGTCGGCATTTCCCAGCCAAGTGTCTGTGCTGCTGCGGTCCTGGCGTGAGTTGAAGGAGTCAGAGAGGTGCAGGTGCTGTGATGGGCTGACATGGACAGATTCCCTGCAAAGCAGGGAGAAACAGGGAGTATGTGCACATGGGTGCATCCCCATCTGAGGCTGAATCCCTGGAAAGGGCTGCAGGAGCAGCTGGCAGCAGCGTGCTGCATCCTCCCTCCCTGCAGGCACCGCGGTTCTGAGGAGTGTGTGCCCCAGGAGGGGCTCGAATGTGGCCTGTGAGACCTGTAACTGCTTAAAGCCCAAAACTAATCCCCTGTGTCCCTCCCTTTGCTGTCCTGCCCTTAGGGAGATGAGAACAAATCGGTCAGGGACCGTTTCAACGCGCGACAGTTCATTTCCTGGCTGCAGGACGTGGATGACAAGTACGACCGGATGAAGGTGAGAGCTGTGGGAGCCCCGTGCTCCAGGAGGGGCATTCCAGGGGGGTTCTGCCTGTGGCTGGAGCCTGGGAGCTGCCTTAGTGGTTTCCAGCACAGAGTGGGTGTCCAGAGGTTGTCAGGGCAGTGTTGCATGGGAGTGGATGCTCTGGAGTGCCGACAAACCTTCCAGATTCTTGGGTTTGCCTGAGCTCCTGCCAGACCTGGGCTCGGCAGACATTCCAAATCCACGTGTCCTGTGTGTGGCATCCCTTGGTGCATTTAGCGGTGTCCCCACAGTGGCTGCATGTCCCCTGCCTTTGCCTGCCGCTCAGCCCTCACGTCCCCTTGTTTCTCCACCCAGACATGCCTGCTCATGCGACAGCAGCACGAAGCAGCTGCCCTGAACGCGGTGCAGAGGATGGAGTGGCAGCTGAAGGTGCAGGAGCTGGACCCCGCGGGGCACAAATCCCTCTGCGTGAATGAGGTGCCCTCGTTCTATGTGCCAATGGTCGACGTGAACGATGACTTTGTGCTCTTGCCGGCATGACAGTTCCAGCCCAGGAGACATCGCTGAACACTGGCAAGGACGGGAGCGCTCCGAGGTCGGGCGGTCGAGCTCACATTCACCCTTAACCGCTTGCTGATGAATCCCTGGTCAGAGGAGGAGGAAGCAGCTATCGGCAGAAAACAAAACAATAAGAAAAATAATTGCACTTTCTTCACGACGTGTCCCTCGCTTCCGGACCGGCGCGGCTCCGGGCCGGGCACAGCTCCTTCCCAGCGGCGCCCGCGGCGGGGAGGCTCCGGGCAGCGCGGGCAGCGGGCGCTCAGCGGCCCCAGGACTGGCCGAGGCGCGGAGGGAGGAGGCCAAGGACACCGTGTGTGTGTTGCAGAAGCTGCTGAGCGGGGCCAGCAACCACGTGAACCATGTACTTGTGAACACCGTGATTTCCAGCTCTCTGTTTTCCACCGGGCGCGGATCTCCTCTGGGAGAAGCTGCAGTAGGAAACCATGGGGGGAGGGGGCGGGGGGGGG
>WEKY01052720.1:208142-228910 GCA_013390045.1 Picathartes gymnocephalus | reverse complement strand
GGACTAGGACTGGGACCGGGACCGAGACAAGGACTGGGACCGAGACAGGGTCAGGGACAGGGACAGGGACAGGGACCGACACTGGCCGCGGGACAAGGACTGGCACCGGCACCGAGACAGGGAGAAGGGACCGGCAGCAGGGCAGGGACGTGGAGAGGGGCAGGCACAGGGACAGGGACAGGGGCTGGCACCCAGACAGGGACAGGCTCCGACACCAACAGAGGGACAGGGGCCTGGACCTGGACCGGCAGCAGGGCAGGGAGAGGGACCGGGACCGGGACCAGGACCGGTACCGGTTCTTCCCGCCCTACTCGGCCGCGCCTCCCGTCGGGGTGAGCCCGCCCGTCTGTTCCCGGCCGTTCCCGGTGCCGGTGCCATCTGTGTTGGGGCAGATCCGTTCCCGGATCTGTCTGTTCCCGGTCGTCGGTGCCGGTCCCGGTGCGGAATCGGGAGAGGGACGGCAGCGTCCCGCGGTCTCCTGGTTCCGGCCGGTTCCCACCGGGCAGGGGCTGCTCCGGGAGTCCCGACAAGGCTCTTTCCGTCCCGACTCTGTCCCCCGACCCCCCGGTCCCGGTGCTGCCTGCGATTCTCGGATCCGGTCCCGGTGCTTCCTCCGACCCCGGATGCCGGTCCCGGTGTTTTCCTCGACGCCGGTGCTTGTCCCGGCGCTTCCCCAGACCCCCGCTGCCGGTCCCGGTGCCACCGCCGTGCCGTGGCACCAGGTGGCAGCATCGTCCCGGCCACCGGCCCCGGCCCGGGCGGTGCTCGCAGCCCAGGGTGCCGCACCGGGGAGCGACCCCCGCCCGCCAGCGCGGGGTCCTGGAGGTCCCGGTGCAGCAGGGATGGAGAACCGCGACCCCTCGGGCTGGGCGAAAGGGTCGAGGGGTCCTTGCCCTCCCGGGGAACCGAGTCCTGGGCCCGGCAAGGAAGCGTACAATGTGTAGGTGACACTGGTGACATCACTTCGTCCCTGCTCGGCAGCTGTGGGGGCCCCCGCCCAGCATCGTCCCTTCCTTGGGAATAAATGCCCTCGGTGCCCTCCCGGTGCGGGTCACCAGCACGGAGATGGGGAAGAAGGCGTGGGAAAAGGGATACAGGAGGAGAGATGCAGGATGCGTCCCGTCCATCCCCAGGAGCTGAGCTGTGCTGGCAGGGCTGGCGGTGTCCCCAAGGACGTGTCAGGAGCGGGCGAGCGGCGGGCAGCGGTGACCCGCGGCGTGGCTGGGCCGTGCCGAGGGCAGCGGCGCTCACTTGCCCGTCTGTCTGTCCGATCCCATCGGTCCCCCGCGCCGCCCTGTCACCCCGCATCAGTGGCACGGCGAGGAGCCGCCCCGGCGGCGCTGGCCGGGGGTCCTGGCGCTGCCCCTGACCCTGACGCGCCGTGGCAGCGGGGCGGCCGAGCAGATGTTCCCTGCCACCGGCACCGCGGCGCGGGGGTGGCAGACGTGACAGGCTCTGACAAGGCGCCAGCCCCGCTCGTGGGGACGGGGCTGCGGGTGGCACGGCCACGGCTGCAGCACGACAGGGACCCCCCTGCTGTCCCTGCACTGCCACCCCCTGCCCCTCTGCTCCTCCAAACCGGGGCTCCCGCTGGGGTGCAGGGATTTGGGGTCCCACAAATGCTGGGTCCAAGCAGGACCGGCTCAGGATTACAGCTTCCCTGGCTGCTCTGGGTGCTGGGTCACCCCGCTCCCAGCTGGCACCCTCCGACCTGCCCAGCAGTGCAGGTGTCACGGGTGTTGGGACCCCACCTCTGCTGTGGGGTGCAGCTGGACCCGCCACGACCCCAGCATGGCACCGGCGATGTTCCTCACGGGTGGTGCAGTGGGACCGGCGGTGACCCCAGTGCGGTGACTGGGGGGTCAGGGCAGCGCCCAGGAGGGCAGAGGGAGCAGCTGGCAGTGCAGAGGTGCCACACGCCGGCGCAGCCCCATAAAGCCACTGGAGCTTGGATTTTATATGGCAATAAAAGATAATGTCAGCTATAAAGTGCTAGAGCAGGTCCTGGCGTGCCGAGCCGGGGGGGACAGAGGGGCGGGCAGCCCCCAGCTCCCTGGGGACACCTCAGCAGGGCAATGTCCCCTCAGAGCGAGCGGGTCCCCAGCTGCCCCAGGCTTGGGGACACCCCCAACACTGTCACAGGCTGAGGTTTCGGTCAATGCATTAAAGCTGCTGCTTTGGGCTGTTGTTGTTGTTTTAATGGTTTTATTGGGTGATGCTGGGCCGGGCCTGGCAGCCCCTAATGAAGGAGATTGATGGCTTAATCGCCTGCAGCCATTACGGGGTAATTGAATGGTTGTGTACGTATGATCCGACCGTCAATGCCGACGTGGCTGGTAAGAGAAATGCCTGGAGCTGGGGGGACACACAGAGCCCCCCCTGCACCCCCAGGGACGCAGTATGGGGGCAGCAGAGCCCACGGCCCTGGGACCCCCATCCATCCCCGTGGTCCTGGCTGTGTTGGTGTTCCTGGAGCTCTCCAGGTTCATCCAGTGGCACTGGGTCACCCCACCTCCATCCAGCTCAGCTCCCGGCCAGGCCACTGTGACCAGATGCTTTAACGAGGCTTTTAATTAACCGGGCCCACCTATAGGGACGAGCAGCGGTGTGGGAGTGGAGGTGGGAGCCTGGGGGTCACTCCTGACCACCCTCCCTGCGGGAATCCCCGAGAAGCAAACCTGGCAGAGCCCCCGGCAGGTCCCTGTGCCGAGGTGTGAGTCAAACTACTCATCCTGTGTGTGACAGCCAGGTGTTTTACAGTATTTGCTACCTGTGATCATCCATCAAAGCAATCGATAGCATTCCTGCAGAGTTTTATTAATGATCTTGTCACCGGGCTGGTGCGGGGTGCCCGGGGTTGTCGAGAATGATAGATCATTAAGAGCTTTCCCTGCTATTTATTCTCCAGTGACCTTGTCTCTCTCCATTGTTGCTTGCTTAAGAGTTATGAATGCGAGACATGATAATTTGATATTGATCTATTTGGTGAGTTAAAAAATTTACTGCATGGCTGATGTTTTAACAAAGGATCCGCTCGAGCCCTCCCGCTGCCGCTCGGCTGCACACGTGTGTCCCCGTGCCCGGGCTGCGACAGGGAGAGGCGGCTGCTGAGCTCTGGCTGTCCCTCGTGTCCCCACTGCAATTCCTTTTCAGCCTGGAGTACCGAAACCCAGGAGATGCTGCTGTGGCCAGGGCCTTGGGATGGACGGGGCGGGTGCACGGCCAGACCCCTGGGGTGGGGAAAGCCTGTCCCCATCCATATCCCCTTCCCCTTTTTCCCAGCACCATGTGCGGGACGTGGTCCCCTCCACGTCCCCTCCATGTCCTCCCAGATTTCTGGGGCTCTAGCGACCCTAACAAAGGAACCCCTGTAATTACCTGTGCTCCTTGTTCCTCCTGCCCTTCCTGGTACTTCCAGAGCCCCATGAGCTGCTGGGAAGAGCTGGAGCTCCCTGTCACCCCCTCAGCACTGGTTGGGAACACACAGGACACGTCCTCTGTCCCTTGCTGGCATCACTGACCCCCTGGGGATGGCAGCTCGTGTGTGGAGTCAAACAGGGACAAAATTCCACATATAAAGGTGGGATTTATCAATAGAGCACTGGGATCAGCTGGTGGTGGTGGATGCACTGGACAATACAGTCAGTATTTATGTAAGATTTTGTATTTATTCTTTATTTCTGCTGGGAAATCATTCCCTGTGAGGCTGGTGAGGTCCTGCCACAAGTGCCTAAAGAAGCTATGGATGCCCCTGGATCCCTGGAAGTGTCCAAGGCCAGGCTGGACAGGGCTTGGAGCAGCCTGGGCTATGGAAGGTGTCCCTGCTCATGGCAAGGGTGGCACTGGAAGAGTTTTAAGGTCACTTGCAACACAAACCATTCTGGGATTCTGTGATTCCTACAAAGGGCTCCCACACAAGGAAACCCTAAATCTGCAGCTCTGGCTCACCTCAGCCAGGTGGGAAAAATCCTACTTATATTGGACATTATTCATGGACTAGGTTGCAGTGAGCCCAGACGAGCCAGGGACGATCCCCGTGGCTCCTCCTCAGGGGCAGAACGGCCGTGGATCAGGGCCAAGCCCCCCCAGGTGGGCACTAGGCTGGGTAAAAACGCTTCAGAAGCTCCTTCTTGTTGACTTTGCCCATCTGGTTGCGCGGGATCTCCTCCACCACGATCAGCTCCGTCGGGATGGTGTAGGGAGCCATGGTGTCCCTGCAACACCGAAGCGCAGCTGTGACAGCTGGGCAGGACAGGCTGAGCCTCCCCGGGAGCACCCACAGCCCCGAGCAGCCCCGCCTGGGACCCCCACCCGCGTCCCAGGAGCCCGTTTAAGCTCAGCCCCTCTGCAGCTGTGGGGAGTTTGAGCCCGGCCTGTCTCTGCAGGGAGCAGCTCGTCCTTGGGTTCGCCTCCGCCGGGCTCAGTGACCCTCCCTGGGGACAGGGACAGCACGCAGCGGCGTGAGGGCTGCAGGACCGCGCTGCCAGTCCCTGAGGGCACCGCAGGTGAGCCACCTTCCCCCGGGGAGTGTCGGTGACTTGGCAGCGACAGCAGCCCCGAGCACCGTCCCGTGGCAGGGGGGGGCTCTCCTGCCTTCTGCCGCCCCTGTGTCACCAACCCGGGGCCGTGCCCGGCTCCGGCGGCGCCCTGGCACTGACTCTAATGCGAGATGCCAAGTCTGCCGAGCCCTTCGAGCCCCGGGCGGCCTCCTCCCCCCGCCGCCACCGGCACCCGGCCATATGGAGCCGCTAAGCCGGGCCGGCGGCCGCCGCCGGGAAGCGGCATCGCGGGAGAAAGCCGCAAAATGAATCACGCTGAGGAGGGACATGTGTCTCCTGCCAGGGAGTGCGAGAACGGGGGCCGAGCGAACGTGAGTGACATGGAAAATAAAGGGGAGAGACAGGGCGAGAGGGAGAGCGGGGCGGGGGCCGGACCCTCCGGGGGTTGGGTGTTCAAGGGCACGAGAGCAAGGTCCCTGTCACGGAGCTGGGGACAGCGATGGCAGGAGACGTGCAGGGAACACTCTGGGACAGGGGCAGGCAGGGGAGCACGGGGGGGGATGAGCAAAGCCCCCTGCCTGGCACCAGGGACCCCCAGAACAGCCTGGGGGATCCCCGAAGCCCGGGTGGGGGGTGAAGGGAGCTCCTGGCTGGGTCACCCATGTCCCCACAAGATTTAGGGATGAGCAGCCACCTAAAGCACAGTGAGCATCTTGCCTGTGAGGAAAAGCTGAGAGAGTTGGGCTTTTTCAGATGGGAAAAGAGGAGACTTTTTATGAGAGACCTTTTAATGGGGCCTGGCGTGCTTGGACAAGGGGGAATGGATTCAAACTGCCAGAAGGCAGGGATGGATGGGATATTGGGAAGGAATTAATCCCTGTGAGGGTGGGGAGGGGCTGGCACAGATTCCCAGAGAAGCTGTGGCTGCCCCTGGATTCCTGGCAGTGCCCAAGGCCAGGCTGGACAGGGCTGGGAGCACCCTGGGACAGTGGGAGGTGTCCCTGCCCACGAGCAGGGGTGGCACTGGATGAGCCTTAAGATCCCTTCCCACCAAAACAATTCCACGACTCTGTGATCCTATGGCACGTCCCTGATGAGGACACTGCTGCCTTTGAGCCTGGGGTCCCTGTGCCCCTCAGCACTGCCCCTCCTGCGGGGTTTTACCTGGCCCAGTCCCTCAGGTCCCTCACGGAGAGCATGTGGCCCCTGCGCAGCTTCACCACGGCGCTGACCCGCTGGCCCCACACCACGTCCGGGGGCCCGATCACTGCCACGTCTGTGGGGACAGCAGGGGCTGCACTCAGCAACCTGAGCAGCTCCTGGGGCCCGCGTGGGCAGGAAAACCCCACCAGGTGTGTGGGGAGGAAAATGCCACGGGATGTCAGCGCGGGGGAACAGCGTGGGCTGCCGTGCTGACACAGGAACAGAGCTTTCACCTTGGAAAAGGCAGGAGGCTCCACGGTTTGAGAATTCGGGCTCAGTGGGGAGGAAGATGATGTGAAAGTGGTGTGGAGCTGGGGGCACCACTTCTGACCCCCTGCACAGGGTTGTGCACAGGGCAGGGCAGATTTAATTCGAGCCTCATTTCCAAGATCAGACAGGAGCTGCTGCTGACTCAGCTCCGGCCCTGGGAGAGCAGGAACTGCGGGATTTAAACATCCCCGTGCGGGAGCTCCAGGCACCTGCTGAGCTAGGGCTGTCCCCAGAGCAGTGTCCCCATGCTCTGTCCCTTCTGGGAGGGGACAGGGAGCAGGAGAGCACAGACCTGTGATGTGGGGGTGTGCGAGGAGGTGACGCTCCACCTCCAGAGCGCTGATCTTAAACCCTCCATTTTTGATGATGTCCACGGAGGTGCGGCCCTTGATCCAGTACACTCCATCCTTGTAGGCTGCTGTGTCTCCTGGAAAACAAACAGCTCCATCAGAGGCTGTTCCCTTGATCCCCTCCTGCCTTTCCTGGCACGTGGATGTGGCACTCTGGTGCTGCTGCAATGGGGAATTTCCCACTGCTACAAGGCAGGGTTAGATGGGGATATTGGGAAGGAATTCTTCCCTGAGAGGGTGGGGAGGCACAGGGTGCCCAGAGAAGTTGTGGCTGCCCCTGGATCCCTGGAAATGTCCAAGGCAGGGCTGGATGGGGCTCGGAGCAGCCTGGGGTAGTGGAAGGTGGAATCAGATGAGCTTTCAGGTCCTTCCAAACGAAACCATTCTGTGATTCCACAAAAAATAAAAGGTGGGGAATGTCACTGGGAAAACGAGCCTGTCCTGAGCAAGATGTTTGGTCCAAGCTGAGCTTCCCACAGGTGTGATCCCATAATCAGCCCAGGTACCACAGGACGTGCCAGCAGTGATGCAGTTTCCACACCCTGTTCCCAGCTCACCTCTGGCACTGCGGAGTTTGCATCTGGTGCAGCAAAGGCCTGGAGATTTACAGTATCAGAGCAAAGAAACGTCAGAATCAGTCCTGAAATCCAGGCTGCTCCCCAAAAGAGCTGTGCCCCTGCTCAGCTGGCACCTGCCGAAGTCCTCAGCAGCTCAGCTCAGCCAGGGAATGATTAATTGTTCCTGTATTTGCCTGCCCCTTGGCCCTCCGTGGATGTTGAAGGCTGTCTGGAATATTCTGAAGTTGGGGGAGAGTTTGAAACTGGAGCTCCCTGGATGTTGGAGTGGGAAGGAAGCCGTGGTTGCTGTGATGAGCTGCCTTCTGCACCCAGGTCCTGTGGTGTGTGACTGACACACGATGGGACAGGGGACATGAATGAAACGGTGGCACTGGGAGAGCCAGGAGCTGCTTATTCACACAGAGAAGATGGGGAGAGGAGAGGAAACTGAGCCCTGGTTCAGTGGCATGAAGTTCCCATGTCGTTCTTGGGGATGTCAGTACAGGAACACAGCCACATCTGCTTTTCCTCGGCCCTGATGGGGTGATGGATCCCTGGACAGGTCTCCTCTCTGCTCCCCTTCCATCCCTGGGCTCCCCTTCCATCCCTGGTTTCCCCACAAATGCCATCGCTGCCTCCCACACGGATGCCTCCATTCCATCACCAGCACAGCACAGTGAGGGGATCTGTCACATTTATTATTGTGCCTGCAGTGAGCTCCTGGGAGCAGCTCTGTAATTCCCCCTGTCTCCTCCTTTCCATCTCCTCTCCAGCACCAGGCCCTGGCTGTCACTTCCCGCGCTGCTCTGGGGGATGCCACCCACTGAGGACAGCCCTGTTAGCCTCTGCCCTGCACCATCTGCTGCCAGCCCGTGCAGTGGCACATCCAGCATTCCCTGCTTCCCCAGCCGGTGGGGAATTCCCAGACCAGGGAGAGCAGGATGCTGAATTTGCTTAAGGACAGTCCCCAGCAGCGGGGACGCCACTTCCAAAGTGGTGCTGCCCTGGGAGCCACAGCAAGGGCTGTGCCTGGGGGGCTTCCCGGGGGTCACAGGTGGGTCCCTTGCCCCACGAGCCCACCAGCCCTTGTGGGCAGCTGCTGGTGCTGCGTTCCCTCCATCCAGCGGGATGCAGCTCGGAACCACAACCCCCCCTCGGCCCGCAGCACCAGAAAGGGAATTTTGGCGGATGAGATGACGGTCCCTGACACTCCATCTCCTCCTCTGCCTGCCTGGGCTGCTCCACCCCGCTCCTGGCAGCACACAAAGCCTCAGCAGGACCTCGTGGCACGTGGCTGACGCCGGAGCTGCGGCTGCCGAGGCCGTGGGATTTTTGCTTCCCTGACAGCAGCCGTCACTGCTACCTTTGGATTTGTTTCAAGATGCTCAGTGGGCATCTGTTCTGTGAAATGTTAAAGGCTCTGCTGAGCTGCATATTGAGCAGGCTCTGCGCCGGCGGGGGCTGCCCTTTGCTGGAGTTACAGGCGGGTATAGATATATTTATCCAGTTAAAAACACAGAATTAGGGACAGGTTTGGGCTGGAAGGACCTTAAAACTCATCTTGTTTCACCCTCTGCCATGGGCGAGGACACCTTCCACTAGCCCGGAGTGCTCCAACCTGGGCTGGGACACTTCCAGGGATCCAGGAGCAGCCACAGCTTCTCTGGCACCCTGTTTCCATCCCTCCCCACCCTCCCAGGGAGATGCAGAAGGAGACGCGTGCAACGGAGACCAGCATTTCCCAACTCAAACTGCAGAGATTTCTGCCACGGGGTTCTTCAAGCTGCAAAATCCTCGCTGCAAACGCAGAAGGGCCCTTGGGACTCTGCTGAAGTCTGAGCACCTCCTTCGCTGAGTGCTGGAGACCTCGTGGGGACCAACAGGCTGCCAGAGCTGGGGATGGGGAGAACAAGAGCCCCTTTGCTCCCTGAGCTGAGCTGCAGGATCAAACCCCCACCTGTGTCAACAGCCTCGCCCACGGGGCAGCTTGTTCCTGACAAACACAGCGCGGTTCCCACGTCACAGGTACAACCAGCTCTTGACCTAGGGAACGCTTTGGATGGAGAAATGCAACACTGAGTGGCTTCGGGGAGCTCTGAGATAGCTGAAGTATGCATAAAAAAAATGGCTTTTTAGGTAAATCAGGTGATTCCAGCCTGCTCTAGATGCAGTCAGGAATGTCCTAGGATCTGCTGGAAAAACAGGGATCGTGTCGGCCTCGCACTCGGACTCTGTGAGTCCAAGATGTCAACCCTGCACGCAGGTGATGAGGAGAGGCCAGCCCAGGCACACCATCCCTGCTGCGGGGGACAGGTGCCCCTGGGAAGGCCGGGAGGCTGTTTGGTAACAGGTGGCACCAGCTCGGTGCCAGTGACAGCGCGGCTGCGACGCGCCAGCCGGGATCTGGCACACAGAGCCGCCCCGGCAGCAACGCCGTGCTGGGCTGATCTGCGAGCTGGCACACGGCAGCCCTGGCTCCTGGGAGCTGCCTCCCCATCCCACGGGATTCGTACACCTAGCCCTTTGTGCTCTCAGTGATGCCTTCACTTTGAAGTCTTTTTTTTTTTCTCTTTTTCTGCTCTGCTTTAGTGTGCAGCTCTCAGCTCCATATTCAGTGTTACTGAGCTCTCCTCACAGGGCACTCACACACAACAATTCTCTCCAGCTCAACATTCCAGGACAATCCTTCCCAACCTCAGGAAACCCAAAAGCACCAACAGCGTCAAAAAGAGGAGGCCGAGCAAGGAGGATGGAACTTCATCATTCCCAGTGATTCATTGGCCAGTTCAGCTCCAGATGCAAATGGAGCAGAACTTCTCCAAGTGTGAAACCCCGTGCCCAGGCCCCTTTTCTGTGCCCGTCTTGAGGCCCATCCTGGCAGGGCTGCAGCCGGGCTCTGGCATTGCCAGGCTGTGCCCTTGGAAGGCCTTGCAATAAATCCCTGCTTTATTCCTCTCATTTTATCCAGCCTCTGCTCCAGCTCACACTGATCAGGGATCATCAGCTCCACAGGGGATGTGGCAGGCGCTTCCCACGGCACCTGAGGGGATGGGAGGAAGGACAGCGTGGACACCTGGGGATGTGCACTCCGAGGTTTGAAACCAAAGCCCCAAAGCCACCAGCAGAGCCCAGTCCAGGAGTGACATTCCTAGTGGATTTGGCTCTCTGCAGCTGTGATGTCCCACCACTCCTGTCACAGCTCCAGCAGACCAAGTGCTGCACAGCAGAAAATACCAAGAAACAGCAAATCTCTCCTTTGAAAGGCAAATGATTTTGTTGATTATTTCAGCCCCCTGCTCTGGAGGCAGTTAATGCTCTCGTCAGGAGCTCCAGGGGCAGGAGAGGCGCCGGGGATGCTGGGGGGCTCTTCGCTGCCAGCAGCAGGATGTGGTTTGGAGCACTTTCAAATATTAATTAGACCTTTTTTGCTGTTAATGAATCACTCCTGATTTTTGCAAACTCTTGGCTTTCAAAACGCTCCATGCAGAGCTCAGCTCGACGTTCCTCAGAGTGGGGCTAGAGAGCAGGAATGTCTGACAGCCACTCTTGCAGGTGGCACTGACCTGCAGGGACACAGAGGAGCTCCTCTGGGGACAGCCCACGGACAGCCAGCAGAGCTCCTTCAGACCACACAGTTCCCCTTGCTCTTTTAGGAGCCTTTGTGAGATTTTTTCCCCCCAAACTCCAGGAGGAATTCTCAGCTGTTCTCCTGCCATGATGCTCCCTCACTTGCAGAGGGAAGACCTGAAGCAGGGCACTCACCCTCCTGCATTGCTCTGGAACTGCTGCTCTCACCAAGCCGGGTGTGTGGGGAGGACCAGCCAGCTCCCAGCTGGAAAACCCCCGGGAAGCTTGCAGGGAGGCAGCTGGAATAACCGGTCTTTGCCCTTCTCTGGTGCCTTTCAGCAGAGGATCTCCAGGAACACCGATCCAGGGGCTAATGAGGCAGAAAGGGAGCAGCTGGCAGGACAGCAGTGGGATGAGAAGGGCCTCGGTGGGACGAGGAGTGACCTCGCACACCACGGAGCTCCGGGTCTCTGCTCCACCCTGCCATTAACTCCTACCTGCCTCCCACTGCCCTGAAATCACCGTGGATGCTGCTGGTCCGTCAGGCTGAGGCAGAGCTCACCCTCTGGCAGAGACACATCTTGGTGATGAGGATTATGATTTATTTTCCAGGCAGGATTGGTCCAACAGCCTGGGCAGGTGATGAAGAGCCTGAGCCCTGATCCTGATCCTCAGCACTTTGGAGAGCAGAGCCAAAATCTGGGGGATCAAACCCCCTTTGCCAGGTGAGGATTTTGTGGGAGCCAGTCTCCAACCCCAGCACCCACAGCTGGATGGGGACGCTCAGGGGTCCAGCCGGGGCTTGTGATGGTCCCCCTGGCCACTCAGAGGCAGCTGTGGGGCCACAGCTGGCAGGAAGGCCCTCTTCCATCCTCCTCCTTCCAGCAGCTCTCCTGCCTGCAGACCAGCTCCAGCAGCAGACCATGGAAATGCTCCTTCCCAGGCTTTGGAATCCTCCTGCAGCCACAAGCTCCACGTGCCCATCACATTTCTCACGTGCTTTCAAGTTTCCCTGCTCTTTCCAGGGCAGTTCAGCGTCTCACCACTCTCCTAAATCCATGGGAATGATTTTTTGCAGGTAGCACAGGCACAGCGGGGCTGGGAAGCTGCTGAGTGTGGCACTGCAGTGACATTCCTGTGGTCACTCTGCCTCTCTTCCCATCCCTCTGGGCACAAGCTGCCCGTGCAGCTCCCAAGCCCAAGGCTAGAAGAAACGGTTTGTTCCCCTTCCCAGAGGCTCCTGTGCTGGACAAAAGCTACGTGGGCTGGATAAATTATTATAAGGCAAGTGCTAAAGGCTTTTTATAGGAATGAGATAATCCATGCCCTCTGTGGCCGGGCTGTGGGACGGGCCCCCAAGTGCTGCCTCTCCATCACGGACATCCACCTTTTCCTCCCTCCCCTGCCACAAAAACTGCATCCACAGATCCCCCATCTGCTCACATACATCACACCCTTCACTCCAGTTTATTAGCTGGAATAAATCATAAATATTTCATTATATATCAACGGCGCTCGACTCGGGGAAGGCGCCATCCATCACCGCGCCGTTCCCCACGACCTGCGCCGTGCCATCAGCTCTGCAGTCTGTTAAACAAGATTGATACACTGTGCCAGGCAGGCCTGGGGGATTTATTTCTGGAGCACTGGGAGAGGGAGGGCACGGCACGTGTGGGGCTGCTCCGGGGCAGCCCAAGCACACACCCCGGAGCAGCGAGAGGCACAGTCCTCCTCCAGCGTGTCACGGGAATGCTGCTGGCATTAGGAGAACCATGGAATTATTTAGCTTGGAAAAGACCCTGAAGACTGTTTGTTCCAGCTGTTCCCCAGCACTGCCAAACCCAGCAGTGACCTGTGTCCCCACATCCTCATAGTTTTTAAATCCCTGCAGGGATGGGGACTCCACCACTGCCCAGGCTGGACAGCCCTTGCCATGAGGAAAGCTTCCCCAATACCTCAGGCTGTCAGAGATTAGGGAAGGCTGTTTACTCTTGTCCTCTTGCTTGTTCCCTAGGAGAAGAGATGGGAGAAGACACTGTGGCAGAGCCCAGCTGAAGCAACATCCTGCCTCCAGCAGGGACCTTCCAGACTGTCCCCAGCTCAGGAATTCCAGCTCTTCCTCCCAATGAGAGCTCTCTCTAAGCCACATCTCCCTGCAGGACCAACAGCACCCTCACTGTGAGTGCCTCTCTGGTTGAGTCCTGGGCTTTGGGTGAGTTACCAACAGCCGAGGGATGCTTGGGAAGGAGGAGCTCACAGGGATCCAGAGCCTCTCCTGCACTGCTGGGATTGATTGGAGGCTTCCCTGCTCCTGAAGGGATTGACAGCACCTCGGCAGTGCTGATGTATGTGCACAGATCTCTTTAATGAAATGCTAAATGATAGGCTAAATAACTGAGCAACTTTAGCTTGATTTATTGCGTGGAAGTGAGGAATGTGTGTCCCTGCTGTCAGCCATCTTGGCTGCCAACGGAGGTCACGAGCACTAATTGTAGTTAATTAACAGTAATTAGACTTGGGAAAGACTGGGTCTCCTCTCCCCAGACATCCCCATCCACCCCAGCCCTTCAGCACACACACCCCTGGAACCAGGCTGCGTTCCCAGGGTGTTCAGCAGTTCCTGTTAATCCCAGTCCAGCTGAAATCTTCAGCTCCTGCTTTTCCCCACCTTCGCCACCCTGCTCAGACCAGGAGGGTGAGACCTGCCAGGCTCCCAGGAACCCAACTTGCTGCTCCCTTTGGAGCGTGGCACAACCTTGGGGTGGCTCTTAGGGGATCCTCGAGTCCAGCTGCCCTCACTGGGTCACCTGGACCAGCAGACGCCTTCCTCGGGCTCACAGCAGGCCCTGCCCAAAATCCCTGGGGCTGCTCCAAGGCCCTGCTCCCTCTGCTCAGCACGGAGGGTTTGGAGAGCCCCACGATCATTAATAAAGCATCAAAGGCTCCTGAGGGGGACAGTTTGAAACTCCCTCAAAAACCCACATGTATATTAACACCACAGCAATTACTCATGAGGAAACCTTCTCCCCAGCAGCTCCCACTGGCTCCCTGAGTGCAGGACAAAGCCTTTCCCAGCGTCCCAGCCCTGCCCAGCAGAGCCACTGGCACTGGGAGAGGGGCTGGCACTGCTCTCCTGGATCCAGCTGCTCTCCTGGCACGGGCAGCCCTGGCTGGCAGCAGTGCCCCAATCTGCTGCCAAAATCCTCCAGCAGGGCCTGGGAGTGGCAGGGAGGAGAGCAGCTCAGCAGCTGCAGCCCGAGGGCTGTCCCTGTGGGGGGGACAGGCAGGGGAGCTCGCTGTGGAGCTGCTGCTCTCCAGGCAGGTTCCAGCTGCAGCCCACAGCAGAAGGCTGAGGAGCTGCTGCAGCCAGCCCCTCTGCTCTGCAGCCAGGCTGGGAGAGCTGGGGGTCTTCACCTGGAGAAGAGAAGGCTCTGGGGAGACCCTTCAGGCACTGGAAGGGGCTCCAAAGGAGCTGGAGAGGGACTGGGGACAAGGGATGGAGGGACAGGAAAAGGGGGAATGGCTTTAAAATGGAAAGGGTTAGGCTTTGATGGGATGTTGGGAAGGAATTTTTGGCTGTGAGGGTGGGCAGGCCCTGGTACAGGGTGCCCAGAGAAGCTGTGGCTGCCCCTGGATCCCTGGCAGTGCCCAAGGCCAGGCTGGACAGGGCTTGGAGCAGCCTGGGGCAATGGAAGCTGTCCCTGCCCAGGGCAGGGGCTGGGACTGGATGATCTTTAAGGTTCTCCCAACCCAAATCATTCTGAGATTCTGCGAAAGTCCATCCCAGAGCCTCCTCCAGGTCCAGAGCAGGCTCTGCTTCACCCCCTACAGATGAAGAGCCCTTCCTGCTGCAGCCTGAGGATCCTGCTGGGCACAGCAGGGACCATCCCAGGGCACCGCTGTCCCCAGGCTGCTCCCACGCCTCTCCCTCACCAACATCCAACAGCAATCAGTGGCTGTCACACCTTGTGGGCCCCCGGCCACCGAGGCAGAGCGGGATCTGGCCACCCCCGTGCAATCTGGAGGTAATTCAGTGGCTCCTGAGAAAGGGAATCAATCCATTGGAAGGGAATTGCTGTTCCCACACCTTGCCACCAGCACTGCCGGGAGCGGCGGCAGCAGCAGCAGCAGCAGGGGGATGTGCAGCACCGTTTATTCACACAATAAAATTGCCAGGGAGATTTGTAGCTCAGGGCCATCCTCCCCTCTCCCTGTGCCTGCCTGGCTGCCACCAGCTGAAAGGCAGTGAGGGGGGACAGACCCTCCGAGTCTGCCAAGGGCTGCAGGGATGCAGGTGCCTCTGCGTGCTGGCTGCTCGCTCTGGCTTTGGGCAGGGCATGGGAGCTCTATCACAGCTCACAGCTGCTTTGCAGCCCTCTCTGTCTATCCACATGAAGCTGCCCCATGGCAGGTTTAGGCTGGAGATCAGGAAAAGTTTTTCCCCCTAGAGGGCTGTGGGGCACTGACCAGGGAATGGGCACAGCCCCGAGGCTGCCAGAGCTCCAGGAGCATTTGGACACTCTCAGGCACAGGCTGGGATTATTGGGATGTCTGGGCAGGGCCCGGATTTGTACTTTGATGTGCCCCTTCGAGCTCAAGATATTCCATGATTGATCTGGGAGAGGCATTGGGTCAGCTGCAAGCTGCCTGTTGCCAGGAGAAAGGGGTTAAACAAGGGGCTCCCCGCTCTCAAAACCTCTCCAGAGACTCCTGGAGTAGCCAGCATGAGGAAAAAAAGAAAATCAGAAATAAAAAACAAAAAAAGAAAGCCCCAGCCTGGAATGAATTCCTGTCATGCTCTCTAACAGGGAACTTTGTATTCCACAGGCAGCAGCACTGAGCCTGCTGTCAGAGCCACGCTGGGAGAAAGGGCAAAACCCTGCCGAGATGAAAGAATGGGAAGCACTGGAACAGCCTCCCCTGGCACTTACACCTGGAAAAAAAAAATAAATCACTCAAGGGCATCTCACAAAGAGCTGTGCTAATAAGGCCTCTCCTCTCCACGCTGGGTGGCTGTGCTGGGGAGGGGGATGTGGAGCAGTGCCAGGAGAGCTGGCAGCAGCTCCGGTGCCTGGGAGGGGACAGGAGCAGGTAGGACAAGCCTGACTGGGCCCTGCAAGCCTGGGCTGAGCTCTGGGGACACAGGCATTTGGGACTGGCCTCTGGGCAGCCCACTCTGCTTCCAGCCAGGGGACAGAGGGACTTGGGGACTGGGAGTGCAGCCACCCCTTGTCTCAGCTGATCCATCATGGATTCCTGCCCCTCACACAGGTGTTTTCCAAAGGCTCCTCCAATTTACTGCTCCTCTCAGGCAGGGTGAGAAGTCAGGGTGATGCCCACTGACCCTCCTGGCTTGTCTGCACATTCTATCTGCTTCACCATCCAATTTCTCCCTGCACAGCCCTGTCCTGGCCCCTGTGAGTGTTCTCATTCCACCACACAGACCCTTCCCTGCTCCCAAGAGGATTTTTCTCCTTTTCTGAGCACAGGGAAGGAGGCAGGGCAGTGTTAGGCATTATCCTCTTGTGTCACTGTCCCACTGCACTGTCTGCACACAGGATCTCCCTGGGGTGGGGAAAGCACCGTCCACTGCATCCCATCCCTTTCCCATCCTCATCCCATCCCTTTCCCATCCCTTTCCCATCCCTTTCCCATCCCTTTCCCATCCCTTTCCCATCCCTTTCCCATCCCTTTCCCATCCCTTTCCCATCCCTTTCCCATCCCTTTCCCATCCCTTTCCCATCCCTTTCCCATCCCTTTCCCATCCCTTTCCCATCCCTTTCCCATCCCTTTCCCATCCCTTTCCCATCCCTTTCCCATCCCTTTCCCATCCCTTTCCCATCCCTTTCCCATCCCTTTCCCATCCCTTTCCCATCCCTTTCCCATCCCTTTCCCATCCCTTTCCCATCCCTTTCCCATCCCTTTCCCATCCCTTTCCCATCCCTTTCCCATCCCTTTCCCATCCCTTTCCCATCCCTTTCCCATCCCTTTCCCATCCCTTTCCCATCCCTTTCCCATCCCTTTCCCATCCCTTTCCCATCCCTTTCCCATCCCTTTCCCATCCCTTTCCCATCCCTTTCCCATCCCTTTCCCATCCCTTTCCCATCCCTTTCCCATCCCTTTCCCATCCCTTTCCCATCCCTTTCCCATCCCTTTCCCATCCCTTTCCCATCCCTTTCCCATCCCTTTCCCATCCCTTTCCCATCCCTTTCCCATCCCTTTCCCATCCCTTTCCCATCCCTTTCCCATCCCTTTCCCATCCCTTTCCCATCCCTTTCCCATCCCTTTCCCATCCCTTTCCCATCCCTTTCCCATCCCAGCCAGACTTCCCAACACATCCCACTGGGCAGCAGGTTTGGTGACCAAATCCAGAGCCTGTCCTATTGTTCTGGGGCCTCAGGGGTTGCTGCAGATGGTCCCTGCTCCAGCCTTGGCCTGGACACCCTCACGTGGCCTGTGCCAGCCAAGTCCTGGGCATCCAGCCAGGAGAGGACAGCACCAAATGGAAACTGAGCCTTGGCAAAGCCTGGCAGCACCTCAGATCCTGCCTGCCCTTGGCAGAGGTGCTGCTCCTCATTTTTATCTCATTTCTTCAGCTCAGCAGGAGCAGGAGCCTCTCCAAGCCCTCAGAGCTGAAGGACAGGAGCAGATGAACACTCCCCAGGCTGCACGTCCTGCTCCAAGGGAAAACAGTGGATAAACCAGGCCAGCCTGGAAGGTTTCTGCCAACCAGGCAGCCCAGAGTGTGGAGGTTCAGTCCTCACTGGCAGGAACTCACGGGTGACTGATATGACACAAGCAGGGGGAGCAGGGACCCCCCTGCTCCCCCAGCCTGAATTACTGCAGATGGGTTTGCCCAGAGGAGCAGCCAGAAAAGAAAATGGGTGAGTAAAAATGAAAAACGCTTCTTTTTTTTTTCACGTCAGCATTTAAATATTTATGGAAATCCCTGCAGACAACGAGATGAAAAAGAAAACTCCAAGAGTAATAAATAAGTCAATGCTCCAAGGTGTGGCTGCACAGCTGAACGTGGCTGGTGGAGCTTTGAAGAGTGTGGTAACAAAAAATAATAATGGTAATAACAGAAATGTTAGAGCAGATCCCTCTGCTCCCTGCAGCTCCTGAGAGATGATCAAACCTTAGCCAAAAGGAGAATCACCTCTTCTTTTCCATGCAGTGACCTGGGGCCTGGCCTTGGACACTTCCAGGGATCCAGGGGCAGCCACAGCTTCTCTGGGCACCCTGTGCCAGGGCCTGCCCACCCTCACAGGGAAGGATTCCTTCCTAAATCCCTGAAAAGGGATGGGATTGAATAAGATGGGATGGGAAGAATGATTCCCAGCAGTCAGGGGCCCGTTTCAGGCTCCCCCTCCAGGCTGTGAGAGCAGCACTGCTGCAGCAGAGCTCCAGGGGTAAAAGCAGACACAGAACAAGGATTCTGGATTTGGGAGCTGCAGGTGCCTGCTGTTCCCAGCGACTCTCAGCTGGAGAGCAATTGCTCCCCACCTCTGGAACTGAGCCCCAGTGCAGCAGAGGTGCTCAGAGAAGGGAAGGGTTGGCATCCAAGATGTTTGATACGACGAGAGCAGAGCTTTGGAGAGTAAACAAATTCTCTGCCAAACGCTGCTCTCATTTACAGCTACAAAAATCCCAAGTCACTCTGAACTGCTGAAAACATCAGTTTCACCAGCAGCCAGGGAAAGAGAATCATAGAATCAGGGAATCATGGAATGTTTGGGGTTGGAAAGGACTTTAAAGCTCCTCTCGTTCTACCCCTCCCATGTCCTGGTGACCCCAAGGCTTCCAGCTGTCAGGGAAACCTGGAAATACTGAATCCTCAAAGGAGAAGGAATAAATACTCAAGCAAGGAAGCAGAAAAAGGGAATTATCTCTCCAAAGTGTTCCAAGTGTGTGTGTAAGGAACATTTTGGGGGTGACAAAGGCTGACACACCAGAAAACATTCCATCTTTCTGTTTTCAATTTTAGGAACACCTCTTAAATGAGGGCTGGCTGGAAAGGGGAGCCCAGCACATGCCTGGTCTGGCTTCTGCTCCTGCCCCATGGATATCCAGTGCAGTATCCTTCCTGCAGCAGCACATGGAGCTGTGTTTGGGGCCCGCCTGGCATTTCTGGGGGTGTCCTTCCATGTCATTTGTGCCCAAAGGCAGGGGGTGAGTGCTGCTATCCTGTCCCACCAGTGAGCTGAGCCCTGCCAGAGTCCCAAAAATCTCCTCCAGGCAGGAGCCCCCCTGCTCCATCCGGTGGGATCACACCGGTAACTCAATTTCAACACATTACAATTAAGGAATCATTTCTTTAAAAATAGAATTTGCATTAGCTGGATTTGTGAGTAGGAAAGGCACTGCAAACAAACAGAAAACCTGCAGATTAAGATGCTAATTAGATGCATTTCTATTTATAATCTGCCTTGATCAGCCTCAAGTATTTTCTCTTTCAGGTGTCTGTGCTCCACCCACGGATGTGAGCAATTCCCCTGGCAGGGAAACACCTGCTGGCCCCTGGGGACAGCCAAGCACCGGGAAAAGCCTGTGCCAGGGGGATGGGGCTGCATCCCGCTCCTTCTCCTCAGGGAGCAGCCCCAGAGGAGGGAAGAGCTGTCCCTGGCCGAGGATGACCTGCCCAGGGCCTTTCTTACCAACACCACATTCCTCTGTGCTGGAAAACTGCAGGAAGCTCTGCCTTTCCCACCAGAAGGGGTGGAAATCATAGAATCATGGAATTCACTGGAAAAGATCTGTAAGATCACCAAGTCCAACCCCCAGCCCAGCACCACCACCATGGTCACCACTGCCCGTGTCCCCAAGTGTCACATCCACGTTTTTTGAACATTTTCAGGGATGGGGATGCCACCACTGTCCTTTCCATGAAGAAATTTTCCCCCATATCCAACCCAGACCTTGTCTAAGGCCATTTCCTCTCATGCTGTCCCTTGTTTCCCCTCTGGCTGCCCCCTCCTATCAGGGAGTTGTGCAGAGCCAGGAGGTCCCTCCTGAACCTCCTTTTCTCCAGGCTGAGCCCCTTTCCCAGCTCCCTCAGCTGCTCCTGGTGCTCCAGTCACGACTGAATTGAACTTGAAAGGTCCTTCCCCACCCAAACTATCCCATGATTCCATGGAATCTCCAAGAGCCAGGGCTGGGAATGGCAAGGATCTGCAGCTGCTGTCAGTTGTGGACTGGAGAGCTCAGTGTGAGAATGACAGAGGGACATCAGGAGGGCCCTGAAACCAGTCAGAGTCACTGGGATCCTTCCCTTGACTGGGATTCATGGCTGCAGCAAGAGCACGCTCCATTTGTGGAGCAAGCTGGGAACTCAGGGCTCAGTGGGATGCTCCCAGCTGAGCCAGGGCTTGTCCTTGGGGCTGGGATTTGTAATCGCAGTGGAAAAACAACTTTGTTTGTTCGTTTGTTTTGTTCTCCCTGGAATTCCCTCTTTCACTGGAATAAAGAGACACCAGCTCCACTCTGTTCTCCCTCTAAAGCCTTAACAACAGGATATGGGAAATGTTTTGGGCCACAGGATTTATTATGAATGGGGGTTCGGGGGTGTTCGTGACCTGTGAAAAAGGGTCCAGCAAAAATTCACTGATAAACCAAGACTTAACAATGTGAGAAACAGCTCCAGGGCTGTGGGGTTTCTTTTAAATGCAGCTCAAAGAAAGAAATTTAAAAGATATGAGTCATCATTCCGAAATGTGCATCAAACAAGTTAAATAACTCTCACTTTCTTAACGACATATTAATCAAAGTGCATTGATTCTTGAATCAGATTCTACTCCCAACAAGCTCTCTATCTTCTCCATCCTGATGCATGCATTAAGAGAGTTTTATTCTGACAGATACAATATAGCAATCAATAAAATCTTATTATATGGAGCAGAGATACATGGATTTGTTGCAGGATTTATGCACTACTTTCAAACCCGGTGCTATTTCATGTCTCAGCCTTAACCTGTAATTGAAAATAAATCTCCCTGCATACACCAGATTCTAATTTTCTGGATGTGTGGGCAAACGTGAATGGAAGCTGCCCTTCCCTGGGGGAGCAGGCTGCTCTGGGGTCGTGTCCCTGCCCTGTGAGCACGGCTGGATCGACAGATTCCTCTGGAAAAACCGCTGTGCAGGCAGGGAAATGGGAAAGGGGCAGTGCCTGGGCACTGTGGTGGGCACCCAGCACGCTCCCAAACCTTCCTCGTGCTTCCCAAGGCACCTGCTGCCTCCTGGGCAGGGACAACGCAGTCTGACAGTGCCAGAGGCTGACCCAGGTGGGCACGGCAAGGCTGGGAGGGAGGGAGGGAGGGAGG
>WEKY01052720.1:196849-208101 GCA_013390045.1 Picathartes gymnocephalus | reverse complement strand
GGGAGGGAGGGAGGGAGGGAGGGAGGGATGATGGACACCAGGATGGACACAGAAGCCGCTGTTTCTCTGCTGCTTTCCTCCAGCTCCCAAGGTTTGATTTTGCTCCTAGGATCACGGAATGGTTTGGGTTGAAAAGGACCTTAAAGACCACCCAGTGACACCCCCTGGCACGGGCAGGGACACCTTCCACTGTCCCAGGGTGCTCCAAAACCCATCCAACCTGGCCTTGGACACTGCCAGGGATGCAGGGGCAGCCTCAGCTTCTCTGGGCACCCTGTGCCAGGGTGCCTCATCCTAAAAAATGTCTTCCTTCTTTATTTTCTCCTCTCCTCCCCTCTCAGCAGCACGTGGGTGTTTGGAGGCTCCCTCTCACCTGGCAGGGCCTGGCCCAGCGGGGAAGGCTCAGCAGGGACAGCAGCCAGATGCCCCCAGGCCTTCTTCCTTCTGGGCTGGGCTCGGCCTCCGAGGGCTCGGTGCCACTTGGATGTATGACAGCAGGTGGGAACCCAGCAGTCTCCCTGGAAATGGCTGGAGGGGACTTTGATCTAAGCAGCTCTGTCAACAGCGTTAATGCAATAAAAATAATCAAATTCACTCGGATGGAAATGAGAGATGGAGGGATCGGCAGAGAGCAGCACAAATCCCAGGGAATAAAGAGGATGGCAGCAACAGCACATCCCCTCTGCACCAGCAGAGGCTTCTCAGAAGAGCCACAATCTTGAACTCATCAAAGTCACTGGGGTTTTTTTCCCTTTTTTTTTTTGGCCAGGGCTTGGAGGGACCTGGTCTAGCAGAGTATCCCTGCCCATGGCAGGGGGTGGGATGGGATGAGCTTTAAGGTCCCTTCCCATCCAAACCATTCCATAATTCTGTGAAACCCCAGCCCTGAGGGACTTGGCCACCACCTGCAGCCTGGAGGTCACTGGTGAGGACACCCGCAAGGGCTGGCAGTGAGCAGAACATTGGCACAGAGCTGGGAATGCCATCGCTGGGATTTTGGGAACACCGTGTGCTGGCATTCAGCCTCACCTGTAAAACACTCACCTGGCTGAGCTGGAAGTGCCAGATACAGGGAATTACAGCCTGGCAGTGGGCAGGATTCACCTCTGGATCCTGCCAGCATGGTTTTGGCTCCGGAGTAACCAATTTGTGCTTAATGGGGATAATTCACCTCCAGACCCATCGCTGTGATGGCACACAGCCTCTTCCATTCCCTCACGGGCTGTTTTACCACCACAGGACATTTGCCACCTCTGAGTGATCTCCAGAGGCTGCTGATGAGGCTGGGGCAGGCAGAGTGAGGATGGGGCCGTGGGATTGCTCCTGGATAAATGAGGCTTGGGAAAAACCCAGCCCCAACGATACCCACGAGAGATGGAGCAGGAGGGGAGAGGAAGGTGAGAAAGGCAGAGTGGGGGTAGGGATGGGGAAGGGACTCCAAGCCTCCTGCCCGAGGGAAGGGGGACATCAGTGAGGTCAGCAGGCTGCTGGGGGGGGTTGTCCAAGCACCCCCTGACCCACCCTGAACCCCCACTCCCATCGCTGCTCCCCTCCCTTGTTGCCAGCTCTGAGCTTTGCTCGGTCGGCGAAGGGGTTAAGTTTAATTTATACTGATTTCTATTTAATATCATTCTCTCCCCGTAGGAGCCGGCAGCTGTGAGCTGATTGTAGTCCCTCATTATGCAGTCTGTATCACTAATGGCCTGTGACAAAGGCATGCCATCTTCCCGGCCTTACCCCCGAGAGCCAATTAAACACACATACTCCCTTCCTGTTTGCGGCGCATTACAATGAAATTAAACTGAATTTCAAAATCATTTTCTCCTAAAGACATCTCTTTGCAATAATTAATGCACGCTACTCCTTTGCAGCTGAAATATTCATCAGGAGCGTTGACTAAAAAAAAGAAAAAAAAATTTTGAAAGCTGATTGCCCTGCAGCCACGTGAGGGCTGGTGATGCTCCGGCCCCAGCCCGCGGTACCCGCCTGGCCTGGGGACTCGTGGTGACACTGCTGGCACAGTGAGCTCTGCTTTGGGAGAGCAATTGGAACAAACCACAGCTTCTTCAGGAGCTGTCAATAAATCAGGTTACACAGAAGGCATCAGAAATCCAGCCTGACTCCTGCCACCACTGCTAGCACACAGTAAAGAGGGGAATGGGGAAATCAGAGCTGTGGATATCATGGAATCAAAAAAATCCTAGAGTCATTGAGGTTGGAAAAGACTTTCAAGGTCATCAAGTCCAACCTTGTCACCCAGCCCAGAGCACATCCAGGCATTCCTTGGACACCTCCAGGGATGGGGACTCCAAACCTCCCTGGGCAGCCCCTGCCAAAGAACAACCCTTTCTACGAAGAAATTCCTGCTGATGCCCAACCTGAGCCTCCCCTGGCACAGCTTGAGGCCATTTCCTCAAATCACTGGCAGCCTGGAAGGAGAGCCCCACTCCCACCTGGCTGCACCCTCCTGTCAGGGAGTTGGAGTTGGTAGTTGATGATTCTGTGACACGGTCCCTGTGTAAACTGAGACAAATCCCACCTGCCTGCAAAGCTGAATTCCCTGGAAAACGTTAAGCAGTGCTGTTTCATGCTTAGGAGCAAAGGACCCCAAATACCCCCTGTTGGAATAAGGCACTCTACAGGGACGGGGCAATTGAGGGGCTGTGCCAAAATCTTTATTCCATGGTAGAAGGAGCGAGACAGGAAAGATGTAAATTCCATAGCATAGCATCAAATGCTGACTATTTCCTAATTACAAAACATTATAAAAAAGTTCTTCAACCTATCAAAACATGCCACAAAAGCTTGTTAGTGCAGCTTATACCAATCACTAATTTTTACCCCACGTGGATCTATTACAATAAACTTATTCTCAACTGATTTTGGCTCTATGACCTTGTACTGTTCCTCACAACCCCCCATTACTTGGTGGCTCACCATGGCCAGCGCAGGCACAGCCCCTTCCCAGCCTCTGGAAGCACATCCAGCCTGCACTCCCAATTCCAGCCCTGTGCAGCAACGCAGAGCTGCTGTCCCCTGTCCCCGGGGCAGCCATTGCCGTACCTGTTCGGAACCATCCATCAGCTGTGAAGGCATCCAGCGTCTCCTTGGGTCTGTTCCAGTACTCGCGGAACACGGAGGGGCCCCTCACCAGCAGCTCCCCCTCCTGTGCCTCCAGGCCCGGTGTCACCTGCAAGAGGCACACGGTGAGTGCACCTCCCTGCCACTGCCCCCCAGCACCACGGCAGGGTGGCACGCAGGACCCACAGCCCCTGCTCTTCCAGCCTTTGCCAACCTCCGCCACCCCCTGCCCACCTGCAGGACCTCTCTCCTCTCTCGGGTGGAAGGGCTCATCCAGGTGTTTCTGATATCCCAAAGCACTGGAAAGAAAGGCCTGTGTAATGTGAAAACAAGGACTGCCATCCTGGAGCTGCAGGGCAGGGTGAGGGAGAGAGGTCCAGCTGCTGGGAGAGAGGTCACACGTGCCAACATGCAGGAAGAACTCCTGGGAAAGGGATGGTCCTTTCTTGACCCTTTCCAGGGATCCAGGAGCAGCCACTGCTTCTCTGGGCAACCTCTGCCAGGAATTCCTCCCAATATCCCATCTAACCCCGCTCTCTGTCAGTTGAAATCCACAATCAAGGTGTGCAAAGCCACTGCCGGGACAGAGGAGCACCGTGGGTGTGCCTGGACACACTGCCCCAACCCCTCTGTGCAGAACAGCCCAGTAACAGGAATTCCAAGCCACTTTCCCAGCCACTTTGTACCTGAGCTGCTGCAATGGCCAGGATCCATCTGGGACCCCGAAAATCAGCAGTGCCAGAAACAGGGCCACGAGGGAAAGCTGTAACAGCAGAGCTGGAGTGCCAGGCAGGCCCAGGGCAGGGCAGGCCCTCTGCAGCCTCTGATGGAAACAAAGCTTCCCCAGTGGAAAACGCTTAGAAAACTGCTTCTAAGGCATAATTTTAAAGTATTTTCTTCCTGATGTCCCGTCCTGGAGGATGGGGTGACAAGGGGATCTCTGCACACACAGCCCAGGTTTCCAGAGCCCTGGCTGGGGATTGATTCCCTGCCTGGAAGATGCTGCAGGAAGCAAAGGTGGTTAATGCCAATGAGGAATTTTGCTGAGTGTTGGCGAGGTGAGGATAGTGCTGGGTGAGTTCTCCTCTGGGATCTGAAAGAGGGAGCCTGAAATCCAGACTATCCATGAACAGGGCAGCACAGAGAAACCTGAGGTCTGGAGAGCCTGGAGCAAAACTCCACACCTGCAGCAGCAAAGGACACAAAGGATCCAAAAAACGGCACAAAGAGACACAAAAAAGGGCATAAAGGGGCACTAAAAAGGGCACAATAGGCACAAAGGGCACAAGGAGCACAAAGCCTCCATGGACAAGTGTGCCAGGGACACAGAGAGACCAGCAAGGCTGTTTTCAGGACTCTCAAGAGGCTCTGTGGAGTTTCAGGATGCAGCTCTTTCTTCTCACTGCTTTTTCCTGCTGGGCCGGCTGTGGCATCACAAAATAAGCAGCTTCCCTGAGCAGTGTCCTGGTGTTTGGGCTCCTTCCCACTCCCCAAAAGGGCTGGGGAGGGGATGGCAGAGTTAAGAACCTGCAAACAGCTCCCTGAGCTTCACCTGCACATCCTGCCAGGCTCTGGCTTCTTCTTGTCAGCGCTGAACACAAGAAGAGGTGGAAATCTGGCTGCTACAAACCCCTCCAGCCCAGGATTCCGTGGTGCCAGGCACCTGCACAGCCCCAGGGATCAATCCTGCCCAGTGTTTACCTGCACACTGCCATGTCTGGTGTGAATCAAGCCTTGAACCCACTCCAAATTTCTTGTCATATCAACTCAAATTTTGGCAGCGGCTCAAGCCACATCTTATCTCGAGCAGAGCCCCTTGGCAGCAGGTGCCTCCCCGTTGTGTAATTTAATGATGTTATGGCTGGCTTGCAAACAGTGGAACAGAGAGGCTGTGACATTATCTTACAGGGATTGTGCTTGCTGCACCCGGGATGTGCCAGCTCTGCTCCCCAGCGTGCCACAGGGGCACAAAGAGCTCCCCACCAGCAGCAATTAAAATTCAAGGCTCATGGCGTTTATCTCCTCCAAGCCCTCGTGTCTGATCCCTCTACAACCCCAGGAACACGAGGCTGGGCTGGCTCTGGGAGCAGGGATGGCAGCACACGGCTGCCTGGGCTGGTTGTTTCCTTTCCCCCTCCGATCCTGGCGGCTCCCGCACGGCTCCGACCGCAGGAGCAGCTGCTGGAAGCGTCACACTGCTGAGTGCACGGATCTCCCCCTCTCCCAGTGCCACATTTTAGTGCATTCCAGCAAGCTGAACACCCAGCGTGGCCCTGAAGGTTGTCTGAGAGCTCCTTGCTCTAAAGCCAGTGGAGCTGGACCAGCCGGCTCGCGAGATAAGATTCCATTTTCCACGCACGGAAATAAAAGGCTGTAATAAATCCTTTGAAGGCCTAAAGCTGGGTGATTAGGAAATGCATATTTCCCCCCTCCCCGTTCCCGTTTTACCTCTTTATTAGGAGGGTGGTTTGTAAAAAGCTGGGAATCCCCACCTGGCACTGGGCCCTGGGATTTGTTGTTTGTTTTCCTCTGGTCTCTGCCCCACGCTCCTCTGGGAGCTGCGGCACAGGAGCCTCTAATGGACTCTAATGGAATTAGGGAAGGCTCAGAGCAGCGTGTCCTGCTCTGGGAAGCAGGGATTCCTAAGCAGAAACACGTGGGATGACACAGGGGAAGCTGGGAGGTGAGGTCTGAGGAGGTGAGAGCGTGTCCTTGGGCTGGGGATGGGGAGGAAGGCAGACTCGTAGGAAAAAACCCAAATAACTTCAGACTGCAAACAGCAAGTTTTAGAGGGACCCATTTAACTTCTACCAGATGCCTCCTTCATCCCCCAAATACTCACAGAGTCATGGATGTGTTTGGGTTGGAAGGACCGGAAAGTTTACCCAGTGCCACCCCTGCCATGGACAGGGACACTTCCACTGTCCCAGGCTGCTCCAAGCCCTGCCCAGCCTGGCCTTGGGCACTGCCAGGGATCCAGGGGCAGCCACAGCTGCTCTGGGCACCCTGTGCCAGGGCCTGCCCACCCTCACAGCCAGGAATTCCTTCCCAATGTCCCATCTAAGCCTACCCCCTTTCATTTTGAAGCCATTCCCTGTGTCCTGTCCCTCCATCCCTTGTCCCCAGTCCCTCCCCAGCTCTCCTGGAGCCCCTTTAGGCCCTGGCAGGGGCTCTGAGCTCTCCCTGGAGCCTTCTCCTGCACAGGGACCTGCAGTTGGTTTTGCTGAACTTCTTTCCTGGGGGAGCACCAAAGGCTGTGGATCAGAGCATCATCTCTCAGCAGGGACCTTAAAAGGGACCTCAGAACTCCACGAAGGAAAAGCATTTCAACTTGTGGAGAGGAAAGAAATGTTTCTGCAGCCCTGCCTCCTCCCTGCTGCGCTGCTCGGCTTGGAAGTGCTTGGCATTTTTCCCCACCTTGTAAATAAATGATTACTGTGATCAAAATAATTAAGCAACTGAGCCCTTAAATGACTAATAGAAGACAATAATTTAGATACGTGAGGTTTATGGAAGTGACGGAGCCCTTTTAGCTCTTCTGCCAGAGAAGTAACTTTTTTTTTCTGGTGTTTGTTGGGCTTTTTTTAACATAGCAGAGCACAGAAAATGATACAACAAAGCCTGAAGGGCTGATCCAGCTCTGCCCTGCACCCCAAGTCAGGCTGTGGAGCAGGGATGCCCTGGCAGCCTCCCCAGCCTGCTGGAGCTTTACTGCCACCAGCACCTGCAGACACCTCCCTGTCCCCTCAGTCACCCCTTCAAGGCTTTGGTGGCCCAGAGCCTTGTCCCACAATCCCAGGACCGCTGAGGTTGGAAAAGAGCTCCAGGATCAGAGTCCAAGCTGTGCCCAGAGCCCACCTTGTCCCCAGCCCAGAGCTCTGAGTGCCACCTCCAGGAGTTCCTGGGACACCTCCAGGGATGGGGGCTCCAAAGCTCCCTGGGCAGTTCCAAATCCTGAGCACCCTTTCCATGGGGAAATTCCTGCTGATTCCACCCTGAGCCTGCCCTGGCCCAGCCTGGGGCCGTTCCCTCTCCTCCTGTCCCTGTTCCCTGGGGGCTGAGCCCGACCCCCCCTCACTGCAGAGCCACAAGGTCTCCCCTGATCCCCCTTTTCTCCAGGCTGAACAGAGCATCCAACAGCTCAGCCCCCACGGACCTGGAGAGAGCAGGAGAGCTCCAGGCTTGGCCCAGACTCTGCTTTTCCAGACCACCCCACACCCAGGCCTGGTGTGGGAGGTGAGGACACGCTCACCTGCCTCCTGAAGGAAGCTGGAGATAGTAACCTGCTTGACAGTGCCTTTAATCACCCTCTCCCAGGGCCGTGTTGGAATGGATGTCCTAGGACTGTGAGGTTTGTTAGAGCATTACCAAATTCCCAGGCAATCTGAACTTTCCTGCACACTCCTAATTAAAAATTCCCTGCCAAGTTGCCTGTTTTTGTAAAGGCATTATCGTTCCTCAGAGCTCCGTGTCCTGCAGCATCCACACAAGCCTGGCAGGAGGCAATTTAGACCCAGAACAATTTTCTTCCTGCTGGAAAAAGGCAGATTTCTGCTCCTCGGGGACACAGCACAGAGAGAGTAAGGAAAAAATAAAACCCCAACCTAAAAACCCCAAGCTCAGGCTGTAATCTGCGAGGCCACATTTCACATCTGTTTTTGCAATGTTAACTCTTATAAAAGGGCTGGGAATAACACAATCCATTTACTTTTCATTTTGGAGAGTTATAAATTTAAAAGCAAGGCTGGCGCACAGCAGAGCTGGAACACTGAAACTTATTTTCAAACAACCCAACCCTCTACTTACAGCAAATGTTGCTCCACTGAAAACAAAAGTGATTGTCTATATTTTTAGGCAATACTGGTTTTTTTAAGTTACCAGCCTGATTAGCTCCAGATGATCCCAAAAGCACGACAGAAAACAAGCCAAGTTTGGGAAAGGTCAGTCCTCCCGGCAGTTGCTCCATGGACACAAAACTTCTTGATGTATATTAACACCATAAATTAAATGTGTAACACTATTGCAGAGATGCCAGCAGCCCTCCACACTGCTGCTCTCATCCCTCTCGTTTGCAGGCTTCCCTGGATAATAAATGAGGTGAGATGTCAGCACATCTTCCACTCCTCAGCTCTCCTCGTTAAGGGAAAGTTCCTGACGTGCCCTCGTGCTGATTGCAGGCTCGGGGCAGGCAGAGGACCAGCCCAGCACTCAATTAGTGGCCCACCTTTGGTTGGGTTTCCATCAGCCTCCCCTAAAAGGGGAGTCTGGGGGGCTGTGATGAGCTCTGTGAGTGCACACACGCTGCCCCACAGCCTCTGAGTGCTCCCTGTGCCAAACCATCCCCTGCTCTCCTCGGCTGCAGGAACTCTGGGACAGACACAGCTCCTCCTCTTCAGCCTCTGCTTCAGCACAGCCCCACCACGTCCAAACGTCCTCCCCACCTTCCACAAACACCCCAAATCTCCCCTCAGCTACAAAGAGGAGTATTCTAATGGAAGGTGTCCCTGCCCATGAACAAAATAAGCTTAATGCTTCCAACCCAAGCCATTCTATGGAAGAATAAAACAGCAATAAGGAGATTAAGGGAGATCCTGAGGCTGCTGTGACAAAGGTGAGCTCCAAGCAAACGCTTGTGGAAAGAGGATTCTTCTTGACAGATGGATTCAACTTCCATGTGCAAGGAAATATTCTCCTGGGATTAAGGCTGTCCCTGTGATGAGTTTTCAGCTGAGAAACAAGGGGACATGATGTTAATGCAACCTCTGCCTCCACTTTTACTATCAGGAAGAAATAAAATAGAGCTGTGGCCACAAATTACAAAAAAATAATCAGAGGGCAGACGGAAAGAAGGAAGGAGATATAAATACATCTGAGAATGGAATCAATGCCTGAGTTAAGTAAGGAACTGGATGTAATCAATGAGAAGCAGTTAAAATGTTTATACAGGAACAAAAGCAGTCTGGGCAACAAAGTGGAGACTTGAATTACTTGGGCAGGACACAAAACAGGATCCTGAGGAGATGAGAGAAATATGGGGAAACAAAAATGATAACTGGAACATACACAAGTGCAGCGTCCAGCACTGCAAGGGCTTTGGAAGGTTTTGGAAGAAGCTGAAGCAAATGGAAAATGGGAATAAATGCAGAGTGTTTTTACCAAAGGTGGATCGTGCCAGAAATCCTGAGGGTTGGGGTTGCAGATAGAAGAAAAGCTGCAGATCTAATCCAGACTGCCTTCAACAACACATCCCCCACATGGCCTGATGGAAGAGATCATGGAGCTGAGGAAAAGCTGCTGGTGGGAGATGGAACTGGGATGCTGGAGGTAAAATTCACCATCAAGGTACCAACACGTGAGGATGGGTTGGAGCAGGGGCAAGAAAACCAGTGAAAAACTGCAGGAGAGCTGTTCTGGAAGTGCAGGAGCACTGAGGACAAAGACTGAATGGGTCTAGGCTGAGGCCTGGTTGGGATAGGAAAGGAACAATCCAAGTGTTCCTTTGGCTGTTCCTCTGGGACAGCCAGAGACAGGGCCAGGTGACCACATCCTGTCTGCTCCTGGCCATTCTCAGGCATGCCAGGCACGGCTGGCACGTGCCCACCTCTGGCCTCTGCAGAACAGCCAGGTACAGTCACACCAGCTGTGACGGCATTCCTGGATGGATGAGGAGAATCCCACAGGGATGCACGTGCCAAACACCCAGAGCCACGCCAGTCACGGGCAGCAGCCACAGGGGTGCCCAGTCCTCCAAGACCACCCTGGCAGCTCCCTGGGCACCTCCCCAGGGGTTCTCCAGAGATCTGGGAGGAACACGAGCGAGATGGAGCCGCTCCTGGTCCCCTCCACGGGGACATCAACAGCCAGGAGCTACAGTCACAACCACGGGTGACAGTGCCAGCTGCCCCCAGCCCTGCCGAGGCAACCAGCAGCAAAGCTGTGAGCAGATGGCACAGAGACAGGGGGCACGGCGAGGAGGGGACAGAGATGCTGGTGGCTTTCAGGAGGGACGGCCACAGCAGAGCCTGTTCCCACCCAGGACGACAGCTTGCATATGGATAAACAACGAGATAATTACACTCCTTGGAAGGGGGGGAAGCCCGTGGCACAGCGTCCTCCTGCTGCCAGCTCCTGCAACCCATCCGTCCCCACGCTCCCTCCACGAGGAAATCGCTCGCCATAAAAGCCCTGGTTACAGCCCCTGCCTTGGCTGCAGCTGCGAAGCCATTTAGCTATTGATAGCCCCCCATTGTCAGCACCAGGGCTGGGCTTTGGTGAGAGAGAGAGAGAGCAATTTGGGAAAGATGGAAAAAAAAAAAAAAAAAAGAAATCCAAAAAAAATAACAACCCAAAAAAACCCCAACAAACAAACAAGTAAAGAAGGAGAGAGACAATACCCGACAGCTTGCAGGGTTTCCAGGCCTCTGCCAGCTGGGAAGCTGAGCGTATGAAATATGCATTGCACTGAACAAAGCAAACTGAAACGTTCAGAGCTGGAGAGCTGTAACCCTTTCCTGGGCGTCAGAGCCACAGGGAGAGCTGCCAAAAATTCAGGGGAAAAAAACCCCAGGGGAAGGAGCACTCCAGGCTGTGGGTAAGGATCACTGAGCTGAACGGTCAGCCAGGCTCCCAGGCAGCTGCCTGAGCAAGGTGGGAAGCTGAGGAACTGCTCTGGATGCCAGCGGCTCCAGGAGCAGGATGTGGGATGACTCAAAGCAGGCACAGCTGTGCTGTCCCTGACATCCACACCTCTGCTCCCCAGGGATGTGTCAGAGGAGAAGCATTTCTCCCCGCACTCCCAGGACAGCGTCTCTCCGGGGGCTGAGCTCTGAGCCCCCACACTCCCGCGCAGGAGGTGGGGACACAGGGCAGGCACGGTGACTCCCACGGCACTGTCACCTCCTGCCCACGCTGCCACAGGTGTCCCCAGGCTGCTGTGCATCCTCGGCTGGAACTGACGGAGCAGTGAGTGCATCTGTCAGGCTGGAGCACCTCCTCTGGGTGCTGGCAGTCCCGGTGCAGCCTCGGGCAGCCTGATCCGGCCATGTGGCTCCGTGTCAGCTCTGGAAACCAGCAGGAGGTGCAAAACACCCCGAGGACGCAAAGCAGCACAGGAGCCGGCTGAAAACCTGAGCAAATGGGATGAAGGGAGGGGAGGGGAGAGGGGAGGGGAG
>WEKY01052720.1:166052-195911 GCA_013390045.1 Picathartes gymnocephalus | reverse complement strand
AGAGGAGAGGAGAGGAGAGGAGAGGAGAGGAGAGGAGACTGAAGGGCTGGAGCACGTGCGGCAAAGGAATCCAGCACTCCAATCAAGGGACGGCAGAAAATGCAGGGAAGAACAGAGATCCAGCAAACTTTCAGCTAAATAGATTATTGATCTTCAGGGTGTGCCAGGAACCAGCTTTGCAAATTACAGCGGTCCCCTGCTGCAAGCTCAGGCAGTTACCGGATGGCAGCGCAGGAACACTCCCCAGCTCCCTGCTCCTGCCACCCACACGCTTCCACCTCCTCCTCCTCCTCCTCCGCCGCTGCTCCTGTTTGGATCGCACATGTCCAAAGGGCGCCGGCCCCAGCCTAACGGGAGAGACGGTGTTGGTGGGGAAGGAACAGCTGCGCTGGGAGCAGGAGGCAGCCGCTGAGCCCAACGCGAGCGGGGAAGGTGCTGACCTTGCCAGGCTCCGCAGACAATTCCCTTGGCAAAGGCAGCTCTCCCTGCTCGCTGTCGGGAGGGCTCTGCGGGCACAGCCGAGGTGTGAACGCCTCGCAGATTGCCCCGATGATGCCTCAGCCCCGGCACAGAGATCACCAGCTCGAAGGAGCCCCGGGAGGAGAGATGGCTCAGAGCCCACCTCCTGCCGAGGTGCTCAGCATCCCCCTGGATCAGCCCCGTGGTGTTTGAATCGTGGAATCATGGAATATCCTGAGCTGGGAGGGACCCACAGGGATCATCAGCCCAAGCCCTGGCCCTGCACAGACACCCCGACAATCCCTGGGAGCGGTGTCCCAGCACTCCTGGAGCTCTGGCAGCCTCGGGGCTGTGCCCATTCCCTGGGGAGCCTGGGCAGTGCCCAGCACCCTCTGCGGGAAGAATGTTTTCCTAATATCCAACCTAACCCTCCCTGGCACAGCTCCAGCCATTCCCTGGGTTCTGTCCCTGCCCACAGAGAGAAGAGATCAGTACCTGCCCCTCTGCTGCCCCTCATGAGGACACTGAAGACCCCTGAGGTCTCCCCTCAGTCTCCTCCAGCCCCCAAGGCTCAGAGCCCTCCTGTGAGGGAAGCGAGGAAGGATTTGTTCATCCTTCTCACAGGAGGCAAGGAAAAGGCCACGGGGTTATCTGGTGGCACAGGCAGGGAGACACCAACCCGCTCTTCCCATCCCTGAGGCGTGGAGGAGCTGGTTTGAACAAAGCCAGGCCTTTCTCAGCCTGCTGGAGCGTGAGGAGCACTCGGACTGTCACATCCACCTTGTTTGAAATAAATTCCTCCGACGCTGTCTCTCCTGCCATGAATTATTAACCAAGCATGGTGCACACAGTGCCAGCAGCAGCGTCTGGGGCAGGTGAGGCTCTGCCTGGGACCGCAGGTGTGAGGCACTGGAATTCCAGCATCCCTGGGAGCAGAGGTGTTGTCACCACGGCTGCCACCTGCCCGCCCGCGTGGTCACCCCAGGGGAAGTCACACTCCATGCCCAGGGCATATAAAACCCAAACTCCTGGCATCTCCACGTGTCCGTCTGTGCCAGCACACACTGGGAGCAGGGACTGTTTTTCCCACCTTGTGACAGTCCCAGGGACAGAGGCAGCTGGCTCTGCTCTGCTCCTGGAAATGCTGAGGATGTCCTAGAGGTACCAGCCAGCCACTCTCTCCTAGGGTGGCCTGAACAGATGGGACCATTGCTGTCCCTTCAGCCTGAAGGAACTCCCAGGTAAGCTGGGACAAGAAGGGATGGTGGGTGAGATGGGGACAGCGTTTCAGAGAGGCACCAACTCATGAACCAATGCCCAGAGGCAAATTACCACCTCCCCACACCCTCCCTGGCTGATGACTTGAGAATTCACCAGAACTCTCTAAAGATCCCCAAGGGAGAGCCTGACGGAAAATGAACCATCAGCAAGGGGCAGGGAGCCAAGGCCAGCACTGGTGGGAGCTCCTGCAAGAATTGTGGCCCTCAGCCACCCACACTGCGGGTATGTGAGAAATCACTGGGATAAAGGGCAATTCCTCTGCCCCCAAAATAAACCCAAGCAGCCTGAAGCCAGAGGAAAGAGAGGAGTTATGTGAATCCCTGCTCTGGGAAGCCCTGAGGAGCTGGTGGCCTTCCAGCACCAGACACAGACCGTCTGTGCTCCCCTTCTCTGGTCACTCAGTGCAATGAGAAGGAAGGGGAAGGAGTACTGAGTAGAAAAAAATAACATTCCATATTTTTTCCTCCCATAATTCAGCAGAACAAACATCCACATTTCACCCTGGAAGTAGCTGCACTTCGGGGATTCTCGTGTCTGAGACCTAATTTGTAAAGCGCCCAGGGATCCCTGAGGGGGAAAAAGCATTATAGGATCATTATTAAAAGGGACACGTTGTATTTCATGTCTCAGTTCCACACAAGTGGGGGAAAAAAGACCAGGAGCAGACTCTGGGATCCGAGGACAAACCTATGAAATGTAACACTCATCCAGGGAGTGACAAAAACAGGACAAGGGGAGTCTCCTGCTTTGCCCAGTGCTCGGCCGTGCCACAGCAGTGATACAGAGTAAAGAGTAGGAAAGAGGGGGGTTTTTTTAATAAAAGCCACAATCCATGGTCCCTCTCAGCTGTCCCCTGGGCTGTTTCACATGTCTGGGGTGGATCCAGCTCTCAGAGAACACAAAACACAACCTGAGCTCAACCCACCCACGGGGCTGCCCGTGCTCCTGCTGGCTCCTCCACCTGCCACCAGATAATTTAGACAAAAAGAGGTTTTTCTGGAGCCTCTCAGCAGTGCTTACACCAGCAGTGTCTCTGCCACAGCCCAGGAAACTCCTTTCAAACCCTCAGCATGTAGGTGGCTGGATGAGAAGCCATTTCCCAGGGGAGTGAGTCAAGGAACCTACTTCAGGTTGAATCTGACGCCTGCCTGTGTCCCACCCGCACGATGTCACTGCTGGGGTCACTTCTGTCACACACAGCATTCACCTGCTCAGCCCAGCCCAGACATCACCGGGAGGGATGTGCCAGAGCAGCACAACTCCCACAGCGAGGGTGTGGAGGGGAGGGGGCAGGGACACAGACCCTGCTGAGCCACTTCTGTGGAGGAGACAGCCTGGACCTTGGGCTGGGGCTGCTGCTGCAGCAGGGAACACCCAGCACCCCAGCAGGGGTGGGTTATGCTCCCCATCCCAGGGAGCTGACCTCTGGCACACCAGAACTGCAGGTGTAGGTATCATGTGGAGCTCAGTATGGAGCTGGACTTCTGTGGAAATCTGATGGGTTTCTTCCGTGGAAACCTGACGGGTTTTCCCGCAGTGCTGTTTCAAAATGAGTGCAACCCGCAAGGCCAGAATCACGTGATGGTTGGGGTTGGGAGGAACCCTAAAGCTCATCTCCTTCCATGGGCAGGGACCTTCCACTAGAGCTGCTCTTCTGAGTGAAATGGAGTAGGTTTAGTTGGGATATTGGGAAGGAATTCCTGGCTGTGAGGGTGGGCAGGCCCTGGCACAGGGTGCCCAGAGAAGCTGTGGCCACCCCTGGATCCCTGGAAGCATCCAAGGGCAGGCTGGGCACTGGGGCTTGGAGCAACCTGGGACAGGGGAAAGTGTCCCAGGGCAGGGGTGGGACTGGATGGGCTTTAAGGTCCCTTCCAACCAAGCCATTCCATGACTGTATGGACAGCACCTGTCCCGTCCATAAAGTACCATGGCTACAGGAACCCACAACAAAAGTACAAGAAACTCAGTGATACACAGCTCCTGAGAATTAGAGCAGTGCAAACCTCACTCCTTGGGGTTACAGAGGGCTGGGAAGGAGAGACCTTTTCAAAGTGAAGCATGGAGAGCATGGCACTACCTGGGTGCTGTTCTCATCCCCCTGGGCATGGATGGTGTAGGACCGAGCGCCGTCCCTCAGGGTCTCGCTGGCAACGCGCACCTCCACGCCGGGCAGCGGGGTGCCCACGGAACCTACAGAGGGGAACAGCAGGGAAATCACAGAGTCAGGGCTGCAAAACAGCAGCTGCAGGTCTGTCAGTGGCATCTGCAGGCTGTGCTGGCACGGAGGGATTTCCTAGCTGGGGGTGTCCCTTCTGGAAGGTGTTGGTCCCACCGTGTGTCTGTGTGGAAATGTCAGGACGCTGCTGCCGCTCGCTGAGCAGGCAGTGCTGGAAACGCCTCTGAACACAAACGTGTCTCCAGCCCTCAGCAGCTCTCCTGGCTACTCTTTGAAGACTTCTGCACAGCTTCAGAGCTGAGGAATGAAGCTGTTTCCTTTTCTTTCTTTTTTTTTTTTTATGAAAGGCACCACAAAACCTACACAAAGCTGTGAAAAGAGAGAGCACAGCGATTACTCTGCTCCTCCACAGCCTGCACCTGACAGGGAGGCAAAGGCTTAACAGCTGAGAATTGCCAGGGATTATCTCAGTTTTAGGAAACATCAATACACTGGGTAGAAAACATCACAGGAGAAACGCAGGGATCAAACCCAGCCCATTCTTCCACAGGTTTCGATTTCAAAGCCAAGGAGCTGACACAGTGTCACAACGACCACTACTGAGCTCCAAGCTGGGTCTGTGACCCAGAGCTCCCCAACCTGCAGCTTTCCCACCCTCAGGTTTAGTGCCTGTTCTTCCTGGGGAGCACCTGAAAGCTCAGCAGAGAGGGCAGCTCTGTTCCTGTGAGCTGTGGGAGCTGCTGGCTCAGCAGGTCTCACTCAGCCTCTCGAGGCAGCTCCTGTGGCAAAATGGGGCCTGTGACCTTCATCCCCTGTGAGCAGGGAGAGGGACAGCAGCTCACAGCAACCCATGGCTCAGCAGGACTGGACAGGACGGAGTTTCAGCTGGAGAAGGACTTTTCACAAGGGTCTGGAGGGACAGGAAAAGGGGGAACAGCTTCCCACTGCCAGAGGGCAGGGATGGATGGGATATCAGGGACAAATCCTTCTCTGTGAGGCCCTGGCACGGGGTGCCCAGAGAAGCTGTGGCTGCCCCTGGATCCCTGGAAGTGTCCAAGGCCAGGCTGGATGGGTTTTGCAGCAGCCAGGGATAGTGGAAGGTGTCCCTGCCCATGGCAGAGGGGATGGAACAAGATGAGTTTTACGATCCCTTCCAAACCGAACCATTGTGTGATTCTAGAAATTGGAAACTGTGCTCTTTATTTTAAAGGACGAGCGATTTTTTTCCCCTGAAGTGCCTCCAGCTGATGCTGCCAGAATCACCTTGACACTGGGAACTCCCTAGGGCAGGGAGTGCAGGACCTGAAGCTCAGCCCTGTCTTCCTCTTGTCGCTCATATTTCAGGCACTGGGGCTCAAGCAGCATCTTCCCCGTCCTGCTCTCATTCTCCTGCCAAAGCCCTGGAGATCTGCTATCCGTGACATCATGATTTTGTCTGCTACACTGGTCAGTTGCCATGGAAATGGATATGTCGTCGTAGCCCAGATTTATGGCATCCCTGCAGGATCAGCCAAGAGCAGATGGGCTATGAGGGAGTGAGATTTTATTGCAGCGAAACTACCCGAACAATTAGCAAATCTGGCTGGAAACAAACACAAAGCGACGTGGCAGCTCCGTGATCCGCGTCTGCTCCACTTGGAATTGCCTTTGGCATTCTGGTCAGCCAGCACAGCCCTCACCACCAGCACCCCTGGGCTGCTCCCTCCCCCAGGCCAGACACTGCCAGGACTCAGAGACAGAGGGTTGCAGCAGGGGAAGGAGGCAGCCACGAGCCAGAAGTGCCCTGAGGTGCCGTGTCGAGGTATTTATGGAATCAGAGAAGCACAGAAGTTGGATCCCACAAGGATCATCAAGTCCAGCTCCTGGCTCTGCACAGGACAACCCTAAAAATCACACCATATGTGTTATAAACCATCTTGCACCTGCCATGGGAGGCTCCAAGAGGCCTCAAAGCAAGTAACAAGTCACAGAAAACACCCTCAGTGTTGCATGGAAGGTTGCTGGAGCCACCTTTTAGACTTCTGTGGGAACAGTTTCTCCAGGGTGAAAAACACTGTGTGTGAAGAGACTCCAATCTGCCCACGAACCATGGCACGTTTGTGGGCAGGCACCACAAAGTCAGCCCTGGAAAGCTCATGGAGGGAGCAGAAACCAAAGCGAGGAACTGCCAGGGGCTCTCACGGGCTTGGAATTTTTCAAATCAAGACCAGCCAGCTGCCTTCCTGGAGGATGCTTCTTCCCTGGATGCAAGCTGCTGACCTCAGCATGGGAGTGGGCAGTGATTCATGGGCAGCAGGACTGCAGGATTGGTGCCCACTGCTGGTGCCAGCCCTTGGGGATGAGACACCAAAGATCAGCACAGCACTGGCACATCCCAAAGCACAGAGGAGGTGACGTGTTCCCCACGCAGTGTTTCAGATCACAGTCACTGACACAGCCCCACCAATCCCTCTCCTACTTGGCTAAAATAAAACCAGCATGTGAAACAAGTCCCTGGGGGAGAGCTGTTTCCTTGTGTTTCTGTCTGGAGAAGCTTTTCTGGTATTTAGGAAAAATGACAAACTTTGAAATCAACACCTGTGGAGGCTGAAAAAGCTCCGACCATTGATTAGAGCTCCGCAGACCTTACAGGATTAACAGAATTTGCCCAAAAACAATGACTAGAGCTTCCCAGGCCCATCCACCGTGTCAAAATACACCCTGTGCCAACTCCGACAGATCAGCAGAAATTTAGGTTCATTCCCGAAGGAACAGCCCTGGAGGCCCTGCCTTCACCAAGCCACAACTGGGGTGATCAGAAGGGGGGTCAGCACTCTGCACTGGCTTTCCTCTGTCCCCAGCCATAATCCTGAGGGGGAAACTGGGGAGAAATCCCTGCTCCTCGCCCTCTGCATCCCTCCAACTTGCAGGCTCCTGGATGTGAAGCAATGCTGGCACCGGGCTGCAGGCAGGAGGGGGTGACACCATTCTGCTTTCACCCGTTCTCCTCTGTTTAAAAAAGTTGTCAGCTCTTCCCAGATAAATTTAATTGGCCCCGTGCTCTGTGTCCTTCGGTATCTGGGTAGCTCAGTGCTGTTCTGTGCCTCGGTGTCCCGGGAGGATTGGGACAGGCCAACGATAAGGCACTCAAGGATCTCACTGTCAACAATACACGGAGTCCCCGCTGTAGCAGCTATTAGCTGCCTCTGATCTAAACCTCCAATTAAAGTGGTGATTAGGCCCAGTGAGGCATTCTCCGGCCATGAATTATTCATCTCCCTTCACAGTAACAGCACCAGGGGGGATTAGAATGAGAGCTGGTGAAAACAGAGGCATTTTAAGCAGGGTTTTAACCATATACAAGCAAACATTTATCTTTTCAAATCTTTCATCTTTGCTGCTTCTGGAAATTAAAGCTCCCACAGCCCCATCCCCTGCCCCTTCAGAGCTGTGCTGTGGGTGGAGGGTGGGGACACACTGCTGGTGACACTGGTGGGGACACGGGCAGGATGGGCAGGGTCCAAGGACTCGACCCTTCCCCTGCCACACCAAGTGTCTGGGAGAGGGCAAGGGAAGCCTCAGGATCTCTCCTCAGAGGCTCATGGATCATAGAATGGTTTGGAAGGGACCTTAAAGCTCATCCCACCCCCCCCCTGCCATGGGCAGGGACACCTTCCACTGTCCCAGGCTGCTCCAAGCCCTGTCCAGCCTGGCCTTGGGCACTGCCAGGGATCCAGGGGCAGCCACAGCTTCTCTGGGCACCCTGTGCCAGGGCCTACCCACCCTCACAGCCAAGAATTTCTTACTAATATCACATCTAAACCTAAAGTTAAGTGTGAAGCCATTCCCCTTGTCCTGTCACTCCAGGCCCTTGCCCAAAGTCCATCTCCATCTTCCTTGTAGGCCCTTTCAGGAACTGGAAGGCCACAATTAGGTCACTCCAAAGCCTTCTCTTCTCCAGGCTGAACAATCCCAGTTCTCTCAGCAGAGCTGCTCCATCCCTCTGATTATCTTGGTCCCTCCTGTGGGCTCACTCCAACAAGTCAAAGCAGTGGAGAAGGACATGTGCTGCTCCCACTGCAGGAGAAACCCTCTGGTGGATGTGCCCCGTTCCCAGCCCACCATCAGCTGACTCTGGGATGCTCTGTGGTACCTGGTGACCTCCTACCCAGCCTCTAACAGGGCACTGGATCAAAAGCTTTTCCACAGCTCCAGTAAATTATGCCTCAGCTTCACCCATCTGCTTCCCAGCTGACACTTCCTGAAATAAATTAATCAAGCCTATTCAATTACAGCCTCCTTTCTGGAGGGTCTCTTGCTGATCCCCACCTTTGAGAGACACTTCTCTCCCCTCTTGGGGCTGCAGGAGCCCCTGGATGGGGCTGGAGTGACAGTCCCCAGCCCCTGTGCTTTGGCTGCACAAGGATTTGTGCCCAGGTCCCCTGCAGACCCTGGGATCCACAGGGATGATGCCTCAGGAGCACAGCCACCAGCTCTGGGACAGGAGCTGCCCTTCTGGGTGCCCACCTCTGCATTGCCATGTTACTTTCAGTCTTATTTCTTTTTTCTTTTAGTCCCCTGGAAAATTTCTGGAGTCTCCACTCATTTTCTCTCATGAAAATCAATAAAAAAAGCAAATACAAGCAGGCCACAGGGAGAGTGAAATGATCCCTGCCCTGTCACCCCGGGGTGTGGGGCTCACACACAGCTCGAGCTCCTGCAGACGGGAGTCTTGTTTTTCCTGCCTGCAGGGATGGGGCTTCTGGAGGAAGATAAAACTGGCTGAGCTGGGGTGAGGGAATGACAGTTACCCTGCAAAAGTAAAACAGAGTTTGTATTTCAAGCTGTTCTCAGGCTGAGGAGTCAACGAGGGGGAGTTTTGGCTTCTCCTCTCCCTGTGTGACCCCTGTGGGACCCAGCTCCTGCATCCCATGGGACCGGGGTGCTGTGGGAAGCTGTGACACCCAGGACACCCCCCCGGGGTAACACCAGCTCCCCAGGAGGCTGCATATGGTGCCATGCCTGCACAGACAGCCTGTGGGGAGGCAGGTGGCACAGGGTGGGCACACAGATGGCCACGCTCCAACCGCAGGGAGAGTGGGGGCATTTTAGATTTGCGATGTCTCAGATCAATTTATTTCTAGGCTCCAGAAAGTACAGCTAAGGAGAGGAATCACAAAGTGTAGCTCAGAGAAGTGGGGGGAAGACAAGGAGAGAACAGGCCCAGAGTGTACAGCGAGGTGTGACAATTTTGAGTTCCTGAAGAGGCAAGAAACAGGCACTAAAATAAGAGTGAGCAGACATCCTATTTTAAGTGTTCAGCACTGATGGGTTGGACAAGCACTGCTGTGTGGAGAATCCTGTGTGACACCACCCAGAAATACAACTCCAGGCAGCAGGAGCTGAAGAAACACTCCTTCAGTTCACGGAGATTTTGGAAGTAATAAAGCATCAGCCTGGAGTGTGCCAGCCTGGTCAGGCCAGCGGGCACCACTGCCAGCTCTGCACACACAACTCTGACCCCTGGGAAACCCAGCAGCCACTTCCCACACATCCATGTCCTGGCTTCCCAGTGCCAATTCCCAGCATCCTCGTTCCTACCGTGGCCTCTCCTCACTCATGTGCAGAGAAAACCCCAGATCACTGCCCAGCAAACACCTGCAAACAGGGGCACCCTCTGGAGGCTCCTACCTGGGACACGGACTCCATGCAAAGGGTTAGAAAGCGCCATCCCAATCTCAGTCATCCCGTACCTCTCCAGCAAGGTGTGCCCCGTGATGCTCTTCCACTTCTCCAGGACAGGCACAGGCAGGGCTGCTGAGCCTGACACCATTAACCTGCACAGGGAAAGCCCAGGTGAGAGAGCAGCCAAGACCACCTTTGCTCCAGGGAATCTGCAGCCTGACACAAGGGTATGAAAAGCTCTACGGAAAACCTGAAGCCCCAAAAGGTTTTTAACCAGTAGCAAAGATGTCCCTCACGTTCTCTGCCTGATATGGGGTTTAAGTTAACCAGGATGGCCTCTTAAAAGAGCTCCTGAAGTACACGCCTGGGCTGCAGGACCAAGTCCTCAGCCATGTGTTACACAGGGTGACACATAATGAGCCCCTTCTGGCTTTCCCATGCAAGAGCGGCTCATAATCAAATAATGTCACCCTTGTTCCTGTCAAAGAGACACCACAGCACAACCAGCAGCACTGAAAGAAAGAGGTGATGCTGAAAGGGAGCATCCAGCAAGCCCACAGCTCACTCACCTGATGTTCTCCTGGCAAAAGGCACGCACGAAATCCTGCACTTGGGGCTGGGTGAAATGCTCGTCGTAATATTCCATCAGCTTGGCATAGATGGTGGGCACTGCCATGAACACACTGACACGGGGAGCCTGGGAGCTCAGGAGCTTCTTCCACACCTAGGAAGGAAGGAAGGAAGGAAGGGAACACACATGGATAAAAATACACCTTTGCTCTCTAAGATTTCCTGGAAGTACAGCTGGAAGCTGTAGCGTGCCCCTCATCCCTGTCCACAACAAGTTCCCAACTTTCATCATGCCCTTCTTTCCCAAATTCATCTCTCATCCCACCAGTGGATCCCCCACCCACCAGCACGCCCGTGAGATGATGGAAATGGCATTTTTTTAGTGCTGTCATGTTCCAGCCACGAATTTGCTCACGAAGATGGAAGCTTGTGGCAGAATCAGTTCATTCCCTTGCTGTGCAGAGCTCTTCAAAGGCTGCACAAAGCCACCAGTTTTCCAAAGCACAGGGCTTTGGAAAGATACAGCCCACACCTGATACTCAAAACACAACTTGGAGCCCATGAAGTCCATCCTCTGAGGCAAAGCCGGGGAGAGGGAGATCATGCACTGGAACTGGGAGTGAGACTCTGTGAAAAGGGTGAGGTGCAGAGAGCTGGATTCATCAGAATCCACAGGTAAAGCAGTGGCAGCAGGAGACAGCAGCTCTTCAGGAGGGCCACTGCCAACCACACTCTTCCCAAGAGGAATGCTCCCTGTGGGAATAATGTTCTGCAGCTGCAACTCCTGCTAACCTGTGGGAACTACAAACAGGGGCAAATTCCAGCAGCCAGCTCAGCTGGGACGTGGACAAAGACACCTCTGGAATGAGCGGCCAACAAAGGGTGAGAGCCATAAAAGTCACACCTGAGCCCATTCCTCCCACACCTCGGCGCTCTCCCTGCCAGGTAAGCTCTTCCCAAGACAGGAGTGATCCAAAATAAATCAGAGCCTGCTGACAGTGCCTCTCTCCCCGCGCTCGGTCCCTGCCCCGCCGGTAACAAATGCATTCCCTAACAGCTCCTGACACCGAGCGCTGCCTCGGCGCTCCCCGCCCACGCTCAGCTGCACACGAGCGAGGCGAGGCAGGGATTGATTGAAGGTGAGCCAGGGATTCTCCTTCATGCTGTCACTCTGCCCCTTCCCTCCGTTCTGCTCGCTCGGGCTCCGTTTCATCCCTTTCTCCTCGGCTGCACCGGCGCCGCCTCCCCCCGCATCTCGCACTCCACTGCTCCAGAACAATCGGCTCCTAAAAAAACCCTCCCAGCACCGCGTGGCTGTTGTTAACAGAGCAGGGCACGTCCACAAAGCACCGTACCAGCCCACAGGAGGGAGCTCAGGCTGCCTCCCAGCCCGGGGATGGCCCTCGGTGGGGAGAGATGAACGCACAAGGTGCAAACCCACTGGACACGCCAGGAGGTGGGACATGAGCGCGGCCAGATCCACTGGGAAAAGGAAAGAACTGGAATGTGACTTCCTGCACTGATGGCTGATATGCTGAGAGAGGGAAAATTTCAGTGCCTGCAGAAACCCACCTACCAGCAAGATCCCTATCAGCCAGATTGGGTGAAATTACATTTAGAGGGGTCTAACCTCCCCCATGTTCCTCCCAGCCACCTTTTTTCCCCAATATCTTTCCCATTCTGGGCAGCAGGATGGAGAAGGATCTCTCCAAAGCCAGGGCTGGATGGATCTGCTCTCCTTGGCCTGGTGCTTCTGGGAGTCACCGCTGTGGGCAGGGAAGGACACGGGATGGCAAGCAGGGATCAGGACAGTGCTGAGAGGATTGAAGGGAAACAGATGCTCAGGGCTTGTTCAATCCTTGCTGTGTGATTTTGTTTTGCTTTCCCAACTGCTGAGCAGCTGTGGGAGCACAGGCAGACTTCCAGTCTGGCCACGGAGCAGAGTTTTTGTCACATGATTCTGGATCTGAAAAACCCCAAACCCATCTAAACAGAGTCCCCTGTCCTCACGTGCCAGCTCAACTCCTGCCTTAGATAAAATCCTCCCTCCTGCACTCCAGCCACGGGAGCAGCTTTTTCTATGTCAGTCCAGCTAGCCCAGCAACAGCCCCTTCCTGAGGATAAGCAGCTGCCTTTGGATTTGTGCCACCAGCTGCTGGGGTGATCTGCTGACAGCCAAACCTCTCCACCTGCTCTGCTCCTGCTCAGCCAAATCTGGATCCTTCCCATGTGTTTTCGCAGGGCTAAGCCGTGGTACAAAGCTGGCAGCTCCCAGAGCCCGAGCTGGCCAGAGGGCTTGGCACTGCCCAGCCAGCTGGAACAGCTATTCCTGGCTTCTAACTATAACTCCACACTTGGAAAGAAGGATCTGGGAAAGCCTCGTTACCTGGGACTAATCAATCAACCCCGTGCAAGGCGCCAGCTTTGTCCTGCCAGCATCCTCCGGTAGTGCCAGGCTTGGAGCAGCACAACCCATCTCCCCCTGGGTTATCCCACTGTCACTGCCACCACCATAACTCCCTGTGCACAGGGTACTGGCAGCCCCAACGTTTTGTTTTGCTCACCTGATACCTCCAAGTGCTTTTAAAAAGCCATGGATTCGGGAAGTAAACATGGCACTGCGAGCCAGGGCTGCTGGGCTCTGCAAAGAAGGGAAGCAGCAGCCTTCCCATGGAATGTGCTCAGGAGATGGATCAAGATTCCTTCTCAGATAACCAAGGGCTAGAAACAAAGAGTTTCTCATTGCAAGAAAGCAAGAGTGGGAACAGCTTCCTACCAGCAATAACAGCAGCGAATGCTATGGGTCAGGGCTGCCTGTGCCAGCAGAGAAGTGGGAGACCTAATGTTCCCAAGAGCTTCCTGTCAGCATGACATTCCTGATTTTCCTCCCCTCCCACTGCTCAAAAGCATGCCATGATCTGGCCAGTGGGATTTTGCCATCATTAAAGGAAAAAGAAAAAGGAGAAAATGACACCAGTGGGTACAAAACAAGCGCAGCAAGGCACAGCTGGGAGATTTTTCCCACATATTTTTCCCAGCGCGCAGATGGTGAATGAGGGTGGAGGAGCCACAAGCTGCTCCAAGGGGTGGTCAGTCCATGCAGCAACCTTCCCAACCAGCCTCCAGACCTGCCAAGATCACCTGAAGGAAGAGATGTGAGCACAGAGGAGGAGAGGCAACAACTTTTCCCTTGACAGAAGGAGATGTGCAATGCCATGAGCCAGCCAGAAACACCAAATCCAGTACCTGGCCATCTTCTCATGCAAAAGCAGGAGAGAAGGTGGCAAACCCAGTTATGTGCTAAACCATGTAAGAGTTTGACTGATAGAAGATTCCCAAAAGCAGCCAGAAGAACTGCAAGCTGTAAAGGAAGCAAATCTCAGCATGGATTTTTCCATCAGTCCGCAAAGGGATCACAGCCAGCCCGCAGTGCAGCCTCTATTGACAGACACAACAGCTCCTCTCTTCTCGAAAATCATTGTGCCATTTTCAGTTGTAATTGAATCTTTTCAAACCTTTTCAAAAATAACAATGCCTCTAATGCAAGGGTAACTCAGCCCTTTACTTCCCTTTCACTCAGGGAGAGGGGTCTGTGTTTAGCATCGACCGCTGCCATGCGGGAAGCTCTGTCGAGGAAAAGGGATGCCGGTGATTTTTGGAATGTCTGTGGGGGCAACAGGGCTGTGGCCAAACCAGCTGCTTGTCTGGTGGGACCCTGTGCCAAACACAAGGGTGGGAAGCTCCTGTAACTCGACAGCAGCAATGCAAGGACTGCAGGACCACGCACACACACCCAACACCAAATTATCCCAAAAAAGCAGATGGGCACATGAGATGGGAGAGCACCAAGGGGATCTCTGTTCTCTCCCAAGGACTGAGCCTCCAACACTTCACGACCAATATGCAGAGAGAGAGAAACATTCTCCTCTTCAAAGAGAAATCAGGCCCTCGGTGGCTTCGTCTCATGTTTGTTATAACCCCAAACTGTTTGCGCTCTGTGCGACTCTGGTTTTAATCATTTATTCATCAGCACAGTTTGATGGCCCCTCTGCATTCCAGGCTGAAGCTTTTAAACCCTTCCTATGCTGGAGGCATGCTGAAAGGAGCAAGTGCTTTCACTGGGACCTGGAAATATAAGTAAATATGACAGGCTCTGGTTCCATTTTTTATATTTCCCCACACACATCAAAAGCCATTACTTGGGAACAGATGCTGAGGACAGACGGCAGATCTGGGGAGATGGGAAAGAAAACCTCTAACTTTTTAAAGCCAGGTCTGTGAGAAGTGATCAAACATAATCCATTCACTAGTGACCTGCTCCTCCCTCCACCGACTCCTCTTTGAGTCTGAAATAAAATTACTCCTCTGAAGCCTCCCATTAACAGATGAAAAGACTTTCAGCCTCTCTCCAGCTGAAACTGGATGGGGGCCACGATCCCCAGCATGCCTGGATATTGGAGCTCAGGCTCCTCTGCTTGGATTTGCTTTTCTTTTAAAAATAAACCAAAAGAGCTGCCCAGAGTGATGTTTGCAGAAGTGACAGATCCAGGGGAGAGGCTGGGTGCAGTGCACGCTTCTCTTTCCCGGAGGCAACAGCGACTGCCGAGCCCTGGATCTCCCTGCGCAGCCCAGCCAAGGTAGAGAGAGCCCCAGCACCCAGCCCAGCCTGGCTGGCACAGAGAACAGCAGTGATGAGGACAAAGGTTGCTCCCAGATACAGCACTGCCTTTCCTGGCCTTCAGGAATTCAGGGCTGTGAGCACACAACACCCTGGAGCAACACCTCCCACTCAGCCAGGCCTGCAGCTCCCTCCCATCACGGGGAAAAGGTGCCAGGGGGGACAGAACGTCAGGGAAAGCTCGTCCCGAATCACACACCACCCTTGGGCACGCAGCATTCCCATCTCCCTAGCAAGAAGGGTCCAGACAAGATGATTTTGATGGCTTTGAGTGCAACATTGTAAAACTGGGGATGGTTTTTAGAGGGCTTGATCCTCGGAGCACCTTAAGTCAGACAAGCAGCAAGGCTGGCACTGAAACAGCAGCTCTTGGAACTGCAGGGCAGGAAATCTGCATCTTGGCATATTTATCATGGAAGGGGCTGCAGGGCACAGCCAGGGCTGTCACTGCACAGGCAGCACATCACAGCTCAAACCTGCCCAGCAGAGCTGAGCGGGCAGCACACGCCACAACTGGGTCACCCCAAGTGGAGATTTCCATCAGCTTCTCCCATCACTCAGCAGGGCCAGTTTCTTCCTTCAGGTTTTTCAGTACTCTTGTTTCCCACTCTGCACAAGAGGTTGGAAGACTTCCCAGGATCTGCTCTCGTGTTTATCAATGCAGAGAGCTGACAGGGAACCTTTTGCCATCATGAGAGCATCTTCCCCTCAAGGCAAGATCAGGGGTGTCCAAGACAAAGACAAGCTCTTCCTGTTGTTCAAGCCCAAAATGGAGCCTCTTTGGCCAAAAATCACAGCAGAGGATCCTGCAAAGCAGACACTGACCTCACAACTTGCTCCAAAATGCTCCTGTCCAAGGAGTGCCTGGTCAGGAATGGGGACATCAGTGTGTGACTGTCACAGCAAGGACACTCGGCTTCCCTGGGTCTGCCTCTCCAGACTCACGGACATTTCCATGGAGCAGCAGTCACAGCACAGGCTGTGCCTGAACTGATGCAGGGAGGCAGACACTGGGAATGGATGCTCCAGAGGGTGCTTGGTGCAAGCCCTGATGATCAGAGCCTCCAAAAAGCACCTGGCCAGGAGGAGAAGGCTCACCCTGCACTCCTTCCTGAACAGAGACATTTATCTCTTCTCTGGCCACCAAAGCGCACCAACACAGCACCTTTAAAATCTCTACTCCTGGACAAGGAACTCCTACTCCAGCCTGTGGGACAGGTCAGCAGCAGGTGAGAAAGGCAAACAGCAACAGTGCAGCTGAAGAGTAAACTCAGCTCGGAGCAGGTTATGGAGGGAGGATTGTACAGGGATGCTGAGGCTGCAGCTTGCTCTGGCTCCAGAGGTTTCTGCCCTCCCTGTTCTCACCCTTGAACACCAATAAACCAATAAAACAGTAACATCACAGCCAGCCATGCCCCACACAGCTGCTGGCAGAACGCCCCTCAGGCTCACTGCTGTTCTCCTGCCTGCTCTGCACCTTCCTGTGCTGAAAAGTCTCCCCCCACCGCCACCCCTGCCATTCCCAATCCCAGACAGGAGCACTGGATGCTGCTCCCATGGGCTCCCTGTGAAGACACTGCAACCCAAGTTGCACCAGCACCAGAGGACTCAGTACATCATGTATGAGTCAACTAATTCTGGAAACTGAGGGTCCATTTATAAACCCTTTATTAATAAATGATTAATAGATGCAGCCATATTTTTTAATAACTTGCAATAAAAAAATGCTATGAAAAGCTTAAGCAAGACAGTCTTAACAGATGGTGCTATAAAGTGAATTATAACATGTACAGTAGCTAGTGCAGAGTAATGGATGTCCTCATTTAATAAAAAGAACCTGATTTTATGCAGCAACTTTCATGCTTGAGGCACCTCAGCACACTTTAATGAGTCCTCATGGCCTCAGCAGTAGCCACAGACATCAGATGCTGTTTTAGTGAGGGGAAGGATGTTGGTCAGGACACTGAGGCTACTCCACAGTCCTGATTTTTAACCTTTCCTTGGACAGCTCCCAAAAACAGACGTAAAGGTCTGAAAGCTGCCACCTCCTACCCCTGCACGGCAGGGAATGACAAGCAAGCCGTGGTCTGGGGCTGGGAATGTCTTCTCAGGGAATTAAAAAAAAAAAAAAAAAGAGCATTATTCCCACCACCAAAACCAGACTGCCATCTGTATCCACAACTATAAGGCACGCCGCAAATTATGTAATTTAATAAACACTGTAATAATAAAGTATTTATTTTGTATAATGAAGTGTTAGTGATTAGAAACCAAACACACATCGGGCGTGCTGCTGCGGTTTCTCTTGAACCTTTGCCAGTATCACTCAAGGCTAAATATGTCTGCAGCAGGTTGAGAGTAAGTTCCTCGCCTTGTTTTGATCAGCCTGTCAAGTGTTTTAGCTGCCAGTTGAGTTTCTTTATATCACACTATAATTGGCTCTTTTCTCAAGGTGCAGCCAAGGAAAAAAAGCACACGGCAAAACTCGGGCTCCTTTGGCAAAATCCTCCACTGCTGCTTTGCTGCAAGCTGATTGCAGTAGCAAAGGGCGCTTTGTAAACAGCTGGTGAAAATAGAGTGGAACTGAAAGGCAGCTTGCAATAAACTCCAGGAGAAAGCCTTATTTACCCTCCCGTGCTCGCTTTGGAGTGTCCATCAAACCACTTGCAGCTCCCAGGGGAGGCCCTCAGTAAAATAAAAGGAATAGAAGAAAGCAGAGAAGCAAATACCGTCCTTCAGAGCCCCACCCCGCGCACCTGAGAGCCCCTGCCCGGCGTGTGCTGCCCTGGCCACGCCGCCCTCCCTGCCCAAGTTCAGCCCCGGGGCCGAGCGGCCACCCCGGCGCTGTCCCCGCGTGTCCCTGGTGTCACATCTGGGGAGAGCTTTGATCAGAGCAGGCGGGGGGGGGGTCCAGCTCCCCCGACCCCATCCCTCAACGTCAGCGCATTGATTTGCAGATGTCGGGAGAGAGCAGAGGAAAACACAAGGGTAGGAGGGAGCATCAATCACGGGTGGCACAGGATGTGGAGCACCGCGCCCTCCAGAGGCTCTGCTCCAGCCTCTCAGCGCCGGCCCCGCCTCTCACCCGCACCTCCAGCGCTGCTCCAGCACGGCCCTGCTGCACCCCGAGCCTTTGGGGTCACCCTAAAGTCGGGGGGAACAATGTGGCAGCGACCATCGGGGTGAGAACACAGGCTGTGACAGCCAGGGATCTTCCTGCCTTCTACCACAGCATCCTCCCAATTTACTCTGGAAGTGCAGAGCTGCCCCTCTGGGATTCTGGGGCTGTCCCCCCAAAAAGGATCAGTGCTCAGGTGACAGAGCTATCCTGACAGAAAAAGGAAGTGTGCATTTTCTGTGGCTGCAGCTCTGAGAAGCAGAAATGAGCCATGAAGAACCAGCCGGTCAGAGCCCTGCAGTCGCCCCAGCCAGAGCTGGGCCTGCCCTCACCTGGCAGCAGCACAGCCAGAGGCTTCCAGGTGTGTCCCACACCCGTGCACTTTGTCCTTGCCATGGGCCAAGCCTTCCCAGCATGTGGATAAACACAGACAGGGAGAGCAGCCTGGGCAGTTGCCCAGCACAGGCTCCTTTGGCTTTCCCAGGCAATTCTGCAGTGACAACACACTCCTGTCCCCTTTCTGCTCTGAGTGGCCCCAGCACCTGAAAACCAAAGTGTCCCTTAAGAGTGTCACTGCAGACACCACCCAGGACACTGGGAGATGTGCATGGTTGGCCTGGGAAATGTAGAACCTGTTCCACCTTTACTGCTGCTTGTCCCTTTCCATCCTGTGCCACTGCTGCAGGGAACAAAGGAGAGGCACAACACTGGCACTGTTTCCTGGCTCAGACAGAAAACAACATTTTAAGTGAATCATTCCAGTAAGGTTTGCCCCTCCTGCCACCTTTCCCAAAAGTTGCAAGAAGGTCTGGATCTGCAAACTCTCTCTCACATCACTGAGCCCAACCCGACAGCTCTGTTAACTCCTGTTTCTCCACAGAGGAACAGCCATCTTTCCATGTAAGTGAGGAAAACCAGGATTTCCCTTACCTGGGCTGCAAAAAAAACCAAAAGGCTGTGTTCTGTCATGTAATGCAATACAAAACACTGAGGATGTAGGACTGGAAGGGGAAAATTTGGAAGGGGCTGTCCAGGGAGGTGGTGGAACCCCTGTCCCTGGAGGTGTCCAGGGAATGACTGGACGTGGCACTCAGTGCTCTGGGCTGGTGACAAGGTAGGAATTGGTCACAGGGTGGACTTGGTGACCTTGGAGGTCTTTTCCAGCCTCAGTGATTCTTGGATTCTGGGAAATGCAAGTCAGAAAGAAAAAAAAAAAATCAACCAGCAGCACACCACTAACACACAAGAGAAAATCCAGTATTTCCACCTTTCCTGGCACTAAAACAAATTTCAGAACCCTAATTTTGGATGGAAATGCTCTCAGTGGGCGCAGAGAGGGGTTCACCCACCCCCAGCCAGACCCCTCAGCCCAGGGCTGGGAGGGGCAGTGCAGCATTCCCATTCCAACATCACACCTACACAAGCTGCACCCTCTGGAAGAACACATTAACCCCGGGCTGAGCACCCAACCAACCCACTCTGCTGTGAACCACGCACAGCCAGCGGCTAAAGGGGCTGGGATTCTCTAGGAACCCATTCCCAGAATTGCTCTGAGGGTCCTGCTGCTGGATTTGCCCCCGGGCTCACCTCCTGAGCGCTGAATTCCGGCAACATGACACACGTGGCTCCCACCCACAGCGGGCACAGCAGCTTGTTGATCACGCCGTGGACGTGGTGCAGAGGCAGCACGTGCAGGATCACATCCTCCTTCTTCCACTCCCACTTCTCAACCAGCCCCGTGGTCTGCAGGAGAAAACAAACAGCATGGCCTTAGGGCAGAAGGAAAGATTCTCCCGAGGAATTCAGGCCCCAAATTCCCTGGTAGTAATGCCAGGCTTGCCTGGGAACAAAATCTTTCCTTTAGGATCAGCAGGAGAAAAATTCCCACAACAGCAGAACACAAGAGGAACACCTTCAGGACGTGCCTTTAAATCAGCCAAGCCCTTCCTTGTTACTGAGAAATTATCAACAATGATTTTAAGCAGGACATACAAAAATATTAATCTGCTGCTGCTCATGGAGATTTGGCAGAAATAGTAATCAAAAAGCTGATTTTCCCAGAGTTCTGTTGCCATAGTTTGGACACTGATGACATCAGGCTTTTAGCACCTGTAAGGGATAATCTGTAGGAGCAGGAAATTGCTGATAAACAGAAAGTAGGTCTCATGTTAGTAAAAAATATGGGAGTGTTGAGCCTCCAAAACACTCTGCTCTGAAAGGATAATTATCTGAAGGGATAATTAGCAGGTTTCTGGGTCAACAATGCCCTTCAGAGCCCAGTGCTGGCAACTGCAAAGCTTATTTCCAGCCACCTAAAAATAAGAAAAGCATCTGAACAGTGGAATTTGGTCGTGTCTCTCACCACCCTCTTCCCAGCTTTTAGGCTTCCTGCAGGACAGCACAAAGGATGGGGACTGCTCAGGCCACCCCCCAGAATAATCAGCATATTTGTAAGGGAGCAGATTCTTTGCCCAATATAGCCAAGGCCTGGCTCTATCCATCAAGGCTCTCATTCCTGCTGGGACACTGCAGTATCTGAGCACCCAGAGCAGAGCCAGCTCTCACAGCATCCCTGCATTCCCTCCTTCCCTAATGGCAGCAGTCTGGCACTTGCAGGCAGTGATAACCAAGTGGTGAGGTAGTCAGCAGGCTTATTCAAACTTTTAATTCCTTTTGGCTCTGAGAGCTAATGGATTTTTTTGCCTTGGGGATACAGAGCTGAATAATGCACAGGCTTCACACAGCACTGGGCTGGGCTAAGATAGTTTCCAATTAGGAGCAAAGACTCTCCCCTAGTCACAGGGAGAAAACTGCAAAGAAATCGGGTTTTTTACAACAGGTTTCATCCCTTCTGCTTCCCAGGAAAGCAGGGAGGAGAATCCACCTGCCTTGGGATGCAGCTGCAGCATGAACAGACCAGATTTAGAGCCTCACATGCTGCTGTGTGTTCACCTTCCAGGCCTGGAGGATTCCAGAGCTGCAGCCCCACAACTCCCTGCAGCAATTTGGCAGTGGGCAGGTGTTTGCAACCCCAAACCCCCTCCAGATTCCAAGGCCTTGTACCTTGGCAGGAGCTTGGCAGAGGGGCAGCAGCACTCACCACAGCCTGCACGTTCTCGTGGGTGCTGAGGACCCCCTTGGGCCTCCCCGTTGTCCCGCTGGTGTAGATGATCATGGCTCCTCTGTCCTTCCACGAGCAACAGCTGGGCAGGGGCCCCTCCTCCGTGGCTGCAGGGCACGTGCATCCATCACCACCAGCCTTGGGAAGTGGCAGCACTGGCACTCCCAGTTTCTTGGCACTGGGGGTTATTTTCCCCACGAACTCCTCGGCTGCGATGAGCAGGGCGCTCTGGGAATCCTGGATCACGTATTCCAGCTCGGGCACCGGGTGCTTCCGGTACAGGGGCACCGCGATGCCCCCGCTCATCCACGAAGCCCACTGGGCCACCACGTACGAGACATCATTGGGGCACAAAAACGAGATCCTCTCTTCCTTCAGGTCCCTGCTGGGGCACTCCAGGACCCTGCAGATCTCCCGGGACAAGCGCAGGCTCCGGCTGAGCAGCTCCCTGTACGTGTGCTCCCCGTTCTGGTCAATGATGGCCACCTTGTCCCCAAAAGCCAGAGCCCTGGTGAACACGGGGCTGATGTCACTGCTGGAGGTGGCCCAGGCTGTGTGCAGAGCCCTGTGGGGACAGCCAGCCCTGCAGTGGGACAGGTCCCGGAGGAGGCAGCGGAGGGGCCGGCACACCTGAGGGAAGAGCAGGGGGAGCAGCATCCTGCCAGCACGGCCGGGCTGAGGCGACTCTGCAGAAAGCAATTATGGGAGCAGATAAGTACAGGCAGCGATTACCCAGGGGGTTATTCCCACCAAGGGAAAGTGGCAGCCTTCATTTGAATAATATCCACTGTATTATTTATGTCCCTGCCTCGGAGTGCCACATCCTGGGCAGTCTGAGCATCCCTGGGCCCTGCCATGATGGAACAGGAGGCAGAGCCCTGTTCCCTGCACAGCCTCCAATCCCTAAAATCCAGCTAATTTAAATGATGAACCAGTTTTCATAGAATCCCAGAATGGTTTGGGTTGGGCCCATCCAGTTCCACCCCCTGCCATGGGTAGGGACACCTTCCACTCTCCCAGGCTGCTGGCAGGCAGGGGGTGGAATGAGATGGGCTTTAAAGTCCTTTCCAACCCAAACCACTCTAGGATTCTGTGAAGAATTCTAGACCCCTCTGCACAGCCTGGAGCACCCTCTCCATACAGCAACGGGGAGCAGAGAGGAGAGTACAGGGCTGTAGCAGGAGAGAGAGGGATTTGCTGCACAGAATCCAATCAGCACCAAAATATCCCCAGAGAGATTACATGACAAGAGGAAGCAGCCAAAGCATGAGAAGCTCTCACTCTCCGAGAGCGTCCGTGACACTTCCTTGACGCCGGCAATCACAACCTGATTTTTACCATTTTTTTGCTAAATGCCTATTAGCGGAGCAGCTCTGCTCAAAGAGCGTCCCAGCCCAGCTTCCCACTGTGGGGAGGAGCTGGAACAAAGGGGATCCAGCCCAGGAGCTCCCCAGGGAAGAGCTGCCCAGGGCTGCTCCCAGCTCAGGCTGCACAAGAGTTTATTTTCCGTGAGCCCTGCGGTCTCTCCCCTCCGCCTTCGGAGCATTTCCCCACCCTGACACTGGCCCTGCTCAGATTTTCTTTTGCAAATCAACCTCAATTTCTGCTTCTGCAAAACAAGCTGGTGATTTAGGGTGGAAACATCTGGGGGAGCAGACAGGCTTCAGCCCCAGAGGGGGGTGACCGTGGGAACTCCTGATATTTGCCACCAGCTTGGAAAAAAAACAAAGCAGCTCAGGGCAGAGCTGTGTGACGTCTTTGCATTGCTCTGGAGAGACTAAAATGTAAAAACCTGACCTAATTCACACCCTAAACTGAACCCATGGCCATGGCAAGGTGTTAATGCCCTGAGCATTAAAAGGGACACGAACTGGAAGCTGTGTTTGCCCAGGATCAGCGTGGCTGATGCTCCAAGTGCTCTCCCTGTTCCTCCAGCTCCTTCCAAAAATCAAATTACCCCATTCCCACCAGTCTGTGTTGAATGGAGCAATTAACAGCAGCACCTCCAGCCAGGCCTGGGAGTGCTGGGGGTGATGGTGTGTGCAGACACTCGGGACAGGGGGAGGTAAATCCAGGGGGTGTTTTCCATCCCCTCCAGTTGCTCAGGGATAACTGGTGCCACAAACTCTGGCACAGCACACCTGGAAACAAAGTTTGTCCCCTGGGAAGATGGTGGCAGTGCAGAGATGTGGCTCTGCTGCCTTGGAAGGGAAGGTTCAAATCCCCTTGGAAGGGAAAATCCAAGTCCTCCTCCTCCTCCTTCTAAGGCTGAAGAATTCAAAGCAGCTGGAGGGCTCTCCCCAGCTCCCAGCACAACAAAACCAGTGCAAACTGGGAGCTCACCCCCTGCACAGCCCTGTCCACTCTGAGCCACCTCCCTCGGCACTTTCTGAGCATAAAAGGCATAAAATGCATTCCTTGCAATAAAATGATCCTTGGAGTTACTCTGAGCTGTTCCAAACTGAGTTATTATAGGAATAATCATCGCTCCAGCTGTGACCACGTAACTGCCAGTGCAGGATCCCACCCTTTCCTCATTTACAGGCATGGGAATACAAAAGGATTATTCCTGGCTGTTTCTACAACAGAGATAAAAAACCACCTTATTCTTAAAAAATAATAAAAAATACTTTACTCTTAGAAAACCATTAAAAAATTACTTTATTCCCAGAAACTAATTTTAAAATACTTTATTCTTAGAAAATCGTAAAGTGACTAAGAGAAAGACTTAGAAAAGGCATCAAATAATGCCTGAGATGCTGACTGTTCTTCCCTTGTCACAAAACAAAAAACAGGAAAAGGTTTGGATTGGAAAGGACTTTACAGCCCATCCAGTCCCACCCTCCACTGTCCCAGGTTGTTCCAAGCCCCAGTGTCCAACCTGGCCTCGGGCACTGCCAGGGATCCAGGGGCAGCCACAGCTGCTCTGGGCACCCTGTGCCAGGGCCTGCCCACCCTCACAGGGAAAAATTCATTCTTTTCTCATTCCGGAGCGGATTCCCACCCTCCAGCTCTCTGCCCGCAGCCTACTCACGGCACATCCCAGAGCAGGAACGGGGAAAAGCCTCGCCCCGCCATTCCTGAGGTTCCGCGGGCACGGACGCGACCCCGCAGCCAGCGGGTCCCGCAGGGACGGAGGGCCGGGTCCGAGTGCACCGGCCCGAGGGCAGCAGGGCCCGGTTTTGGGGCCATCCCGGGGCTATCCCGGGGCCTTCCCGGCCCCGCCGCCTCCCGCAGTCCCGCCGGGCCTCACCTGCTCCCAGGGGGACCGGTCCGGCCGCGCACAGCTCCGACGGGCATGCGGCGCCGCGGCCCAAACGTTCCGCGCACCAAAGTTCCGCACCTGATTTGTGGCGATTTGGCCCCAAACCGCCCACGGGGGGCGGGGCCGCGACGCTGCGGGACCGAGTGTCCCTGTGGACCCCTGGAATGTCACCACGGTGTCCTTGGATGTCGCGGTGGGCGTGTGCGACGTCGTGGAGATGCACATTGCCCCGCGGGTCCTGGGGCCTTGTGCCCCTCAGCAGGACTGTGGGATTTGGGGAGGGTTCAGGGGTGGCCTGGACTCGGGAACCTTCACGGCGTGGACAGTGCACAGACACCCTGGGGACGCAAGGACATGCCAGCGACACACGGACAAGCCGGGGATGCACAGCAGTCCCCGTGGTGGCACATGGCGTGTCCCCCCAGGCCCCGCTCGGGCGCTGGAGCCCTGTTTTTCCGGCCGTGTTTTTGCGGCCGTGCGCGGCGGGCCGTGAAGCGGCACAGCCGGGGTGACCCCCACCCACCTCCCCAGGTGCGTTTCCACCGGGGCCGCGGCCGCAGCCCGCAGGGTGGGAGCGGAAACGGGGCCGGGATCCCAGCGCTGGTGGGGAGAGCTCCTGCACAGCCCCGCTCCCGGAGCGCCATGGCACGGCTCCCTGCGCATGGTGATGCCTTGGATTTGAACTTTGGTGTTTTCCAAGCCCTGCAGTGCTCAGGGTGTGACTCTGCAGGGTTTTGCAGCCTGGGAGCTGCTGCTCTCTCACGGTCACAGGGACACAACAAAGCCTCTCCAAGGCTGCTCTCCAAGGACACCCAGACTGTCCTGGGCCCAAAATGTGCAACCCAACCCCTTGAGAAGGGGGGGTGAGCTGGGGAAATGCCATCATGAGCTAAAGTTTGAATTGGGGAATTGATGCTGAGATGCAAATGGCCCAAAGCTCTAAAGGGGTGAAGAACTCGTGACTCGGGGTCCATGCTGGGCTCCATGGTGAGAGCAGCCTCTGGCTCCCCAGGCTGTGCCTTTGGAGGCCTTTCCAATCAATATCCACCTTTATTCCCTCCCTCCTCTCTGAGCTCTGTTTCTAGGGAGCCACTTCAGGCATCAATGGCACAGCTCCCTTCTCATGGCACAGCTCCCCATGGCACAGCTCCCCATGGCACAACTCTGTTGCTCAGTTCCCTGTGGCACAACTCTTGCCCAGTTCCCATTCCCAGCTCCCCAAAGGATGCATTGCACGGCTCTCTCCTCATTTCACAGCTCCCCATCACAACCTCCATCCCCATTTCACAGCTGCCCATTTCCCTCCTCCCCGTTGCACCACTGCCATCATCCCCTTCCCTCCCCATTTCCTCCCCGGGGCACAGCTCCCTTCCCACTCCATCCCATCTCTCGTGTCCCCACGGCACAGATCCCTCTGTGTCACTCAGCTGTGGCACAGCTCCCTCCCCGTGCCACGGCCTTGTCCCCAGTTCCTCCTCAGTGCACATTTTCCATCCCACACCTCCTCCCCAGTTCCTCCCCAGTTCCCCCCCAGTGCACATTTTCCATCCCACACCCCCTTCCCCAGTTCCTCCCCAGTTCCTCCCCAGTTCCTCCCCTCCCACAGCTGCATCCCCACTGCACAGCTCTCACACCCTTCCCATTTTACACCCCATTTTACCCCTGCAGGAGGCTCCCAACACACCCAGCAGCTCCGGCTTTGGCCCCAGTGCCAGCAGGTGCCACCTCCCTGCAGGTGTGCCCAGCGCCCACCCTGCGACACCACCAGCGACATTCTCCACACCCCCCATCCGCCACCAGCCCCCCCTGGGTCCCCTGCAGGGCTGGGGGGGTCTCTGGTGCCACCGGGGTGCCAACACCCCCGTACTGATCCAGGGGGTGGCGGGGACAGCGTGCTCGTGCTGGGGACAGAGCTGGGCCATCCCGGGGCGTGCCAGGAGCGGGCGGGGACCCCGCCCCGCGGGGGTGACGGGGCCGTGCTCCCCCCGACGGTGGCAGGCGGAGGGGCCAGCTGGCCGCGTGCGCGGCAGATGTCACCCGAGCCACCCTCTGCCGCTCCGGGCCCCGGCACCTGCTGCCCAGCGGCCATCTGGAGCCGGCCACGTCCCCGGGGACGCGGTCACTGCCGTGGTCACTGCCGTGGTCCTCGGGGCCGGGAGGGAGGCAGAGCTCAGTCCAGATGTGCCGTCACAGCTGGGAGCAGCGGCTGAGAGCCGGATGCACCACAGCCCTGCCCGCCCCCGGACCCCTGCCATGGTCCCCAGGGCGCCGGGCTGTCCCCAAGCTGCCACCACGGGTCCCTCCCAGGCGGGTGTGAGCCCCGCAGCCCGCGCCGGCGAGAAGGTTTTCCTCCTGCTCCCCCCGCCTTGCTCAGCTCGGTGATTAATTATGGATCCAGCAGAAAGCTTTTATTGCGCTGGAGTTTACTTGTGGCACATCCGTATTTATTAAAGGAAAAAAAAAAAAAAGGAAAGTAATTACTGGGGCGGTGGAAACACCACAAACACCGGCGGGCTGTGGGAATGCTCGGGGTGATGGAGAGTTCATCGCAGTGCTCTGTCCTGGGATGGGATGGGATGGGATGGGATGGGATGGGATGGGATGGGATGGGATGGGATGGGGGCACTGGCACTGCAGCACTGCTCAGCGAAGATGCAGCACAGCAATTGGGAGCCTGTCCATCCCCCTGGGACACCCCAAACCCATGGGAAGTGCGTCCCTGTCCCCATCCTGCCCCAGCCTGAGGAGGGACAAAGCCAGAACAGTGCCAGGGTCCTGGTGGCTGCCCAGGAGGGTGTTGTAAACAAGGGGCAGAGAAATGTTTGATCTCCATCCATCTGCTGGCCCCTAATCCCCCACCCCAGGCCTCACCGCTCCCCAGCCTCCCTAAGCTGCTCCCCGCCGGGCACTGGAAGGTCAGCAGGGGCTGCTGGCCCTGTCCCCCGCCACACCCGCGTGGCATCGGCATCACTGAGGGGCTGCCAGGGCTGCCAGGGCCGTGTGGTGGCAGAACCCAGACTGAGTGTCCCCGTTTTGGGGCTTGAGCTGCCGCTCCCGTGGCGGGTTGGCACAAAGCAGGGACAAGGTTTTCCTCTTTCCCTCGTTCTCCTCCGTGTTTCAGAGGTCCCTCCTCGCCGGCATCCCCGCAGTGGCTGCTGGCTCGGCCTGTCCCCAGGGGCCCGCAGGGGACACGATTGCCATGGGGACTCCCCGGGGACGGGAGCAGCTCGGTGTGAAGTGGAGCCGTGAGTGGCTCCTGCGTCACGTGGCGAGGATAAGTGCAAAATGGCCCTATTATGATAATTGCCCGGAATGATGATTGATGGAGATTAGCTGCTCGTTTGAGGAAATGGCAGGCGCACGTGTGACACGGGCGGGCCGGGGACAGCCACGGGGGCACGGGGCACGCCGGGATGGCTCCGGGAATATTCCTGCGGCGCTGTCACCGCCGCTCCAGGAGCTGCTGCATCCCCAGCTGGTGGCTCTGGGGCTGGGATGTGCCACCCTGTGTGGCAGGAGGATGGGATGGGGCAGTGTGACCCACTCACACTCCATCCTGCCCCATGGAGGGCTCCTGGCTCTTCCTGCCAGCTCCATTCAAGACATTCCTGGTTAGGGGGTAGGGCTGTTAACCAGGGATGGCCGCTGCTCTCCGCGTGCTCCTGGTGCCTCCCCGGGCGGTGCCGTGGGGCTGGGGAGGGCAGTGGGGCAGCCCCAGCACCCCTGTGCCTCCCAGTGGATGTGGCTCCCAGCAAATGACTTACTTTGGGGGAAACTGGGCAGGAACTGGGCTGTTCCCTTGGCCTTAGGGACCCTCTAAAGGCATCAGCACCAGGAGCATCCAGGCTACAGTGGAGGCACAAGCCACGTACCCACTCCTACCTTCAAAAAGACCCCCAAACCAGGAGTTTTGGGAAGAAAATCCAGAAAAGCAGGGTTGGCTCCTTTGCCAATGGCTGGCCAGGATGGAGGCATGGCACGACTGAAGCGCCGGGGCCAGGATTTTGGCACGAGGCGGGGATGCTGTGAGGCACAAGGCTGAGACAGCCCTGCCAGGCGACACACGGCCAGAGGGCACCCCAAAACCCCCCACCCATCACCAGAAGTCCCTCCTCCGCTCTCCCCTTCCCAATTTCCCGGGCCCCCCTATGCAGCAGACGGATGCTGGGTAAGAGGTGTGTCTGTGGGAGCCGTCCTCGCCACGCAGCATCGCCGGGCTGCGGCGGCGCTCGCCATCCCTGCGCTGGGCTTTCCCGCTCGGGCTGGGGGCACGACTCGGGACAGACGGGGCTCAGCCTCTCCGTGCGACGCCAGCACCGTGGACGGGCTCCAGAGCCTCCGCCGAGGGACGAGGACGTCGCCCAGCTGGCCTTGGCGAAGGGAAGGGGTCCCTGGTGGGTCCCCGCCACCGGGCACGGCGAAGCCAACTCCTTTCTCTGCCTTCTCCCCTTTTCCTCCCCCCGTTTGGCATTTGGCAGCGGAGCCGTGGCGGCGGCTGGGGCACGCCGTGCCGGGGAAGGGCTGCCAAGCCTCGCCAGCCCCCCGCGGCCCCCCGGCCCCCCGTGCCAAGGCTGGTGGCTGGCAGAAGGGCTGCCTGCGCCTGGCAGGGCTCTGTCAGCTGCGGGAGGATCCCTGTGCCGCGCTCGCTGCCAATTTCCCTGCGAGCTGGCACCGCAGGCGGCTCCGGAGGCACCGGCAGAGAAGGCTGGGGAGGATGGATTGTGAGAGAGGAAAAAAAAAAAAAAATAATGGACACATGCCATCGCTGGAGCGGCGAGGCTGCCAAAACGCCAGCAGGCAGCGGGGGCCAAAAACCCACCGGCGGCGGAGAGGAGGGTCTGGCAGCGCGTCCCGGCGTGGGCACATGGAGGACGGGCAGCGTGGAGGAGGCACGGCGGGGCCGAGGCAGCACGGGCGGCAGCCGGAGGAGCCGGGGAGGACAGAGGTATTTGCCGTCGTTGTGCAGGGTGTGCGTGTGCGTGCATGTGTCTGTGCCAGGCTCCGCATCCCGGCCGGCCCCGCTCCGTGCGGGCTGCCCGTGGCCTTCCTGGCCGTCCCTCCACCTCCTGCCCGGCCCGTCCCACGGCCCTTCGCTGGCACGGGCAGTCACAGGCTGCGGGGGCCGGCCGGGCTCGGCCAGGGGAAGCACAGAGGCTCTGCCGCACGCGGGGCCGGCCAGCGAGGTTGTGGCTTTGTCTGCCTGGGCTTTGTCTGCCCGCGGGGCCGCCGGGGCTGCAGGAAGGGAGGTGTGAGCCAAAGTCCTGCCGCCAGCAGCGCCGGCACGTGGGAAATGTGCCCTGCTCCCGGCCCGGGGCTGCTCCTGCTGGCTGGGTGAGCAGGAAGACAAAGGGAGGGCGATCAGAGAGCCCCCGCATCCATCGGGAGGACGAGGAGGGAAGGGCAGGATTGCGGGACGCCAGGAAGCTCGTGCTCCAGTGGCCATGACTCGCACGATGCCGGGGCCACGGCCGCGGGGTGCTGGCTGAAGGAGACGGGGTGTGAGCGGTGTTTGTGTGGGGTTGGGGGT
>WEKY01052720.1:150824-165673 GCA_013390045.1 Picathartes gymnocephalus | reverse complement strand
GGGTGTCCACTGTGCACCAATCCCAGCAGGACAAACCTCCCTCAGCACCCATCACCCGCAGGAGCCCTCGGAGTGTGCAGCTCCGAGGGCATCAGCATCTCCCTGGGAGCGATGTGGAGTGAGGCAGGAGGAGATATCCCATCCCATCCCATCCCATCCCATCCCATCCCAACGCTCCAGCATCGCTGACTGGGCTGATCACCTGGCCCCTCGACTCGGAGCTGGAGGAGCAGCTCTGCCCATTCCTGCATTGGATATCTTGGATATCGGGATTAAACACAGCTGCCCGCTGCAGCCTGGTCCCCAAAATGTCCGGAGAAGGATCCTCCACCTGGATGGCACCACCACAGCCTTTCCAGCTCCCGTTACTCCCCGGAGGACGGAGCCCCGCGCCCGCCCCGCGCTGCTCAGCGCAGGGCCAGGAGGGCAGGAACGCTCCCCGTGTCACGGGATGATCCCCCCATCTCCCCCTCTCCCTCGTTTTCCTCCGTATTTCACAGTTCCTGCTTCCTGCACAAGGCAGGGGTCTCCAGGGACTCCAGCCAGATGTTCTCTGCAGCACACCACATTGCCTTCCTAATGAAATATTCATGGAGCCTCTCCGCCTCTTGCCATGAAAGCCTTCTGCAGCTCCCAGCCGTGGAAACGCTGCGCAGGCAGCATTCCTGCAAAGCTCCCGGCCCCCTGCTTCCCGCTCGGCACCTCCACCTTCCTCTTCCTCCTCCCACCAGCGCTGCCCGAGCGGGGGCTTTGTCCCCTCTCGCCCTGCAGGTGAGGCAACACCGAGGGCACAGCCAGAGCCGCGGGTGGGGACACCGATGTCCCCACGCGGCTGTCGCCCACCCCGAGGAGGGTCCCTCCGTGCCTGGGAGAAGGGAGCAGGTGGGTGCAGGTGCTGGCACGGAGGGGTCTCACCAATCCTCTGCCCATGCCGGCTCCCTGTGCTCCCGGTGCTCCCGGCGCTCCCGGCTCTCCCGGTGCTCCCGGTGCTCCCGGTGCTCCCTGCTCCCGCCGGCTCCCAGCCAGCCCGCGGCATTAGCGATGCTGTGCACTATAATCCAATTAGGTTGTTTATGCAAACAATCAGGTTTTATGTTTTGGTAAAAAGCTTAAATAACCTTAATCAAAGCGACAAACCTGAAACTATCGCTGGCGGGGGCTGTGGGTTGGTGGGGGGTGGCAGGACCCTGTGCCTGGCCGGTGACACCCTGCCTGGCCGGTGACAGACACCCTGCCTGGCCGGTGACACCCTGGATGGCCGGTGACACCCTGCCTGGCCGGTGACACCCTGCCTGACTGGTGACACCCTGCCCAGCTCACACCCCTCGCCGACAGCCCCGGGATGTCCGGGGGCTCAGCACCAAGGGCCACGTGGGAGGAGCTCTGCTCCATCCCAGAGCTGCTGCCGGAGGGTCCGAGCTGTTCCACTGGTGCTGGAGGCTCCTGGTTCCTTCCAGTGTCACACCCAGCAAGCCCCAGCCTGGCTCGGAGATCCCGGGACTTCTTGTCACCTTCGTCCCTAAATGTAGGAGCACTGAGATGTGGCATGGCGCCAGGGGGAAGCAGGAGATGCCAGGCAGTGACCGACCCAGCACACTGCCACCATCCCCCGTCACATCACCGGCCCTGGGGCGTTCCAGCAGCACCACAGCGTCCGGGCACTGCGGGGAAATCCCGGCAGCTCCAGCTCGGGTCAGTGCGAGGTGGCACGAGGGGCTGTGCCACTGTGCCCACCCAGGGATGGGCACGGCGAGCTGGGGAGCAGGGCTGGCTCTGGAGGGCCGTGCCCATGGCGCTGCCTCCTGCACACCCCGAGTTTCTGGAGGAGTAATAAGCTATGCATGTAGTGTAGAAATAAAACATGTTCTGCAGAACAAATGATGTTAATTTGCTGAGAGGCTCTGAAGCCGAGTATTAGCGAAATGCCTTGAGGGAGAGAGCGGCAGCTGTGCTGGAATTAATGGCAACGTGCCGAATTAGCACCGCTATGCATCATAGTCAGAGGGAAAAATTACCGGGGAGATGAGGAAAACAACCCCCTCCGTGTGCCAGCCCCGACCCCGGGGCACGCTGCCGAGCGCGGCCGGTGCGGCCGGTCCCGGTGCCCGCGGGATGCCCCTGGGATGCCCCTGGGATGCTCCTGGGATGCTCCTGGGATGCCCCTAGGGTGCCCTGGCCCCAGCCCTGCCCAGGCACACCATGGCTCACTCCGAGCCCAACAGCCTCCCTTTCCAAAGTGTGTGTCCTCAGGACTGCTCAGCATCCCCCTGGACCAATCCATGCCACTCCATCCCACCCTGCTCCCAGGGATCCTCTCCTCCAGGATCTGTGTCCATCCGGACCCAATCCATGCCATTTAATCCCACCCTGCTCCCAGGGATCCTCTCCTCCAGGATCAGGCTCTGTATCCCTGCTGCTCCCCCGTTCCTTCCCCTGCTTTCCGGGGTGTTATTCATCTCCTTGTCTGCCTATTCCTTCTCTTCGTTCCCGGTGGTTGAGTGCCTCAAGCCCGTAGCTCCTCATTGATTCCTAGCAGTGCATCTGGTTACGGCTCTGCAGCCTCCTCCGGAGCCTCCGCCTCCCTCCCCCGCCGCCTTCCGCCCACCTCGGCACGGCCCGGCTGCGGGAGCACGCTGCGGATCGCCCATTACCTCCTAATGGATGCTTCCAGTAAATTCCACACCTCTGATGAATATTTAACACCGGCATCCGCCTCTGCTGGTCCCACGGTGCTGCTGGGTCTCGTGGGAAGTTGGGTTTAGCCCTTGGGTGGCTGTGCAGGTGGCAGGGAGCAGTTATCCCAGCGGGGACTGGGACTGGTGACATCCTGAGCCGGCGCTCCCGTGAATCCCTCACCATCCCCTGTGCCCGTCGCAGCCTGGGGCTGCTCATCCCCACCCTGACACATCCCCAAAAATAAAACATCTCCCTGTTTGTCTCGTCACCCTCAACCTTTTCTCCTGCTTTCCTTCTGCAGGTCTCGGTCCCGCAGGAGCAGCCCCAGGCTGGCCCTGGGTGCCACCGTGCCAGCCCTCGCTGTGGTGGGACAGTCCCGGGGCTGTGGCTCAGGTGATGTGATGGATGTGGATGTGCCACCGGCCTGGTCCTTGCTGGGATGTGCCAACAACTCCTGAGCACCCAATCTGCTGGCACGCGGCAGTGGGAATGGGATTTCCCCCGTGACCCTCCTGCAGCCATCAGGATTCGGCATCCCCGGGAGCGAAGAAGGTTTCTCCATCCAGAGATTTATCCCTGCCAGCACAAGTGGAGCTTTACCAAACACACCCAGGCCCTGGCAGCTGCCCTGGGAACCAGGATTCTCTCTGGGAAGGAGGAACGTGCTCCCAGCCCTGCTCCAGACCGCCAGAGCCCAGGGGCTGATGTCAGCACCACCCAGGGCACCTGCAGGGACACTCCGAGGGCTGTGCCAGGAGCTGGAGCTCACCTGGAGCACCATCAGCCCTAATCCCAACCCTCCTCCGTGTCCTGGGAATGCTCCGGGTTCTCTGCCCCATCCCTACCCCACACCAGGAGCTCTGGGTGCGCGGGGCCATCCCACCCTTCTTCCCCCAAGGAACTGGGCTGGGAAATGCTGGGAAGGGGCTGGTTTGGAGCGGGACGGGGGAGCTGGAGGTGGTTCTGGGGTGCTGCCGGTCACTGCCAGGTTACATCTGCCGGGGCACGCAAGAGTGACTCCAGATGCATTAGAAGTGCCGTGCTCCAATTTCAATTTCATCGTCTCACAATCATTTTCAGGCTCCTCTTAGTGCCACATTAACGAAGCCTGCTCGTTTGAATGCATAATTAGCCCAAGCATTCTACCTCGCTAATTTCGAAGCAAGGGGGGAGAGGGAAGGGGGGGGGGGAATTTGCATATTAATTTAGCAGAGGGAGAGAAAAACTGTTTACCACTTGCTTCTTGCTGTTGATCACAGCGGACTTAACTCTTTCCCGGGTGCCATCTGGAGCTGCGGAGCCGGCGCCCAGCCGGCACGTGGGACGGGCTGCAAAGGTTACACGCAGCAATTAAATCCTCCCGACCACCCGGGCTGCCCTCGGGAGCTCGCCGGGAGCGCTGCGGCCGCTGCCCCTGGCAGCACAGGGCAGATGAAGGGCGGCTGAGGTGGAGGTGGCAGCTCCAAAGTGCCCCCCAGCCCCCCTCCCTGCATGGTTCCGGGCTGAAAAGAGCCATTGTCACCGCCTCGGGGTGGCAGGGTCCCAGATCTGTCCCCGCCATCCTCGGCAAAGCCAGGAGAGATTCCCAGCGGTGTCGCCCCTCCTGCAAAGGGTGGCTGGGTCCTCTCTCTCATCCTCGGCGCGTCCCCTTCAAAGGGACGCGTTTGCCCTCACGTCTCCCTGATTTTTAACATCATCCACCTGTAATAAGTTGTTGGATGAGCACGTGCCTTCCCCAAAATCCCTTTGCAATGGGATTGTCCCATGGAATCAGCGCCCGTGGGACCCCCAGGGATGGTGCACACAACGAGCACCCAAGGAGCAGGGCGGGCAGCCTGGCTGAGCCCTGACAACTCATTACAGCCCCCCCGAACACCATCTCCCTTTGTTTGGGAGTCTGTGGGCGTCTTGAGCCGAGGTTGGAGGTAATTTGTCTGTCTCCTGCAGCGGGCTGTCATCTCGCATCTGTGAGCCAGTTCCATTTGCACTGCCATTTAAAAAATCTCAGGTCTGACAGGTAGTAAAAAAAAACCAAAAAAAAAAAAAAAATAGCAACAGGATGTTGGGAATATCACGGGCTCGTGGCAGCTGGACCACCCTCACACCCGGCTCTGGCTACCCAGCAGCCACGAGCCGTATTTTGGCCTTTGGATTTGTATCCTCAGGGATATCCCCTTTGCGCCTCCATCCCGGCTCCCCAAAAATGCCTTCCTCACCCCTGGAGACCCCCTGCCCCACCATCCACCCTCTGTGCGGCTGGCTCGGAGCCATCCCAGCGCGTCACAGCCATTTGGGGACACCTCCATCCTCGGCGTCCCAGCATGACTCCCGCATGGCAGCGGGCTCGGAGCGATGCCCGGAGGGTTTATCCTGCCCTCTGCTCCGGGAGCGTGGGGCTGCGGGGAAGGGGCACATCCCAAATGTGGGTGTGGGGTCTCCGGAGTGGCCGGAGCGGTGCCGGCGCTGCGGAGAAGCGCGGGGCTGGCTCGGAAAGGGTTAACAGTTGATTACAGCCTTTGTCTCCGCATCAGTGTACATAATGCGCCCGCATTTGCATACTGCAGTGTGCGCTCAATTAAAATGAACTTTTAATTTCTTCTAAGTAAATTACTTCTTCCCGCTACGTGACGCGCACAAAATGTCAGAATAATGGGAGAGCCTTAATGAGCTGGGAATGAGGGGCAGGGAGGGGAATGCTGGGGGCTCCGGCTCCCCTCTGAGCCACTCCTGCGGGGAAAAGGATGGATCCTGCTCTCTTCTGCCTTCCCTGCTGGGCCGCGGGACATCCCTGCTGCCAGGATGTCCCCTGGGCAGGGCAGGGCTCGTCACCTCCTCCCCCATCACCTCCTCCTGCGCGTGTTCTGCAAGGAGCTGCGCTCTCCGGGCGCTGCCCGCATCCCGGGCTGTGTGGGGACACGGGAATATCCCTGCACGGATCGGAGCTCTCCGGGCGCTGCCCGCATCCCGGGATGCGTGGGGCACAGGGACATCCCTGCAAGGGGCAGAGTTCTCCAGGTCCTGCCCGCATCCTGGCACTCCGCAACCCTCCCAAAAATGCTTCCTGGGCCATCTCCTTCCCCGGAGGCCTCACGCCACGCCAGAGGCCCACAGCCCGCTCCGTCCTTCCCACGGGGACTGCTCGGGGAGGGACACGGAGCCCCCCGCCCCGACCCTCCCGCTGCCTCCCTCCCGCCGGGGCGGCCGCGTGTCCGCGGGGGCCAGATGGCAGGCGAGATTACTGGAATTTGATTTTCAGATAAATCACAAACCTGGATGAGCGAGTGCTGCTCCAGATGCATTATCCGTAATCCCCTGGAAGGGAACCTTTCAGAGGAGACGGTGCCCGTGCCAGTTCGGCAGCAGCTGGGTAATCCCGGCCGGCGGCACAGCCCGCACAGCCCGGGGGGATCAGCTGCTGCCCGGCCGCTCCGTGCTGTGTCACCCGTGCTCGCCACGACCCACATTCGGTCCCGCCGAGCCCGGGCGGGAGCAGATGGAGCCAGATGGGATCACACCAGGAGCGCACGGGCACCAGGACCAGCCCGTGCCCGCGGTGCCCGTGCCCGGCTGCCGCTCCTGCTCTGCTCAGCGCCGCGGGAGGAGGGTGAGGGGTGCCGGGGGTCTCTGCCGGGCTCTCCCCATCCCATATATCCCCATGGGATATCCCATCCCCTTCCCGCCCCAGTAGGTGACACCCAGAGCATCCCAGTGCTGCCCAGTGCTGCCGCTGTGGGGAGACCCCGTCTCCTCTCGCCCCTCCGCGCCTGTCCACACCACGAGCATCGCTAAGGATGCACCTCCACTTATCCCACAGATTAACTGGGATGTGGGAATGACTCCCAGGCTGCAGGGCCAGCCCTGGTGAAGCTGCTGTGGAGGACAAGGGAAGGGACAGCCAGGGCCTGGCACCCATGGGGGCTGCTCGTGCCCCTCCCCGGGGTCCTTTGGGCTGCCCAGCGGAGCTGGCACCACGGAGCTGGGCAGAGCAGGGGCTTGCAAGCCCCAGAATTTCCAGGGGTGCTCAGGGCCGTGCTGGGGGCTCTCCCATGGTTTGGGGGCGCCCTGAGTTTTGGAGGTTCTGAGTTGGGCACATCTTCCCTGACCTCAGGTCTGACCCATCCCCACCTGCCTCCTGCAGCTCCTTCTCTCCTTCAGCAGCACAAATTCAGGGTGTCCCCAAATCAATGTAACCAGCAGGAGGTGGGGGTGCAAGGTCCAGCACAAAGCCCCCCTCCTCCCCACTCTGCCTGGCCAAGCACAGTCACAGACCCTGGGGTTGACCCCCGTTTCCCAGGTGGTGGTGGCAGCTTGTGCCCACCTGGCACGGGACATCCATCAGCCAGCAGGAATGATGGCAGAGCCAGCCCTGGCACAGCACGGCGCACAGCCATGGCTGGAGGGTGTCCCCATCCATGGGCACTTCAACCTGAGCCTGCACCTCCTCCCCGGGGACGGGGGGGGTCGGGGGGGCCAGGGGGAGGTGACAGGTATTAATTCCTCTTCATCTCCCGAGGGAAAAGGTGATGGGAAAAGCCGAGTGGGGAAGGCAGAGCTTTGTCTGGCTCCAGGGTGGGAATGTCAGCACCGTGTACGAGGATGGTCCTCACACACCTCAAATGTGTTCCCCCTAAAGGACAGCCTCAAATGTGTCCCCCCTGAAGGACAATCCCAACTGTGTTCCCCCTAAAGGACAGCCTCAAATGTGTCCCCCCTGAAGGGAAGGTCCCCAGGCTGTTTGTGACACTGAGTGAATTAACAAACATACATTTGTGGGGGTCAACAGAAACTCCAAACCACGGCCATTCCCGGATCCTGCTTTTTATTTTCCCTCCCCAGCCCTCCTCTGTTTGCATCCTCATTTGGAGGGGATGGCAGTTCATCTCCCTGGGCTGGTGGTCCCTCTCCCTGGGCTGGGGGTCCATCTCCTCAGGCACAACCCATCTCCTTGGGCTGGTCGCCCCCTCCCCAGGCCGTTCCCACCTCTCCACTGTGGCAGAGCCGGGATGCAGCACTGCCCAACCCCATCCTCCCTGAGCTCAGGCATTACCCACCCCTCGCCCCCCTCCCCGGGCTTGGTGCTCCCCCAGGCCCCCTGGCAGGTCCCGGTGGCAGGCAGGGAGCACGCGCCAGCTTTCCCCCCAACGCCAAAATTTACATTGAACCACAAATTAATTTCATAATTTTTTCCTCTCTAATTATGCCAACATCTGCTGCGAGGCCCAAGCTGTGCGCATGCATTTTAATACATCCCTCCCCCCGCCTCTCTCAGCACTGAACTTTTCCGTAATTATCACCAGGAGAAGGGCTCCTTTCCACGGGAGGGAGAGGCCAAGGCTGGCAGTGGGCAGAGCACACGGGGTGAGGTTCAGGCAGGGGCTGTGCCCGGCCTGTAGGCTGGCATCACCCTCTGCTGAGCCGTGGGGCCTTATTTCCAGGACAAAAGGGAAGGAGAAGGGATGGGGCTGCTCCTGAGGCAGCTTGGGATGGCAAAGGGGCAGCAGGGACCCTCCATGTCCAGGGAGTCACACGGATGGGACTCCCAGGATCAGCTCTGCCCCAGGGATGCTCCGTGCCAGCCCATGGATGGCAGCTCCCAGCTCTCCCCGGGGACACCGAAGGGCTCTGCCCCTGGACCCTCGGTGCTGTTCTCACCCTGGCCCTGTCACCCTGTCGGGGTGAAGCTGCAGGCTCTCACATTCCCACTGCTCCCACTCGGGGAGATGTTTCACCGCCTCGCTGGAAGATGCAAAAGGTCATTTGGCAGCCAAGTAATTAAACCTGGCAATTATCAATGTAGAGCAGCAAGCTCCTGGCCTGGCGGGTGCTCCGGGGATGCCATGTGAGCCGCGGGAGGCCGTGGAGGGGCAGAAATGGGGCAGTGGGACAATGCCCGTGCTGGGACCGCAGCTCCTGCACAGGCAGCGCCTCCGGAGAGCCCCCGGGGCTGCCACGCTCTCCTTAGAAAGTTCATCAAGTGTTTTAATTAAACGGTGAGGAGATGAAGGTGTTGCTTGGATACAGGATGAGCTTGGCTGCCGCGCTCCGAGGAGGAACGTCCTGCTCTGGGCACCCCAGATTTGGGCAGCGGCTCAGAGCTGGCTCTGCGCTGGGAAGGGCCCGATCCTGCCCGGGGCCGAGCGCCAGCTGTGCCACAAGCCGGGGCACCCGTGGCACGACCCGGGGCCTGCAATCTCTTTTCCCTTTTCCTGCCTCGCTGCACCCACCCCGCGGAGCATCACCCTGGGGGACAGCGCGGACATCCCGCAGCCCACCCGGCCGCCCGGGGTGCCACCCCCGCTCGGGACCGGCTCCGGTGGCAGCCCAGGTGTGACAGCAGGAGCGGGGCCGCGCAGCCCCGTTCGGCTGCTGCCGCCCGCCCGCCGCGCAGCCGGAGCAGATGGCAGGCGACAGAAGCTGCCGATGAATAATACACGGCTAATGAGCGCCGCTCCCGCCGCCCGCACGCCCCGCACGCCCCATCTGCGCCCGCCACCGCCGGGGGTGGTGGCCCTGCCGTGTGCCCGGCACCCAAGGGTCCTGCCCCACACCCTGTGCTGTGCCCGGAACCCATGGATCCATTCCCATACTGGAGTGCCACTGCCATGCCCACAGGTCCTGCCACACACAAAAATGTCCCTGCCGTGTGCCCGGCACCCGAGGGTCCTGCCCCACGCCAGGATCCCCCCTGGCACCCGTGGATTCATGCCCACAGCGTGGTGGCCCTGCCATGCCCCTGGCACTCAGGAGCTGCTCCCAGCACCCTGCGGATGCTGAGGCAGGAGGAGGGCCCAGGAAGGGCACGGGCAGTGTCTCTGGCACGGGGCTGGCGGGGAAGGAGCACGTGGGTGCCACAACACACGGCACCCCAAGATCCACGCTGCCAGGAGCAGAGGAGGCAGGACGGGCTCAGCTTCCCAAGCACCTGCTGGGTGCCTGTCCATCCCACGGGCCCGCTGGGGTGCAGGGGGGGCTGCTTCCCTGCCTGAGGACTCTGGCTGCTGCAGCTGGGAGCCCCGAGTTCCTCCTGGTAAGGAGCACGCAGGGGAATTTCCCATCACCTGGTTGTCACGGCCCTGGGATGCTCCACTCGCCATCTCCAAGGGGTTTGTGCCTTCATGCCCCGGGCTGAGCTCCCACCCATCATCATCACCATCATCATCATCATCATCACCATCATCATCCCTCAGCCAAGCTCCCGCCTCCGTTCCCCCCTTGGCCCCTCTCTCCCAGCCCGGAGCAGCACAGGTCAGTGGGCACCCAGAGCCAAGGCCTCGGGAAGGGGAGGAGGAGGGTGGAAAACAAAACGCTGATGGATTGTAAAGCTATTGAAGTGCCAGCGAGTAAACTCCATATTTTTAACGGCGTTTAAATGCCTCCAAGCAGATTAATAAGGTCTAGGTAATAGCAGCACCAGTCTATATTTATTCTATCTTAAACGCCAGTTTGTCAGGCTGTATTAATATTGATGGTAAGGCTTGGATTGAGGACAGGAAACGCTGGGACTTCACTTTATCTCTCCCAACCAGGCTGCTCAGCCCCTTTATCAGGGCTGCGGCTGCGGCAGCAGCTGCCTCTTCAAGGGCTCAGCGCATCCCCTCTCCCCCCCCTCCCCACTCCCTCTTTTTAATCAGAGGAGGAGAAGTTGCTGGCTTGATCGTTCCATTTTTATCTCTTTTATTTACTCCATTTTCATGTCTTTCAGCGCATATTTTATTCCCATCAAGGCAGGACCATTGATAGCTTAAGCTGTGTCCCTCCCCGGGCTCCCTCCACGAGCCCGGCTGGGAAGGACGAGGGGTAATTACCAGGAAAGAGCCCCCCGCCGCCCTCCCCTCCTGCCCCACGGCAGCCACACACAGAGTGCCCCCCCAGGAGGGGCTGAGCTGCCGTTTGGGGGGGGATTTGGGGGCAACAACCACTCCTGGCCCAGCCTTGGGGGACCCCACTGCCCCCCAGCCCCTCGAACTGCTACAGAGGGTCCTGTTCCCGCTGCCACCAACCCCTCACCCCACCCCATCCCGCCCCACTGGGCACCCCAAAAACTCCTTAACTATCTGCTGTGCTCGCTGGGGCCGTGCCACGTGGGGAGAGCCCACCCGAGCGCCACGAGCTCCCACCCGGGCACCTCCTGCGGGCCGAGGCTGAGGACAAGCCCTGTTTTCTTCCTGAATATTCCCCAAAGCCCAGATTCCTGCCTGGCTCTTCCCTGGCAGCATTTGAAATGCAAAGCGCTCTGGGTTTTGATTAAAGCTACAAATCATCCAGCTGGGGAGCAGCCACGTGGTCGGGGCGAGGGATCGGCACCGGCGCCCCCCGAGCCCGGAACATTCACGGCAAACTCTGCAAGCCCTGCCCCTGCAAGGCTGGGAAAAGTGATGCGCAGGGGCTTTGCACGCGATTTCAGACGGGGTAGAGCGCGGCCTCGGCGGGTAACGAATGCAAAATAATCATAATAAATGCTAATTGCGGGAGGAGGGAGGCAGCCTGGCACGGGGGTTTGGAGATAGTGGGGGAAAATCCATGTGGAGGCTGAATGGACACGGGATAGCCTGGGGGTGCTGGGTGCTCCAGGGATGCTGGGTGCCCCAGGGATGCAGGGAGTCCCAGGGACGCTGGGATGCTGGGAGTCCCAGGGATGCAGGGATGCTGGGTGCCCCAGGGATGCTGGGTGTCCCAGGGATGCTGGGTGCCCCAGGGATGCAGGGATGCTGGGAGTCCCAGGGATGCTGGGATGCAGGGATGTTAGGATGCTGGGTGCCCCAGGGATGCTGGGAGTCCCAGGGATGCTGGGAGTCCCAGGGACGCTGGGATGCTGGGTGTCCCAAGGATGCAGGGATGCTGGGTGCCCCAGGGATGCTGGGTGTCCCAGGGATGCTGGGAGCTCCAGGGATGCTGGGTGTCCCAGGGATGCAGGGATGCTGGGTACTCCAGGGATGCTGGGTGTCCCAGGGATGCTGGGTACTCCAGGGATGCAGGGATGCCGAGCTCCCTGGACATGCAGGGGGATGCCTGAACACCCCAGGGACACGCAGGAATGCTGGATGCTGTGCTCATGTGCAGGACAGCCCTTCTCCCACCCCTGGATGGCCACGAATCCTTGTTCCCGCATGACCCTGGTGGGGATGTGGTGGGAGAATCCCTGTCTTTTCTCCACCGGTGGCTCCCAGGGCTTTGAGCACCGTGACTGGAGCAGCCCCTGCTCCCCATCACCCTGCAGCACTGGCAAAGCGAATGAGTTGAATTTAACAGCCATTAGTCCTGGAAACATCAAAGGGCTCCTCTGCCGGAAAATGAAAATCCTCATTAACTAATAAAAAGCCCATCGCTCACTCTGCCTTTAATATAATTAACACCAGCCAAGACTTCAATTAAGGTTTTATCCAAACTTCAAAATGCCACTCTCTCTCTCTCTCTCTCTCTCTCTCTCTCTCTCTCTCTCCCCATAATTCCAGCGGGCAGAGCAGCTCCAGCCTTCCCTGGGATCCTCCAGCCGTGCACACGCCGGGGCTGCGGCGCGAACATCCCAAATAGGAAATGTTTGTGCTTGGCAGGAGCCGGGGGTTCTGCCGGGTGCCTCTGACTTCAGCAGGGAGGAATGCTGCCGGCAGGGAGCGGGACACCGGGCGCTGGGAACGGGCCGGTTCTCACCGCTCTCCTCGCTGCCGGGGCCGGGCCGGCGGCGCTGGCTCAGCCCAGGAATGGGGAGGTCAAGGGGTGCCAAACCTCGAGTTGTGCTCACAGGGATGTGTCACCCCGTGCCGCGGGTGCGTGCCAGCGGCTCCAGGACAGAACACATCGGGGGGATGCCTGGATTCCCCAGGGATGCAGGAATGCTGCGTGCCCCGGGGATGTGCAGGGATGCTGGGTGCCCTGGCAATGCAGGGATGCTGGATATGCAGGGGATGCAGGGATGCAGGGAAGCCCAGGGATGCAGGGATGCAGGGCTTCTCAGGGATGCAGGGTTCCCAGGGATGCAGGGGTCCCAGGGATGCAGGGATGCAGGGTTCCCANATGGGGAGGTCAAGGGGTGCCAAACCTCGAGTTGTGCTCACAGGGATGTGTCACCCCGTGCCGCGGGTGCGTGCCAGCGGCTCCAGGACAGAACACATCGGGGGGATGCCTGGATTCCCCAGGGATGCAGGAATGCTGCGTGCCCCGGGGATGTGCAGGGATGCTGGGTGCCCTGGCAATGCAGGGATGCTGGATATGCAGGGGATGCAGGGATGCAGGGTACCCCAGGGATGCAGGGGTCCCAGGGTTCTCAGGGATGCAGGGTTCCCAGGGATGCAGGGGTCCCAGGGATGCAGGGATGCAGGGTTCCCAGGGATGCAGGGCTCCCAGGGATGTGCAGGGATGCCGGGTGCCGTGCCCATTGCAGGACTGCACTTTTGCCACCCCGGATGGTCGCGAGTCCTTGTTCCCACACGGCCCCGCTGGGGACGGGGTGGGAGGCCCAGCCTCGATGGGTGCAGCGGGTCAGGGCTGCCATCCCAGGAGCCGGCAGGGCCGAGGGAGAGCCCGGCTGGCCACGCTGGGGCAGCAGAGCCGCCAGGACTCGCAGATGGCCGCGCTCCCGGAGAGACGGGACCGTAATCCTCCCCATGGGTCCCATTATCATCCCTATCTGGTGAAAAAACTCTCATCCTGGATGTGTCTAATCCTAATCACTCCCTATCGCCCAGGACCACTTCAGACGGGCCAGACGGACAGACGAGGCCTCTCCTGCCCGGAATATCTGCACAGGCAGCCCCCGGGGGGGACAGAGGGGGGGACAGGCCACCCCTTCGCTCCTAATCCCTCGGCGAGCCCTTCATTTAAAAGGGGATTTGCTGTTTATTCCCTCCGCAGGCTCCACGATCATCACAGGGGTCAACATCTGAGCTGGGAGAGCCTTGTTAAAACATAAGAGTGGCGTGTTAATTTGGGGGGAATGGGTGGGGGGCTGGGAATTGCACTGGATGGTTTCCAAACCCCGGAGCATCCCCTGGGCTCGGTGCCTGCAATGAAAGGCTCGGGTCTCTGTGGCTCAGGATGCTCCCAGAAATCCCCTTTGACCTTCCCAAAACACTCAGAGGTGGTGAAATCCATCCTGGGGGAGGGTGGCTCTGACACCAACCCCCACCCCGGGCATTTTCTTGCTGGGGGGGCTGAGATTTGGGCACCACACGACCCCTCTTGGGCATTTCATTCCCCCCTCTCCTGCTCTCGCATCCATATTTATGGCAGGGATGGGCATGGGTCAGGAAGGTCATCATTTGAGGGGGGGTCTTCTTCTGCCCACCCAGCCCTGGGGGGTGCCTGAGGCTGCTGGGGGGATGGGGATTAAATCCAGAAGGGAAAATATCCTGCAGCAGGTGCAGCTTGCGACAGGTCTGAACGGCTGCCAGCTGCCTCGGAAATCCCAAACACATCTGTGCTCATCAGTTGGACACCAGATGGGCCCCGGGTTAGTATTTTGGGCTGGGGTTATTGGGGGGGGGTTGGGCAAGGCTGGAGCGGGGGCTGGCAGCTCCAGCCCGGGATGCTCACACCCCGCCTGCATTCCCTCATATTTATCCTGGTATTTTTAGCTTGTTTTATCAGCTGGAGGTCAGGCTCCTCTTGGGATGTGGGGCAGGCTGGGGCCACAGCAGAGCTCACAGCCAGGCACCGCAGCTTTCTGAGTCCCTGGCTTTGTCCCGAATCCCCCAGGGGCTCCCATCTCCCTGCTCCTCCCTCCAGAGCCCTGGAGCACCCATCAGACAGGAGCTGCAGGGCCCTGCCTGCATCAAAGGTGCTAAATATTGCCAACCCTCGCTATTCTTATCTGTTCCCCGGTGGGCGGGGACCCTCCCAGCACCCAGAGCATCTCGTCCCCATCCCGGTGTTCTCCTGTCCCTGGCATCAGGCTGGCACAGGCCTGGCTGGATCCTTCAGGCTGCTGGTTCCAAACTCTCCTTGAGCCAAATTGTGCTGGGGCGAGTCCTGTTCACCCCAGATCTGCTCACCCCAGCTCTGTGCACCACGGCTCCGTCTATCCATCCATCCCTCCATCCATCCATCCATCCCTCCATCCATCCCTCCATCCATCCATCCCAACTCCATCCATCCATCCATCCCTCCCTCCATCCATCCCTCCATCCATCCATCCCTCCATCCATCCCTCCATCCATCCCAACTCCATCCATCCATCC
>WEKY01052720.1:138916-150707 GCA_013390045.1 Picathartes gymnocephalus | reverse complement strand
TCCATCCCTCCATCCATCCCTCCCTCCATCCATCCCTCCCTCCATCCATCCATCCATCCATCCCTCCATCCATCCATCCATCCATCCATCCATCCCTCCCTCCATCCATCCATCCATCCCTCCATCCATCCATCCATCCCCCACTCCATCCATCCATCCCTCCATCCATCCCTCCATCCATCCCACCTCCATCCATCCATCCATCCCTCCATCCCTCCATCCCTCCATCCATCCATCCCTCCATCCATCCCAGCCCCACGGGATGAGGGCTGGAGCTCCGACTCTGCTCCCTGTGGCAGCAGATGCAGCTCTGCAGCCTCCCAGCTCCTGGCTATTTTTAGGAGCGTGTCTGTGGCTAAATCTGGTGCCGTGTGGGCTCGAGGCTTCCCGGCCGCATGGCTGCCGCCCTGTGAGGCTCTTTGGGGTCCTGTGGGTCCTCCTGGGGGCCGGGAGCATCGTGGGCACACTCGGGGCACTGCTCCCTGGCCAGGGTGTGCTGCGAGTGGGACGTGCGGGATGGGAAAACCATCCCGGGGCAGGGATGGCTGCAGCAGGAGAGAAGATTTGCAGCCCCGAGTGAGTGTGGGGGACAGGGTGGGTGACACCAGGGAAGCATCAGCAACCCCTGCCATGTTTAGCAACATGTTTAACAGGAGAGAGGGACAAGCCCTGACCCCAAGCACAGTGATCAACAGCTCCCGAGGGTCCCTGATGGCTTCACGTGGTCCAAGCTACAAGCAGGGTGATGCCACCACCCAGCCCTTCCTTGCCCCCGGGGCTGGGGCCTTCGGGGCACCTCCTCCCTCCCTCCCTGCTTCTCCCTGAGCTCCGTGGCCCAGCCCAGCTGGGAGCTCGTGGTGGCTTTGATAAGAAGAGAAAGCTGTTGAATGCAGAAAGGTGGCTGCGGGAAGTGGAGCCAGCAGGGCCTCGCATGCCCAGGAGGAAGAGGAGGAGGATGTGCCTTCTTCCAATCCTGCCTCTGCCCATCCAGGGCTTAAAGGGGATATTGGGAGGGGCTCTTTTTCCCTCCTCTATGTCTTCCCCAATCCCACTGCTCCCGTGCAGGTACAGACCCATCTCTGTCCCCTTCCTCATCTCGATATTTGTTCCCATCCCTCCCTCCATCCCCATCCCGATCCCCATCTCTATCCCTGTCACTGCCCCTATCGCCATATCTGTCTTCATTCTCACCTCTTGTCCCATCCCCATTTCCATCCCCGCCTCCATCCCCAAAGACCCCTCCCCAGAGCCCGGCGGGTGCCGCCAGAGCCCCGGGGATGCTCAGGGACGCTGTGCCCGGGGCGCAGAGCCCAGCACCCCGCCAGGGCCCGGCTGCGCGTCCCCGCGGCTGCCGGCGGCCGCTGCTCTCCCCTCTCCCCCTCCCCTCTCTCTCCCTTTCTGAAAATTGATAATTAACCTTTTGTCCGTGGGGCTGTTGTGTTTATTTGGCGCAGGCGGCTGCAGGGCGCTGATATGGAAATCGCAGCCGGCAGCCAGCTCCCGTCCCCCCGCAATCTGCAGCCGCGCACAGCCGCTGGGCAGAGATAAGCAGGTGCTTATTCACAGCCCCGCAGCTGCCGCCGAGGGCAGCCCTACCTGATCACTCCAATCTCAGTGAAAAACTACTTGAGGTTGGGCTCCCGCGATGGAGAGAGGCGATAGGGACGCGCCAGACAGCTCCCCCGGCTCCCGCTTCGCCTCCCCGCGCCGCTGCCTCCCTCTGCCCGCGTCCTCTCCGCTCCCTCCGTCTCCCTGCTCTGTCTTCCCTCTTATCTCCCTCTCCACATCCCTTTGATTTCTTTTTTTTTTTTCCTTTTTTTTTCCTTAAAGAATTTGTCTTTGTGTTCCCTGTGAACTCTCGGCAGCTCCCATCTCCCTGGCTTGGCCATCGCTTTCCTTCCCATTCCCGGCTCCTGCATCCCCATTTCCCTGGGCTAGAAGAGGCAGATTTAAGCACTGATGTATAAGAGCCCCATGGCAGCCCCAGGCTGGGGCCGTGCCCCCATCCCAGTCCCTTTTGGGAGGTGATGGGCTGGTTTGGTTCTGGCACTGCCGGTGATGTTTTGCTCACCGGTTGTTGCTGCCGCTTCCTTTTCCCCCACCCGTCGCTCTCAAATGGAAAGGGGAAGGCAGTGGGGCGCTGCAGGCAGTGGGGCACACGGGCACGGGGCATTTCCCGGCACTGGGGAAGCGTGCCATGCCATCCTGTGCCGTGCCATGCCGTGCCATCCCGTGCCGTCCATTCCATGCTGCGCGCTGCCGAGCACGGGACAGCCACGGCCCCAGCAGGTGTCAGGGTGACAAGACCTCGACCGCCCCCCGAGCGACTTTCTGCCCTCCTTCCCCCACCTCGCTGTGAGTGTGGGGGCGGTGGGAGCCCGTCCTGCTTCTCCTTTAGCAGGGGGAAGTTTCTGCTCGGCTTCAAGAGCAGCTCTGACTCAGAGAGAAACCGGCCGGGAGCGCCCGCGGGCTCCCCGAGCGTGGGCGGGAGGGGTCACCTGTGACGGGGCAGACCCCGCGACCCAGGGGTTCCCCCATGCCAGGGTGGGCCCTCCAGCCCCAGGGCTTCCTCTCCATGTGAGGAGACCTCGGAAGTTTCCCCTCACCGAGGCAAACCCCGCGACCCCAGGGCTTCCCCTCCCTCAGTGAGTCAGAACTGCGGCTCCCAGAGGTTCCCCCCTCCACCAAGCCAGACCCGGGACCCCGGGGGTTCCCTGCACTCCGGGGCAGAGCTCAGGGGTCTCCCCCACGCTGGGGCATTCCCCGGCAGCCCCGCGCCCGCAGCTGCCCGGGCAGGTGCTCGCTGTTTCCTGGCGGAGAAAACCCTTCCGCGAGGGTGACACGGGGACACGGGGCCGCAGCTGGGTGGGATTTTCCTGGCCGGCCCTGAACCCCTCTTGTTTTTACTCGCTGCCCCGGGACACTCCCCTGAGCTGGCCGCTGCCCGTGTGCCGTGCTGAGCCTGGCCCTGGCCGAGGGGCAGCTTGGCACAACCCCAGCGGTGACACCGCGCCCACCTGGGCCAAGCACAGAGAAAAGGGGAAGAAGCCAGAGCCTGAAACACAGCTGGAGACGCTGCCAAAAGCTCTGCCAGCCTTCAGTCCACACTCGGGTTGCTGTGCCTGTGCTGGTGGGGCACGGGCATCTCCAGGGTGGGTGGCACAGAGCTGGGGTCTCCCAGCATTGCTGGGATGCAGGATGTGGGGCCGGGGCACAACTGTGCTGGGGACAGCTGTGACATCTGCCCCCAAACACACGGTCCTGGAAGGGTCAGGCTGTGCTTTGCAGCTTGTGGCCCCTTCCCCAGCACATCAGCCCCGTGCTGGGGCTTCCCCTCATCTCCCTGCAGCACTCAGACCGTGCTCGAAGTCCCCTGGGGCTCAGGGCTGCACCCAGAGGGCAGAGACCCTGCTGGTGACACCCGGCTTTGCCCTGCGTCCCCACAGCTCAGCACCCCCACGCCCCCATGCTCCAGTACCCTCCTCCCCACTTACCCCCGGCCCTTCCCAGCCCCCCCCAGCCCTGGGCGGGGGGCACAAAGCGGGGAGCCCCGGGTGCCATCTGCGGGAGCCCAGGTGGCCGCCGAGACACGCCATCTGCTCAGCCACCTTCGGGGACCGTGCAGGCGCTGCTGTATTTTTAGGACACGTTTCCTCCCTCCCACCTGCAGCCCGGAGCCGCCTTTCGGGTTTCTAACAAGTTGTTTCTCTCTCGCTGACAGCTCTTGGGGAGCCCAAAGGCCGGCGCTGAGGGGCCGGGCCGGGGGGTGCAGGGCTGGGCTGCACTGGGGGGTCACCCCAAGCGAGAGGAGGTCGGGGCGATGCTGCAGCTGCAGATCGGGGCGGCGGCAGCAGCCGTGGGAAAACCTCATCTCCTGCGTGATCGCAGGCAAAGCGGCTGCAGCAAGGAGGGGCGAGCCCCGTGTTTGTGCCAGGCTGCAAATGCACAACCGTGCCGTGCCGTGCCGTGCCAGTTGTGCCGTGCCAAGGTGCCGCGGTGCGCAGGACAGCCGTGCCGTGCCGTGCCGTGCCGTGCCGGTCCTGCCGGCCCCTCGCAGTGAGGAAGTGAGGCCGGCGCGAAGGGGAAGTTGTTGGAAAGTCAGACCGGAATGGCTGATAGGGAAGGCAGAGCTGGGCTTGGTCACAGATGGTTCCTGTTGGGGAAGGACACGGGCGCAGCTGCCCGGCCACCCCCACCCGCCGCATTATCACTGCCCGGCAGCTGTTCACCTTCCCCTCGCCATGGGACACGGCTCCGCTGCCACCGCGGCCCCGGCCGTCACATGAGCGGCCCTGGCGGCCGGGCAGGCGCCGAGTGGGCAGGACACCCCGCGCCCCTCCGCGGCGCGGCATCCCCGGCCCCGCCACAGCTCCTGCCCACGCGTGGCACCGGGCTGGCAGCACCAGCCCCGGCGGGGCTCACAGCTTTGGGGTGCTGCCACCATCCCCTCGGGACCCCCCAGAGAGGCCAGGGACCCCTCCTGGGCCAGGACACCGCGCAGGACCAGCCAAGGTGAGAGGCAGCGGCGGGAGGAAGGTGGTGGTGGCCGTGGCGGTGCCATGTGTGGTGGCACGGGTGACTCAGCCCAGTGCCAAATGCAGCCTTGGGCAGGCAGGTGCTCCCTGAGGCTGGCACCAGCCCGTGCATCCCCTTGGGGAGCAGCCAGCGGGAATGGGGAGCCGAGACGTGGCCCAGCCCATGCCAAAGGCACCGTGGGGCTCCATGGACTCGCTGTCACGGGGACCCATTCGGAGCCCGCTCTGCAATGAACCCTTCCCACAGCGAGTAATCAGCCCCGAGGATGTTTTATTTCCAGCATTTCAATCCTCTGTTTGCTGGGTGTTTTTGCTCATTCCGGGATCAGCAGCTCACATCCGACCCCACGGGCTCTCCAGGTGCTGCCGATCCTTTGCAGCGCAGACGCTCCGTGGGGATGGAGCATCCGTCATCCCTGTGCTGGAGCATCCCCAGGCACCGAGAGGCTCTGGCAGCTCTGGGGGGCTCGGGGGCTCTGCTGGGCCCGTGCCCGGCGCGGGCAGGAAAGTGGAGCCGGCTGAGTCACCGGTGCGAACAATGCTGGCCCCGTGCCCCGCTTCCCCTCACTCCCCAGCCCGCTCCCCCGGCACCGCGCTCCGGCAGCAGCCCCCTGCCCACCCCGGCACCTGCCCGTGGTTCAGGGACACGGCTGGGACAGCACAAGGACAGGGTTTGGGTGCTGCACCCATTGTGCCGGTTCCCCATGGGTGGGGGAAGCGCGCTGGGGTCCCTGTCCCCAAATTTGGCACATGCCAGGCACGGGAACGCTCCGATAAGGCACGGGGATAAGGCGGCGGGGCTCGGCGGGCACGGCGCTCCGGAAGGCTGCAGCCAGGGAGCCGTGCAGATTGCTGCGGGCTCGCCGGGCTGCCCGTTAGGCTTTTGGCAGGAGAAATGTTTATTTTGTTGGCCAAATATCTCTGCAAACTTCCTGATTTCCTTGCGGCCGGCGCGGCGGCGATAGGGCTGGCGAGGCCGTTGCCGGCCCCGCTCTCCGGCTCCGGCACCGAGAGCTGTTATCTCCGATGCACAGCGGGCAGGGAAGAGGTGGAGAAAGGGAAATGAAATACAACAGAGGTGGCACATTTTTTTGCTCTTGATAACAAGCCCTGCTTTTAGCCTGGGAACTTGGAAACGATGCAGGTGGCCAGAGACAGCCACAACGTCCTCTGCTGCCGTGGGGCAACTGGACCTCGCAACAAATCCCAGAGCTCACCCGGCACGAGGCCGTGGCTGCCCATGGCACGGCCTGGCACGGCACAGATCGGCACCGACCTCCACACAGCCAGAGCCGCAGGCTGGGGGATTTTGGCCCTGGGAAAGTTCTGAAAGCTGCCCCAGGGTTTGGGTGTCCATGCAAGCCGGAGTGAAGGCAGGCTCACACCACCTCCTGCAAGCTCCCATTGATTTTTGCAGGGATGCGAGGTGTTGGAAGTGCAGTGCCTGCTAATTAAATATGCGTCGTTATTGGGAAGGATGCAGGCAGTGCGGCCTGTGGGATGGGGAGGGCCAGGAAGGAGCCCAAGGTTAGGGCGGGAGAAGGGGAGTGTGGACCTGTTGTGAACCCAAGGGCAGCTCAGGGGATTTTGTTCGGCATCTCCCAGTGAATTCCTGCCGGCCAAGGATGAGGCTGGCAGGACTTGCCCCTGGGTGCTGCTCCCATGGAGGTGCCAGCAGCGTCTCCCATGCACCCCAAAACACCAACTCCTGGAATCGGGGCAGCACGTGGTCACATTTGCTTTGTCATTAAAACACTTCCCAGGTTTTCCATGGCAAAGAAAAGCTGGGAACCTGGCCCCCAGCAGCCCCCAAACCTTGAAGCACCCAGAGGAACGGTGCTGTATCCTAAAGTCTCCCATTTCTAAGGGAAACCGGTGATTTTCCAGAGTCGGTGGCACAGGACGAGCAGGATAATAAGAAGTAAGGGCTGGTTTCCCTTTGAGTGCCACGAAGCAGGAACGAATCTGTCAGCAAGGAAAACAGGATTTTAATTTTTTTTTTTCTTTTAATGGGAGATGCACTTTTTTTCCTTTCTATGTGGAAGTTGTGGGAAAGCCACAAAGCCACTGGATCTGCTTCAGCAGCCGGTGGGGCGCTCCTTCCAAGCCTGGTGGCTGAGCCCAAGTCTGGGGACCCCCAGGAGCGGGCACAGAGGGAAGCCAGGCACAAACGAACCCCCTTTCCTGGGAAAGGCTGGCGCACGGCACTTCCTGCCCAGCAGATGTCCCCGGGCGGATGCAGCTGCGGCGGGCGATAGCCGGCGGGCAGGCGAGCGTCTTCCCCGGCCGCTGGCTCCCCACCAGCCCCTTATCTCCCTACTGCATTCCCCGAGGGATTAACGTGCAGGAAAATCCAGCGCCAGGGCTCCTGCTGCAAGCAAAATGCCAAGGGAAGAGCGCCGGGGGCTGCAGCCTGGCTCCCGGTGCTCGCTCCGGGATGGATTCGGGCACTGAGATTTGGGCCACCACAAATCCGGGCTGGCAGCCAGGGCCGTGGGACATCCACGGGCACACCGAGCCTTCGCAGCCCAGCAGCTCCCTGTCCCTGCTCCAAGCAAATGGGGACTGGGGACCCCCCAGCCGTGCGGGGCTTTGCATCAGCGCAGCTCGTGAGCACCCGGCCGCACGTTGTCCCCAAGCTGTGCCTGGAGGGCACCGCTGGCACTGCCACATCCGGCGAGGGCTCAGAGAGGTGCCCAGGGATGCTCTGCTCCCCGAGGGGAAACGGATAGAGACTGAGAAACCCAGACGGAGCAGCTGGGGGTGGCACAGGAAACCTGTGGCACGCCAGGGCTGAGCGCCGGCACGGCTCGGCGCCCTCGCCTGCAGAAGCGTGCCGTGAGAGCGGGCGCAGGCAGGAGCCGCTCGGCACAGGGAGCCCCTGGAGGGACGGGGCAGAGCCGCCAGCCTGCCGAGGGGCAGGCAGGGTGGGATAAACCAGCACCGTGGGCTTTTTAAAAAAGCCCGAGGCTTGTGAAGTGGGGATGTAGCCAGAATAGCAATCAGCTCGTCCCGGCACGCTGGGAACAACGGGAGAGCCGGGACAAGGGGACAGTGCCTTGCCGTGGGAGGCACGGGGAGAGCACTGGGTCACCGCTGATGGCTGGGCAGCCACAGGGTGTGAAAAGGGTCCCCAACAGAGGGGAGAGGCAAGAGGGGGCATCTAAGGGTGCCTTGGTGGCACTGTGAGGCCAGCACCCACTGCGCTGCCCCTGCCCGCGTGAGCAGCCCCGAGAGCGGGCGGGGGTCATGTGCAGGGGCAGATATGGGGCACATGGTGCTGACCATTTCCTCTGAGGTTTTGGTGCCAGTTGCCTTCCTCTGCCCTGAGCCAGCCCTTTATCTCCTGGCACGCACCGTGCCAAGGCCTCAGTGCTCCCCTTCTCCCCCAGGCTGTGCCTTGGGGTGTCCCCTCCCCTGGGGCAGGTCCTTGGGCACTCTCCAAACCATCCCGTGCAGCCTCTCCATGTGCACACCCAGCAGGGATGGAGGACGAGTGACAGGTGACACCCTCCCGTGGGACACCTGTGGGGTGGGCAGGCAGGGATGGACACCGGGCACGGTGGGAGATGCCACCTCCCCGAAACAAAGGGAGCGTGGGTCACCACCACGTGTGCGGTTCATCCCCGCTCCGGGCTCACCGCGCCATCAATCACCCGCCGGCGTGACCCGAGCCACGACAGGAGTTTCCAGCCTCTCCCACGGGTGAGGACAGGAGTTTCCACCCCATCCTGCCCCGGCTCCAGATTTGCCAGCCCGGGGTTGGGATGGATCCAGCCGGCTGTCGGGCTCTGGCAGGGGCTTATCTCCGCTCCAGCCGTTAATTTCCCACCGCAGCGCAGCGGAGCGGGGCCACCGGCTCTGCCGGGGCGGGGCTGCTCCCATCGCCTGCCCCCAGGCACCCAGGGAGATGAGGGTCGGCGGAATGTGTTCCCACCAGCACAGACCCCGGGGAGCTGAGGGATGGGGGATGTTTTCCCGCAGGGAAGCCAGACCCCCCTTCACCCCACCCGTGGGACCCAGGCGTGCGGCGGGTGCGTGGCCATGGAGCACACGGCAGCCCCGGGCTGGGCAGGGAGAGGGTGTGGGGCAGGAAAGGGTTAACCCGGGGAAGTTTGCTCACTCTCAGCCATGATTTAAACCAGACAGAAAGGTTCTGTCATCCATCACGCTAACAGCCAGATCATTGTGTTTTAAAGTGTCTGTAATTGCAGCAATACAGAGACCGGGAGAAAGATAAAGGCTGGGAAGATGCAAATGCCGAAGGGAAGCGCCAGCCCATTGCACCCAGCAGGAAGAGATCTGGGGACAGCCCTGGGGACAGCCAGGGAGGGCCCCAGGCGTCCTCCTGCGGAGTGATGGCGCGGGGTGGCTGATGGGGTGTCTTTGATGTGCTGGGAGCATCCACAAAACAGCACCAGGGTACAAACCCTGGGATGGGCAGGGAATGGTCTGAGTAGGTGCTGGCCTCCACAGATCGTCTGAAAATGACCTTTATCTTCCTCATTATCCCTGGATTAGCACAAAGTTGCTCTTCTTTCCCCATCTCTTTCGGGATCCAGGGGATCTCAGGAACAGGGTAAAAAGGAAGGTGAGAACTCGCCCAAAACGTGCGAGGAGGTGGCCACGGCCACGGGTGCCCGGCCTTTGTCCCAGCACCCCGGGCCACGTGCAAAGCCGCCGGCGGGGAATTATTAACATTCAGCCGAACCCTGCCGAATAAAGCGAGCTAACACAAATGTTTATTTTCACAGTAGTGAATTATGACTTCAATAGACCAAAATTACAGGCTGCGTGCGCGGAATAGGAACGCAGCAGCCCCCGCCACCCAAACGCCGCCGGGGGGGGGACACGCGGTGGCTCTGCCCCCCCCTCCCCCGCTGTCCCATGGGGTGACGGTGCCACCTGCCCGTCCTGACTGAGCAGCTCCTGGGGCAAGAGGTGCCAGGGCAGGGGGTGTTGGATGGCGTCCTTCAGCTGCACCCCAAGTTAACCAGGAGCCAGAGAGGTGGTGACTGTTCCTGGCAGGTCCCTGTGACTTGTTCGTGGCAGGGGGCGGCAGCTCAGTGGGGACACGTTTGGTCACCACTCGTGGCAGGGGGTGGCAGGGGTTTGGGGACATGTTTGGTCACCGCTCATGGCAGGGCAGTGGCGATGGGTTTGGTCACCGCTGGTGGCAGGGGGTGGCAGGGCGGTGGGGATGGGTTTGGTCACCGTCAGGCTCATGGCACGGCACCAGCTGGGCATTCACAGGAGGGTTTTGTGAAGGATTCGAGGTTTACATTTGGGGCTGTGACACAGGTGGCTGGGCTGAGAGCACGGTCACCCCACGGGCAGGTCCCTGCTCTCCCAGGGAGCAGCCAGATCCCCAAGGAGCCCAGAGCTCTGGGAACACTCTTGGGCTGTCTTGCTGATGCTGGGGGTCCGTGACCCCTTGACCTGTGCTGGGAACCACGTGTCCCAGTGCACGTCCAAGTGTCCCCAAGCACACGTGGTGCTGGCATTTGCATGTGCCAGCCGGTGCCAGCCATGCACAGCCGGGCTGTGGCGAGGTGGGCGTGCAGCTGTGCAGGGGTGGATTTTCCTCCTGTGCCAGTGGGACCATGGCACCTGCAGGAGGCTCCTGGGGAAATGTCCCCATGGGAATGGGGGCAGCAGGACCTTGGAGAACCACAGAACCTCTGGGAGCCCTCTGGGAGCAAGGGATGAAAAACTGGAGCTGAGGCTGGAGGGGCTGGGCTGGGATTCTGCAGCACCTCCTGCTGTGACCCCGTCCGTGGGGGGAGCTGGGCTCTGCAGTGACCATGGGTGGTCATTTGGTGACCCTGTGGTGGCCATTTACTGGCCATAGGAGGGTCACTCAGTGGCCATGTGATTGGCATTTACTGGCCATGCAATTGTTACTCAGAAGCCATGCAAAAGTCATGTACTGGCCACAGAATGGCCATTTACTGGCCATGCAATGGTCACACAGAGGTCATGGGATGGTCATTTACTGGCCATGCAATGGTCACACAGTGACCATGCAATGGTCATTCACTGGCCATGCAGTGGTCACACAGAGGCCTTGCAGTGGTCACACAGAGGCCATACAATGGTCATTCACTGGGCATGCAGTGGTCACACAGAGGCCATGCAGCACTCATGCAGTGGCCGTGCCAGGGCCGTGCAGTGCCCTCGTGGTGCCCACACAATGTCCGTGCCTCAGCCACGCCAGGGCCACGCTCTGGCTGTCCAGTGGCCATGCAGCTGCTCCGTGCCAGCCACTCCCGGGCTGTGCAGCAGCCGTGCCGGGTGACTCCGCCTGGCAGAGCCGCCGCGCTCCCAATCCCTGGGAAGCGGGCAAGGATGAGTAATCCACCCGGCACAGGGCAGTCGCAGAGGGAGGCAGCTGCCAGGCACAGTAATTACACACAGAGGCGGGGCTGGGGCTCGCAGGGAAATTCGCAGGGAAATTTGCAGGGATTGTGTCCCGGGGCACGGACAAGCAGTGTTGTAGCAGGACTTGGGGAGGGAAAATTTGAATGCTGTCCCCCAGCTGGCACGGGGCACGCGGGAAGGGAGTGCCAGGCAGCCAGATGTGCACCGCTGTCGGGGAGGGTCCCACCGGCATTCCCAGCACGCAGCTGCCCTTGGAGCCCCACCGAGGCCCGGCAGGCTCGGGATGGGCATGTGGGACTTTGGTGGCTGTGCCTGTGGTCTTGTGGCTGCTCCAGTGCAACCCCAGCCCTTGGGCCCCTGGAGAGGGAAGCTGAACAACCACAGCTCCGTCCCCTCACAGCCCAACAGACACCGCCACCCTGCTCCAAGCCCTTGACTCTTCCCATGGCCCCAGACAAAACTTGGCCCATTCCCTTGCAGTCCTTCCACCTCTCCCAAAACAACTCCCAGCTCCTTGCAGCTCCCCAAAACAGGTTACACCCCCACCTCCTGCAGCCCCCCACTCTCAGCTTTGCAACTCTCGATCTTTAGCATCCCCAACTCTGACGATTTTGCAAACCCCAATCCCTGCAGCCCCCAAGCCCTGTACACAGTCCTGCATGGCCTTCCAGTCCCCATAGTGCCACCAGGTCCCACGCACCCCCTAAAGCCCTGGGCGGCCCCGTGTCCCCGTGCAAACAGCCGGTGTCACACAGCCTCGTGTCCCACTCAGTCCCCCAGTGCCCCGTGCAGCCCCTCGGTGCCGTGCAGAATCCCCCGTGCTGCACGGCCCCGTATCCCGCCCATCCCATCCCATCCCATCCCATCCCATCCCA
>WEKY01052720.1:121415-138389 GCA_013390045.1 Picathartes gymnocephalus | reverse complement strand
GCGCTCCGCCAGCGCCGGCCTTAAGCGGGCCGGGGCCGCCGCCGCCGGGGGCCGCTGCCGGCTCTGCCCGCTCCTGCCGGCCCCGCCGGCCCCTGCCTTGGGATTTACCTCACGCCTCCGCCACACCTCAGGACGGTAAGTGCCGTCCGCCAACGGGGACGGGGACCAGGAGGCTGCCGGTGCTCGCGGAGGCTCCCGTGAAAGCGGGGCTTGGAATGCTCCCGGTGTTCTGGGGATGCTCTCGGTGCACAGGGGAATCGAAGGCTCCTGGTGCCCGGGAGACTCGCAGGGAAGGGGGCTGTGGGTACCACCGGTGTTCGGAGGATGCTCCCGGTGCGTCGGGGAATCGGAGGCTCCCGGTGCTCGGGGAGGCTCCCGTGGAAAAGGGGCTGGAAATGCTTCTGATGCTCGGGGGATGCTCCCGGCGCGAAGGAGTCGGGGAGGCTCCCGGTGCCCGGGGGCGCTCCTGTTGTGCTGGAGTCCGAGATGCTCTCGGTATCCGGCGAAAGCTCCCGGTACCGGGGAAGCTGCCGGTGTGCAGGGCTGTAAGAGGCTCCTGGTGCCCGGGGGACGCTCCCGGTGCGCAGGGGAGTCGGAGGCTCCCGGTACCCGTGGAAAGCTCCCGGTGTCGGGGCAGCTGCCGGTGCGTAGGGGNGCTGCCGGTGGGTAGGGGACGGGGATCCTCCGAGTGCCCGAGCCAGCGCGGTCCCCGCCGCGGCGGAGCGGGGCAGGGCGAGCGGGGGCACAGCCGGGGCGAGCGGGCGCAGCGCTCGGAGCGGCTCCGCGGCGGAGGCAGCGCGGGAGCGGAATCGCCGCGCCCGTGGGCCCCGCTCCCACGCACCGCGCTGCCGCGGGCGCGGCAGGGTGCAGACCCCTCTTCCCTGCGCTCCCGGGGCCCTTCCTGCTCTCCCCTCCCCGTCCCCAGTCGCCGCTTCCCGAGCGCCGGGGCGGCGTGGGGCGGCACAGCGTCCCGGGAACCCACGCGAGTTTGTGCCCACCCCCAGCGGACCCCCCCGGTTGTGGCTCCCGACTCCTGCCCAGCAGTCCGACTCTTTGTCATCCCTGCATCCCTCCTGTCTGCCCGCCAGCTCCCCATCCCGCTCCGGCTGCTGCGGACCCGGAGCTGGAGCCGCGTTTGGGGGCGAGGAGGAGCTGAGCCACTCGGGAGAGTTTGCGGGAGGAATCCCAGGGCTGCTTTGGGAAGTTCCGGCTCCCTTCGTGCTGTGTTTATGTGCGAGGACGCGGGGCCGTGGTGGGGACACGGGGCTGTGGTGGGGACGCTCGCAGAGCCCTCGCGTGTGCCAGGGGATTGTTTGTTTGGCTGTGGATTTGGGAAGGCAGGCTGGCTCGGGAGCCTCCAGCGCGGCCGTGCATCACCGCCTGCTCTTTCCCTCTGGAATTGCGCTAAGCTGGGCAGCCCGGCTTTGCCAAGGGAATGCTGCCGGCGGAGCGATGGAGCCAGGCTGGCCCCGCGCTGCTCCGCGACTCCTCCGCGACACTGAGCCGGAGCACAGCCAGCTCTTCCCGTCATTCCCTCGCCGCTGGATGGTGCCTTCGGATACCGCGGAGCGTTTCTCTAGTTAAACACACCTTTTCTTGGAATTCTCTTTTTTCCCTCTATTAGCCAAGAAAAACTTTGCAACTTTCCTTCGCTGTCGGAGAGGAGCCGCTGCTGGGTTTCATTTTGTTTTTTTAATTCGAGGTCACGTGTGCGTTGACAGTGTCTTTGATTCCAAGCGATGGTCTCGTCTCCAGCTTAGGAAGAGCTTTTGAGCTCTTCCCTCTGTTGTTTTCTCTCTGTTCAGGAACAAAGAGATTTTTCTGCCTTTAATTAAAAGGAATATTAATTCCCTGCTCCTTTGTCGAGCGACTTGAAGACACTCTGCGAACATCCGTCTGCTCGGCGCCGCGGTGGGGTGAGCTCTGCTGTGGTACAGGGCATGGAGAAATGGGGGAACCATCCCGAAATCCCACGGCAAACACGGAGCAGCAGCCGGGGAGGATGCTGACAGCCACGGCCCTCGGGTGAGGAGCCCCATGGAGCTGAGCTGCCGCCTGGGGTGGGCTCTCGGACCCTCGGAGGTTTGTGAGGCAGATCCCCGCGCTGAGAGCTTCCACACAGGGAGAAATTCCGTGGCTGGGGAGGCGAGTGGAGGTGAACTTGGCTGTGCCAAGGGGGTTTTCCCTGCCGGCTGCCTCCCATGCCGGCAGGTAAGGTTTTACCCGGGAACAGGCAGATGTTGGGTGTGTTTTGTTTGGAAAACGGGAGTGCAGATGTTGGTTCGTAGGGGGAAGAAGCCAGGACATGGCGAGGGAGAGGCTGTTCTCCCACAGCTCTGGGTGCTGGCACGGGGTGATGCCGGGTTTGGACAGTGGGGAGGCCTTGCGTGGGTGCAGGATTTGCTTCTTACATCGGGAACTTCCAGGCTGCAGGATGGAAGAATATTCTGGTGCTCTGCCCCGCTTCAGAGGTGAGCTGCTGCAGGCAGGAGGGGGCTCTGGCAGGTCCCACGGGGAACCTGGGGCTGGCAGCTCTCTGCCGAGGTCCCTTCCCGGAATTCTGCCCCTGAGCCATGGATGTCGGCACGTGTGGACAGCCCCAGGCAGGATCCAGGCGCTGTGGATCCCGCGGGTGTCCGGCTGTGCCCTGGAAATGCGGTCTCGGCTCCGCTCGCTGCCGGCAGCCGCCGCGAATCGGCGGTGAAGTCTGGGGACACTTTGGCTCTGCCCGCGGTTGTGCTCGGTCCCCTGTCTTGCAGCCACCCGGGGAAGCTGTCTGGCTGCTGTGGGACCCCCAGGGAGCAGAGGCACCCCGTAAATATCTGTTATTATATCTCTTAGCGGGAGTCAGTGGACTGGCAGCCACTCAAGCAGGAAGCGCGGAGCTGCCGGGGAGCGCTGGCAGTGGGGCAGGAGCTGGGTCCCTGCTGAGGGGACACACAAATCCCCCCACGCCAGCACTGACCCTCTCCAGCTCCCGGCCAGCCCAGCACGGTCACAGCGAGCACAAGGCTTGGGGCAGATCGGGGCTGGGAGGGAGCGGGGACAGCCCCTGCGTTAGGCTGGGTTTGATCGCTGCTGCTGCGGCCGCGGGATGCGCTCGGCGCTGCCGCTCGGACGCTGCAGCCTGACCTGGGCTTTTCCAAGCTGGATCTCACGTGGGAGATGGATTTAGCTGCCCGGCAGGATGGGGAGTCCGCAGGCTGGGATCAATCCTTGCCAGCCAGAGGCAAGGACAGGCTGGTGGCACAGAGGGCACCCCCTGCCCTGGTGCCCTGGCCTTAGTGCCATCGCCCGGTTTGGGGTTATTTTTAGATTTCCTGAAGCTGTTTTCTGCCGTCCCTCCCACTGTGCTCAGGCTCCCCAGGGTGAACCCCACCTTGACAAACCCCCAGCTTTCCTTCGGAAGACGCTGACCAATGGTTCCAGAAAACATCCAAGGGATTTCCTGTTTATCTTACAAAATTCTCATTAATATTTTTTTTCCTGTGTTCTTTGATTCAATTTCACATGGGCAAAACTGCCTTGAAATGGAGCCGGTGGTTCAAAAATAGACAAAGAGTCGGTGAGGCAGCAGCCTGGAGGCTGTGGGAGAGCGCGGCCGGATCCGGCACCCCCTCGGAGCCGGTACCAGTCTGGCGCCTGCGGGGCAGGGTCTGGCACCGGGTCCCTGGGGAGCCGGCAGCTCCTCGGCGTTCCCACGCCGCAGGGACCTCGCCGGGAGCTCCCCGCCCGAGCTGGGGCGTGGAGGGGGAGCTCTCCCTTCTCCAGCCACTCTGTGCCTCCAGGGTGATGCCCTGCGTGTGTCACTTGTCCCTGCTCCAGCCAGCCAGGCCAGATTTGTGCACCCCGTGCACACGGCGGCAGAAATCCCCGACTGGGGCGCGGGGCTGCTTTTGGGGCGCCCCTTTGGCAGCGCTTTGGGGGATGGTGCAGCCCAGGCGTGGATTTTTCCTGGGTGGGGGCAGCCCCGGCAGGGTCAGCCCCAGCCCCGCTCCTCTCCAGGCGTTCCGGGCTGCCCGCGGCACTGTTTACTCGTGCTGTTTAGCCAGGATATTTAACTTCCAGGAGTGTAAGGCAGCTGGGGAGCAGCGGGGTGTGTGTGTGTGTGTGTGCCCACCTCCCTGTGGGACGAATCCCACGGTGGCAGCCGGCACGACACCGCGGCAGGAATTGTGCCCTGGCTGGGTGCTGCCGGCCGATAGGGCATGGGGGACCCCTCCTCCCAGCCCGTCCCCCCGCCCGCAGCCACGTCGCCGCCAGCCGCTGTTGACTCACAGGCTCCGCCGTCGAGTCCCGGGGCTGAGCCCGAGATGCTTTTACAGGCAGGGCTGAAATGCACAAAATGTTCGACTTGTAAAATATGTAGCGTGAGAAAATAGCCTTTTCTGCTCTCCTCCTCCTCCTCCTGCCGCCGCTCCCCTGCCCCATCTGCTCGCTTGGAAAGCTTCCCGCAGCCGGGGGGGGCCGGAGGCGCTCGGGGTCCCTTGCCGGGGATGGCACCCACCCCGTGCAGCCGTGCCCGCCCCCAGGGGCCACCCCGCGGTGCCAGGAGGGCTCCCGGGGGCAGCACGGGCACCTCGAGGATGCGCTCGGTCCGGGAGGATGTTTCCCGCTCGCTCCTCTCGCCATCCCAAAGTTTCTCTCCCGTTGTGAGAGCGAGCGCGGGGCTGGCACCGGCAGTGCCAGCGGGGCTGTGCCACCCGGCGCGGGGGGTGACGCGGGAGCTGGGGCATCCCATGGGATTTGGGGTTTCCAAAATCTCTCCAGAGGGTCCCGGGGAATCCCCGGCGAGGCGCCCCCGCAGCCCCGAGAGGGAGCAGCCACGCCGGAGCTGGCCAGGAGCCACGGTTTTCACCTTAATCCATCATTATCTGGGCACATTTCGGATGCTTGCCAAGAGCAAGGTGGGAAGGGGGGGTGTAAGCATGCTTTCCCTATTCCCCTGCCATCCTTTTTGCTGCCTGTGTGTAATTAACAGAGTAATTAAAAACAGGATGAGTTAATTGGTATTCATTTATGTGGCAGATGTTTTTAATTGAGATACGAAACAATTTACCTGTTTACATAAACAATAGCAAATGAAAGCTTGTAAAACAGAGAGGGCGCCTTTTTTTTTTTTTTTTTTTTTTTTTTTTTTTTTTTGGCTTTTTTGTTGTTGTTGTTTCGAGGAGAAAATCAAACCCATCCCCATCCCCCCATCCCCCCACCCCAGGCCACGCCAGCTCGGGGCGAGCGGGAGCTGCTGGCACTGCCTTGGTGGCACCGAGCCAGCTGGTTTGGGTCCCTGCGTGCATGCTTTTCATTTGAAAAGTGGGATTTTGGGGCTTGGAGAGGTGGGCTGCGGGTGCTGCTGTCCCATGCGGAGCTGGGCTGTCAGTGCCACACTGCGGGAGGTGGAGGGGGGACAGGGGGGGGCTTGGGACCTGCTGGGAGTTGGTGGCCTGGAGCCGAGTGAGAGCGCTGCCCGTGGAGCATCTGCCCAGCAGCGCTGGCGTTCCTGGGGTGTGGGAGTGCTCAGAGAGCAAAGCACATCGGGATCTACCTGAGCACGGGGAAATGTGCCTTTGGAAATGTGGATTGTGCTGGTGGGAGGTGTCCCAGCTGGGCCGGTGGCACAGGACCTGTCTCAGGATGCCCGTGGGAAAGGTGGGGATGACCTGCAGGGGCTCCCCAGGGCTGGAGCCGGCTGAATCTGGGTTCCTTTGCAAATTGTGCAGAGAGTTTAATTAATTGGATTTACTTTTAAAGGGCTTCATTGGTGCAGATGAGTGCTGGGTGTGGATCGCTCCCTGCTAGGCTGGCTCCCCAAAATGAGCATCTGGGACACCCTGGGGAAGGTGTGGGCAGCATCCCTCCAGCACCACCATGGGATCGTGGAATTGTTTGGGCTGAGAGGGACCTTAAAACTCATCTTGTTCCACTGCCTTGGGCAGGGACACCTTCCACTGTCCCAGGCTGCTCCAAGTCCCACTGTCCAGCCTGGCCTTGGACACTGCCAGGGATCCAGGGGCAGCCACAGCTTCTCTGGACACCCTGTGCCAGGGCCTGCCCATCCTCCCAGGGAACAATTCCTTCCCAGTATCCCATCTAAACCCACCTTCGGCATCCCACCGCTGCACTCCTGCTCTCTCCTGCTCCAAGTACAACTGGGGATGAGCTCCAAGCTGCCTGTTGTCACCTTTCCCCATTGTCACCGTGGCCCCAGGGAGGGGATCAGGGTGGGTGCAGGGGAGGAGGGAGCCGATCCCAAAGAGGGGATCAGGGTGGGTGCAGGGGAGGAGGGAGCCGATCCCAAAGAGGGGATCAGGGTGGGTGCAGGGGAGGAGGGAGCCGATCCCAAAGAGGGGATCAGGGTGGGTGCAGGGGAGGAGGGAGCTGACGGTGCCCTGAGATCCCACCGGCTCTGGCGGGCTGCTGCATGTGGCTGGCGCTGCTGCCCAGCCTCAGGCACTGCACGCTCCCAAACCTGCTCCAGCTGGGACAGCTCTGGCCCTGCCATCTTATCGGGGAGTTGTTCTTGGCCGCGCTGGCTGCGGCAGCTGAGGAGCAGGAATTCTTCCCTGCCTTTGTTTCGGAGGCAGCCTGGCTTGGGGAGACGTCGCCTCGAGCATCTGGATTTCATTTGTGGCCATTTGGAGAGCATGAGGGATGCTGGGCGCTGAATTCCCTTTAACCCCTTCTTGGCCCGGGAAGCTTTGCCTGCAGGGAGCCGGAGCTTTCCAGCGGCTGCATCCAGGGCAGCTCCGTGCCTGCTTCGTGCCCATCCCTGGGGAGTGCGGAGCAGAGCAGCCGGCCCGGCTGGAGCTGGCACATCCCGCTCGTTGCCCTGGCAGGAGGCGGAACCCCGGGCTCGCCGTGGCTGGATGGGCTCCCTGGGGCTGTGGGAAACAGCAAATGCCAGGCTGGGATGGCTGCCAGCCCCATCCCTCCAGCACTGGCCCTGCCCCTCGGGCTCCAGGCTGCAGGGGATGCCGTGTGCCCACTGGAATGCCTGGCTGTGTCACCGTGTCACCCCTGCCCGGGCGGTGGCAGGGGTTAAACCCTGCGGTGTGACAAACTGGGGGCTCGGGGTCACACAGAGGTGTGCGGGGGTCCGGCATCCTCTGGCCCCTGGAGGCAGGGTGGGGAACAGCCGCTCCCGCCAGCCCAGGAGAAAATACTAATCCTTTTATTTTTATATTATTACTTATTCATCTGGGCTGCACAGGCCTAATGGAAACCAGATGGAGGAAAACAGACACGGCCCCGAGCGGCTGGGACAAATTACCCCAAAGAGAGGAAAAAATAGAGGGAAAAATAATTCCAGTGGAGTTGGAGTTGTGCTGGGGAATCGCTGTTTGGAGGTGCTGAGGGGAGGCTGCACTTTGCCCCCCAAAACCTCCTCTGCCCTCATGGAGCTCATCCCATCTTGCAAAGGACCTGGGTTGGTGGCACAGCCGTGGTTGGGCCCCCTGGGCATTCCAAGCTCTTTATCCCGTTGGATTTGGGATCATTCCTGTGCCTGCCTGGCCATGTTCGGGTTGCAAACACCTCGGGGAAAATTTAAAACTTAGAGGAGAAAAAAAAAAAAGAAAACACAAGAAAAACCGGCACCAGGCCCCATTTCCCTGAGTGCTTGCTCAGCTTCATGGAAACTTTCCTGCTGATGGGGAGCTGTGGAAAAGCCACGTCAGTGCCAGGATGAATGCATCCATGTTTCCCCCTCGGTGTGGGAACGTGCATGGAGTCGGGGCAGTGAGGGGGACCGGAGCTGGGGTGGGGGTGCAGGCAGCAACCATTCCGGGGATGCAGGCAAGGATGCTGCCAGGAGTGTGCCAAAGAGAGGGATTCTGCCAGGGATGCAGGCAGGGATCCTGTGGGATCAGGGTGCTGCAGCTGTGACCCCTCACAGGTCACACCCTGCACGCTCCCAGCTCATCCTCCGCCGTCAGAGCTGGATCCTGCTCCCCTGGGTGATGGGGGAAGGCCGGAGAAGCTTTGCCCGGGGATGGACATTTCCGTGAAAAGGAGAATAAAAGGAGTTTTTCAAAACAAACCGTTTATTCTGGCAGGCCCTGTAAGGAAACTGAGGTGTTGGGGAGAGGGGAGCTGCGTGGTCTGGGGATTTCTCCTGTGGCTGGGGAGGGAGAAGGGAGCGAGGAATGGGAAACTGGAGCGTGCACATCCAAGGGTCTGCAGGATCCCAGTGTGCAGCGGACAGAGAGGGATACCCGTGTTGCTGGAGCCCTCCAGCAGGATCCTGAGGGTGACCAGCTGAGGTTTTGGCTCCTACCACCACCTCCTGGTGCTCCATGCACCGCCAGCTGCAGCACAGCCCCGAGCATCTCCGTGGGGATGAGGCCCTGCTTTGATTTAGCCAGGCCAGCGTGCTCTGGCCGGGTTCAGTTCATCTCCCCGCAGTTGCCCTGGATTAAGGATGAATATTAGATTAATGTTTATCAGCCAGGCCGGGTGGGGACCGTGCTGGGGCACAGGGGGGACCCCATGGCCGGGGGTGGCCGTGGTGGCCACTTCCATCTTTGGCCAGAGCCAGCAGCAGCACGGGCACGGTGACAGATCCCCACAGCTGCCAGCACTTGTGGCCACCTGTCACCGCTGGCGTGGCAGCCGTGGGGCCCAGACCCCTGGCTGGAGGGGATGGTGCTGGCACGCTGCCCCCGGGAATGCACTGCCAGGTGTTGTTTGGGGTTGGCAGCGCAGGGAGGTGGGGATGCCCGGTGGGGTGATGGTCAGGAGCTCCACCATCCCGGGCTTGCAGGATCTGGTGCCTCTCAGGGCCACTCAGGGCTGAGAAGGACAGTCACTTGTGGATGCGTGGGTCCTGCCACCACGCGGTGGCTGCAGTGATCCCACGATCCCTGCCTGGGGCTGTGCCAGGGATGGCGAGGGGTCAGCGGGCAGCAGGCACTGCCAGGATGTGTCAGGGGGGTGCCGTGCCGTGCCAGCAGTGACGTGACACAGGCTGGGGCAGGGTTGGCACTGCAGGGGCAGAGCGGTGTCCCCGCACAGGGCACTGTCCCCACCGCTGTGCAGATGAGCAGCAGCTCCATCGCCCTCCCCAGCACCCCGTGGCACACAGGACACCAGGCCCTGTCCCCACTGCCCGACCTCTGCCATCCTACAGTGGCAGCGGAGATGCCCAGGCCAGCCCGGCGTCCCCAGGTGTCCCCTCTGCCGTGGCCCCTGTTTGCCAGGGAACCGCGGCCGTGCCCGGCACACCCCGCTCACCGCGCCGTGCCCTCTTCCCGCAGATAACGTGGGGACTCTGGCCGCCACCATGCCCGACTCTCCGGCCGATGTGAAGACGCAGGCCCGCTCCACGCCGCCCAGCATGCCCCCGCCAGCGCCCGCCGTCAGCCAGGGAGCCTCGCGGCAGCCGTCCTTCACGCCCAGCACCAGTGAGTACCCTGGCAGGGACGGGCTGCCAGCCTGCCCGGGGCTGCCCTCAGCTCCACCCCGCCCGCGGCGCGGCGTCCCCAGAGCCCCGCGCGGTGCCGTGCCGCGGGGGTGGCGTGACCTGTCCCCAGCCCGGTGGCTCTCCTTGGGCGCGCCTTCCCAAGCCTGGCTCGTGCGTGTTCCTCTGGGGAGCGGTGTGGCACTGCCCGTGGCCAGCAGTGCCCGGCGAGGTCCCTGGGGACGGGGACATGCTGTTCTTCTGCCACCCGGTCACTGAGTGCTGGCACAGAGCAGCGCGCGGCTGGAGGACGGTGGGGCTTGGGGGGTTCCTGCGGATCGGAGATGGCCCCGTGGTGAGTGCCATGCGTGTGGGGACACATCTGTCCCTCTGCATGGGGCACCCAGCGGTGGCAGGGTGCTGGCACGGCCAGCCACAGTGGCCAGGACCTCCTTGCCCTGCCCCGGCTGTGGCGTGGTGGCATCAGGGGACTCCAGGTGGGAGTCTCAGTCTCTGTAGTTGAGCTGGGGACAGCCACCCAACGTGGTGGCTGCGCCAGAGGCACGTGGGCTCACTGCCCACCCGCAGGGTTGGCACCAGGGATCGGTCACTGTGCCAGTGTCACCCTCCTGGCATAGGGATGGACAAGGTACATGCAGGGTGGGATCCAGACAGGCAGGGGACAAGGTGGCCCCCTGGCAGGAGTGGCAGCGGCCACTCTCAGTGGCTGCTCCAGCTCTGCTGAGACTTTTCCTGGGCACGTGTGTCTGCAAGGGTTTTGCTCGTAGCTGTTTCTTGCTTAGAAAAACCCCAGGAGGGAAGAAAAAACCCAAAAAAAAACCCCCTGAGATGCAGCCCCTGACACCTGCAGCCCCCAGCAGCACTCCTGGACAGACTCTCTAGAAATCAGCTCGTGCTCAGCTGTCCTCAGAGGGGGTTTGGGTCTCAATCCCAGCCCTGAGGCTGATGTGGCAGCCCAGGTGTGGCTGGGGCTGGGATGAAGGACCAGGTGTGCAGGCAGCATCTCCCTCAGAGCTGGGCACAGAGAGGGGTTTGGGACGCAGGGCCAGGGACACGGAGCAGCTTGGCATGGAGCACCACGGCACCTCAATTGTTCTTGGTCTTGGGGGACCTTATTCGGTCCCCAAAACGTGGGGACTGTCAGGCAGCCCAGCGCCCATCCCCTGAATGTGCCAAACATCCGTCCCCTGAACCCTCCCTGTGGCTGCAGTGGGACGCAGGGACAGCCACCGGCTCCCTGGTGGGTCTGGTGGCTTTGCCCATGGCACACGCGTCCCGTGCAGGGCCCCCCGGCCGAGAGCTGCCCCCTCTGCTCTCTCATCATAGCGTGTTTTATTTTGCTTGCAGATCGAGACGCTGGCCCTCCGACGTTTCTGCCTCGCGGCCGTTTTCATGGTTGCTTGAAATGGTCGATGGTCTGTCTTTGTAAGTAAAATGAAATGCCCGCTCTCATGAGAGACCCGAGCGCAGCCGCAGCCCCCCGGGGTGCTCCCCATGGCCAGCCCCTCGCCCTGCCCCGCAGGGTCATGGGCACGAGAACGCCAGCCCCATCCCGGCCCAGGGACACGTGCGGTGTCCAACTTGGGAGCGCACCTGTCGCGGGAATAAAAGCAGTTGTGGTCGCCGGGTTATTTTTGGCACCTCTTTGGCGGGCGCTGCCCGGCCGGAGAGCGAGCGGGAGCCCCCCGGAGCAGGCAGGGCCGGCAGGGCAGCACGGCAGCCCCAGGTCGGTGCGAGCCCAGCGGGGACAGGCGCGGGCGTGCCGGGGGCCGCGGGGCGACGCGCGGTCGGGACGTGGGTGACACGTGTTGTCACCCCCGCAGCTGGGGACATGGGTGATGTGTGTTGTCACCTGCATGGTTGGGACATGGGTGACGCGTATTGTCACCCCCACAGTCGGGATCTGTGTTGGGTGATGTGTGTTGTCACCCGCGTGGTTGGGACGTGGGTGATGTGTGTTGTCACCTGCTCAGTCGGGACATGAGTGATTTGTGTTGTCACCTGCACGGTCGGGATCTGCGTTGGGTGATGTGTGTTGTCACCTGCGTGGTTGGGACACGAGTGACACGTGTTGTCACCTGCAGTTGGGACATGGGTGACACGTATTGTCAGCCACACGGTCAGGACACGGGTGATGCGTGTTGTCACCCTCCCAGTCGGGACACAGGTGACATGTGTTGTCACCCACGCGGTCGGGGCATGGGTGACGCGTGTCGTTACCTGTGTGGTTGGGACATGGGTGATGCATGTTGTCAACCACACAGCCGGGACATGAGTGATGTGTGTTGTCACTCACACGGTTGGGACATGGGTGACGCTGTTGTCACCCTCACAGTTGGGACACGGGTGACACGTGTTGTCAGGCAGGCGGTCAGGACATGGGTGATGTGTGTTGCCACCCGCATGGTTGGGACATGGGTGATGCGTGTTGTCACCCGTGCTGCCCAGGCAAAGGTCCCTGTGCTCACATGGGGTGCAGGAGAGAGGGATCTGTCACACTGGTGGTTGTTACCCCAAAATATCCCCCTGGTGTGGGGTGTTCAGGCCACTCCTGCCCTTCCTGACTGGGCAGCGGGGACAGAGGTGACAACGAGCTGCGAGCCAGGCTGGGCTCCATGGGAAATGGCTCACGGATTCTCTCTGGGAGCGCTGAGCAGCTCCCGGAGGGGCAGGATGGAGCCCCTTCCCTTGGCCGTTGAGGAGCTGGATCAGGCCCTCACGGTGCTGGGGGATGCTCTGCATCCCCTCCTTCCCCACAGCACCGGGACCAGCCCAGGATGCAGCCCCAGGGATGCAGCAGCATCCTGACGCCTACCAGGGGCTGCCAGCCCCGTGTTACCCAGCAGGGCACTCCTGTCGTGCCACCCCAGCCTTGTCCCCACAGTGCCAGGGCACAGCCACCCTCTCTGACCTCCCACTCGCTGTGTCCCCAGTGATGAACGGGAGCAGCCACTCGCCGACCGCCATCAACGGGGCTCCGTCCACCCCCAACGGCTTCAGCAACGGGCCGGCCACCTCCTCCAGCGCCTCCCTGTCCACCCACCAGCTCCCTCCAGCCTGTGGTGCCCGCCAGCTCTCCAAGCTCAAGCGCTTCCTCACCACCCTGCAGCAGTTTGGGAACGACATCTCCCCCGAGATCGGGGAGCGGGTGCGCACCCTCGTCCTGGGGCTCGTGGTACGTCTGCGGGGTCAGCCACGGGGTCCCCCCCGATCTGAGGATCCTGTGTTTTCTTCTGGGGATGGAGATGCTGCTAAAAGGGAAAGAGGGGCCTGGATTGATCTAAAAGGGGGTTCTCCCAGCATCTCCTGGGATGTGCACAGCTGGGTTCCTGGCTGCTGGCATCGCCAGCGAAGCCTTGAGCACGGTTTTCCCTTGAGTGTGGTTTTCCTGTGAGCGTGGCAGAGGAGCAGGAATGGGGGAGGAACAGCCAAGTGTCCCCCAGGGGTGTCGGGGGGGGCTGTGCCAGGGGTGCTGAGCCCGGGCTGTCCCCACAGAACTCCACCCTCACCATCGAGGAGTTTCACGCCAAGCTGCAAGAGGCCACCAACTTCCCGCTGCGACCCTTCGTCATCCCCTTCCTCAAGGTGGGTCCCCAGCCTGGGCACGGTGCGATTCACAGCAGCATTTCAGCACAGGGCATTTGGGGGTGGTTTTGGGGCTGGCAGCTGCCTGGGGCTCTGCCCGTGTCCCCCCAGGCACACGTGTGCCCCCACACGTGTGGAGTCACACAGGGCCGGGCTGGTTGCAATAAAGCGAGGGGTCGGCCCAGCTAGTTGCCATTTGCAATTCATTAAAAATTCCCTCTTTTTTTTTTTTTTTTTAAATTTTTTTTTTATATTTGCCTTTTAATTTCGTGCTGACTCTGCAATGTCACCCTGCTCCGGAGGGATTCTCCTGGTGCTGGCACACCTGGCAGATGGTCAAGCCCAGTGTCCCCTGTCCCTCGTTAACAAAGGAGTAATTAAAAAGTGCAAAAATAGCCCCTTTTCCACCTCTGCACCCAGAGCAGGAGTCCGTGAGTGGAGGTCCGTGCTCACCACAGGAATCTGCTGGAGCGGTTTGCTCCAGGCTGAGATGGAGGGGGACAGCAGATCCCATTCCCCTCCTGCCCAGCTTGCAGGGTTTTTTGGGATCCATGGGAGCAGGGAAAGGTGAACCCCCAGGCCCTGGCAGGCGCTGGTGGCCCTGTGGCTCCAGGCAGGCTGGGATCCATCCCCGCTGTCCCGGTGCCAAGAGCGCGGCGGCCGCCCTGGCACCCCGCTCCCAGCTGTTCCCACCGCCCGCTCCAGATGTTTCTCATTATCCTAACTGCAACCAGCCGGGCTCGGCGTGCTTCCCAGACTGGGGACTTGCTGTTTTTGTGGGATTGCTCCCCCCTGGCCGGGGAATGGAAGGGGAGGGAGGGTCCAGCTCTCCTCTCCGAAACTGCAGCTCCGGCTCGGGCGCTAACGTGTCCCACGGATGGGATTTGGCTGCGGCTCAGCCGCCTAAGGCGAAATCCACGGCTGGCAGCCAGAGCGCCGGGCAAAAGGGGGTTCTGCTGCTTAATTGCTGCTGCTCCTGGGGCTGCAGCGCCGTGGGGGGACACGGTGGGTGGGTGGGAGGGAAGTTCACAGCTGATCCTCCCAGCTGTGACTGCCACACGGGCTGGGGGTCCCACAGGTGCAGTCCCCAGGGAGCAGTTGTGGGGACAGGGTGGCCGAGGTGCCCGACCTGGCCCAGGGGATGATGCTCTGCAGCCCCTGCCAGGATGCAGGAGGGCTCTGTTGAAGCTGTGTCTGAACCCTGCGGGGCCACACATCCCCCAAAAGCCCAGCTGGCTCCTGGGCACGCTGCTGGCATCCCAAGGCTGTCCCCTGGGGAAGGGGAGCAGGACCCCAAAGGGAAGGCAGCTGCCTGCCCCTCACCCGTGGCGAGCTGGGGACACGGCCGGGCTGCTCCGGGGGGGCTGCGGGGCCGTGGACTGCACTGTCACCCCCCCGCAGGCCAACTTGCCGCTGCTGCAGCGGGAGCTGCTGCACTGCGCCCGCATGGCCAAGCAGACCCCGGCCCAGTACCTGGCCCAGCACGAGCAGCTGCTGCTGGACGCCAACGCCTCCTCTCCCATCGACTCCTCCGAGCTGCTCCTGGAGGTGGGCGAGAGCGGCAAGAGGAGGACGCCAGACAGGTGCCAGCCGGGGAGGGGCGTGCGGGATTTTTCAGGGACACATCCCTGAAAAGGGGAGGTTGTTCCCGGTGTCCTAGCGGGCACCAACCTGCTCTCCTCCGGCCAGGACCAAAGAGAACGGTTTGGACCGAGACCCCCTGCACCCCGAGCACCTCAGCAAGCGGCCGTGCACCATGAGCCCCGCGCAGCGCTACAGCCCCAGCAACGGGCTGAGCCACCCCCCGAACGGGCTGGGGCACCCCCCCGCCGGCCCCGCCCTGCCCCAGCACTACCGCCTGGAGGACATGGCCATGGCACACCACTACCGGGACACCTACCGGCACCCCGACCCCCGCGAGCGCCCGCGGCCCGCCGGTGAGCCCTGCTGTCCCCGTGCACGGCGGGGAGCGGGGCTGGGACCCCCCTGAAGGGAGAGGGGTTCTGCAGAGGGGCTGACCCCGCTCCGCTCTTGCCTTGCAGCCGTGCACGGGACGCGGCAGGAGGAGGTGATCGACCACCGGCTCACGGACCGGGAGTGGGCGGAGGAGTGGAAACACCTCAACAATGTACGTAGTGTCCCTGCCCCATCCCGTGTGGGTGCGTCCCTCCGCTCTGCCCTCCATCCCCCCCGTGTCCCTCACGGGGCTGCTCTCCCGAGCATCCTCTGCTTCCGCGGCCAGTGCGGCACGCTGGAGCTGGCACCGCCTGGCACAGCCCGAATCCCCCTGCCCAGCGGCGGGCAGCGCAGCCCCCCGGTTGCCTGCAGCAGAGCTCCCTCCCCATCCCTGCCGTCGCCCCCGCAGCTGCTGAACTGCATCATGGACATGGTGGAGAAGACGCGGCGGTCGCTGACGGTGCTGCGGCGGTGCCAGGAGGCCGATCGCGAGGAGCTCAACCACTGGATCCGGCGCTACAGCGACGCCGAGGACATGAAGAAAGGCAGCCCCCCCTCCGCACGCCCCCACAACTCCTCCTCCGCCGCCGCCGAGGCTCCCCAGTTAGGTACTGACCCCCGGGGCCGTGGGCTGCGGGCGGGGGCTGCGCCCCTCTCCGGGGTGCCCGCGCCGTTCTCCCGGGGGTCCGGCGCTGCCGGCGGCTGCGTTCCAAGGGGACGGCGTCTCCTAAGGGCGTCCCCTCTCTCCCTCGCAGACGCTCACCGGGACTTCGCGCCGCGGCCGCTCTCCGGGTACATGCCCGAGGAGATCTGGAGGAAGGCTGGTGAGTGTGGGGTGGGCACCAGCCGCGGGCAGAGCGCTGAGCTGCAGCTCCCCTCATCGGGATGTCTGCGGCGCTGGAGGAGTTCGGGGTGGTTTTGCGGGAAGGGGGGACGCTGGGGCGCCGGCACAGCCCGGCCACGCTCGGCTGCTGCCTTCCAGAAGAAGCCGTGAACGAGGTGAAGCGCCAGGCCATGTCCGAGCTGCAGAAGGCCGTGTCGGATGCCGAGAGGAAAGCCCACGAGCTGATCACGACGGAGCGCGCCAAGATGGAGCGGGCTCTGGCCGAGGCCAAGCGCCAGGCATCCGAGGACGCCCTCACTGTCATCAATCAGCAGGAGGACTCGAGCGAGGTGGGGAGCCCGGGGGGACGGGCTGGTGGCAGTGCTGGTGTGTGGGACCTGCTTCTCTTGCAGTCGGGGCTGCAGCATCTGTGTGCAAGGGTGGGAATGGGAGCCTGAGGCAGCACCGCGGGGTGGGAGGAGAGGGGAATTCTTGCACCGAGATGGGGATGCAGGGTGTGGGCAGTGATGGGGTGCATGGATAGGGATGCATGGTCCTTCATGGAGGTGCACGGTCCAGGAGGGGGATGCATGGTCCTGGCTGGGGGAGGATGATCCAGGGTGAGGGAGCACAGTCTGGGATGTTGTGCTTGGTTCTGGGTAGGGTTGTAGGGTCTGGGATTAAGGGGACCTGGTTCAGGATAGGGGAGCACGGTCCAGAATGGGTGTGCTGGGTCTGGGATGGAGATGGAGTCTGGGATAGATGTGCACAGACTGGGATGATGCACGTGGTCCAGGACAGGGATGTATGGTTTGGGATGATGGATGTGCACGGACTGGGGTGGGTGTGCACAGACTGGGATGGATGTACACAGACTGGGATGATGGAATGCCCGCTCCCCGGTGAGGGTGCCCAGCCCTTCCTGGGGCTGCACGCTCCGGAGCTGAGGCCGTGCCTCTCCTTCCCGCAGAGCTGCTGGAACTGCGGGCGGAAGGCGAGCGAGACGTGCAGCGGCTGCAACATCGCCCGGTACTGCGGCTCCTTCTGCCAGCACAAGGATTGGGAGAAGCACCACCACGTCTGCGGGCAGACTCTGCAGGGGCTGCCGGGCCCCGCCGCCCCCGGGCCGGGCCAGCCCGACGGGGTGCCCGCCATGGCCAGCAGCCCCAGCGAGGCGGGCTCGGTGGCCGCG
>WEKY01052720.1:109747-120340 GCA_013390045.1 Picathartes gymnocephalus | reverse complement strand
AAAAAGAAAAAGAGAATAATAATTTAAAAAGAATTAAAAAAAAAAAAAAGAAATTAAAAGACTGATTTTGGGTTTCTCCCTCCCCGGAGGCATCAGGGGGCCCCCCATCCCTTCACTGCCAGGCTGCTCCCACACCCCGCGCTGGATTTGTTTGACAAGGATTTTTAAGAGGAAAAGGAAAAGGAAAGGAAAAGGGACGCTGCCTCCTTCCTGGCCGAGGACGATGTGGATTATTTGGGATTTCTTGCCTCGCTGGAGCGGCGCAGAGGACGGAAGTGCAATACGGAAAGTCCGAGCTGCGAGCGGAGGCAGCAGCGCTGTGCGCTAATGTGAATGTAAATAGTGTCTGCAGAGGTCCAAAAATGAATTAATGATACTGCTAGTGATGATAATAATAAGAGACTTTTGCCAAATAAAGGGTGAGGAGGGAGCGTGGAGCTGTGGCGCTGGCCGGAGCGGGGCCTGGCACCGAGAGGAGCTGTCGTTTTCCTGCATTTGCAAAACCCATCCTGTGTGTTTTCCGTAGGGGAGGAAGAGGAGGGGAGGGCTCGGGGATGAGGGGCTCGTGCTGCCGGTCACAGGGCTGGGCTGGCCCCCAGCAGGGCTTGGGACACCCCAAGGGTGACGCCACCAGCCCTGTGCCAGCGGCACCCAACCCTGCTGGGGCTTCTGTGCACCCCAAGGCCTTGGGGCATCCCCCTGGGAAGGTTCTGTGCACCCCAAGATCTCTGAGTCCTCCCAGGGTTCTTCTTCTGAGGTCTCGGTGCCTCCCCCCAGGAGGTTTTTCTGCACCCCAAGGCCTTGGTGCATCCCCCTGCGAAGGTTCTGTGCACCCCAAAATCTTGTTGCATCACCTTGGATGAGTTCTGTGCACCCCAAGGCCTTGGGGCATCCCCCTGGGGGATTTCCCTGCACCCCAAGATCTCTGAATCCTCCCAGGGTTCTTCTTCTGAGGTCTCGGTGCCTCCCCCCAGGAGGTTTCTCTGCACCCCAAGACCTTGGTGCATCCCCCTGGGAAGGTTCTGTGCACCCCAAGGTCTCGGTGCATCCCCCCAGGGTGTTCCTGTGCACCCCAAGGCCTTGGCCCAACCCCGGGGAGGTTTCTGTGCCCCCCCAAGACCTCGGTGCACCCCCCGGGTGGTTTCTGTGCCCCACCCCCCCCAGCCCTGGGAGCTTTGCCGAGTGTCCCTCCCGTGACCGTTCACTTTATTTATGGTGTGACATATGTAATATTGTCTATTTTTCTTACGTTTCCCGAGAAGAGGTAATATATAAGAGTATTGCAGATGCCCCTGCTCGCCCGGGTGTCCGGCCCGTCCCCGCCCTCCCGCCGTGTCCCCGCCTGTCCCCGCTGCTGCCGGGGCTCTGCCNTGGATTTTGGTTGCTTCCCATCAGGAAGGTTTGGTGAGCAGAGAAGTTTGGGTCAAGGTTAAATGGCCTTGATTTTTTTTTTTTTGTCTTTTTTTTTTTTTTTTTTTTTTTTAATTTTTTTTTTTTTTAGGTAAGAATAAAACTACCCTACAGAACCTTGCATTGAAACCAAAAGCCGAGGGAGGGAGGGAGGGAGGGAACGGCGGTGACGGGCGGCCAAACCAGAACGACAGCTTTAAATGTGAGATTTCCCAAAAAAAAAAAAAATTTGTACTGCGGGGAGGACGGAGCGGCCGCGGGGCCGCAGTGATGCTGTGCTGGTGCTGTGGGTCCTTCCCTGCGGGTTTGCTCCGAAATGGTGCTGTTGGGGTGTGGGGGGCGCCAAGGGACCCGTGCCACGTGAGGTGCCCCTTTGGTGGTTTTGTGGCACCTGGGAGATGGCGGTGGCTGGGTGAGCAGCGCGGTGCTGGCACAGCAGGGACACCCCGGGGCTGTGGGGCAGCCTGGGGACACGGGGTGCCACAGCGGGTCCCCGTGGCTGCCCACAGCTCCCGGGTTTCCTGCTGCCATCGCGGCTGGGGCAGGGGCACGGCGCTGGGGACACGGGGACAGCGTGTCCCAGGTCCCTGTGCCCGCGGGGAGGCAGAGCCGGGCGCTGGCTGTGGCACCAAGCTGGGAGGTGGCAGGAGAGACGTGGCTCTGGCACCGGGGTCCCCTCTCCAGCCCCTTCCTCCCGTTCCCAGCCCAAAATCCCGGCTGAAACCAAAGTGCCGCATCCCGGCGAGGCTGGAGCGGGGGTCCCGCACCTGCCCGGCTGTTGCTCCATCACTGACAGAGCCCCCCGAACTCCCCCTGCAGCATCTTCTTCTCCTCCTCCTCCTCTTCCTCCTCCTCCTCCGGGGGCTGCTGGGGTCCCCCCCTTCTCCTCGGGGTGCCTCTCTGGATCCCAGTGGGTCTGAGCCTGGGGACAGGATGCCCCTGTGTTCCCAGGTCCCACGCACTGTGATGGGGTGTCCCCGCTGCGGTGGCGGCCCTGGGGGCTCCTCCGATGTCACCGAGCGCTTCCCCGATCCCGTGCGGGGCTGAGCCCTGCCCTTGTCGCCCTGCCAGCCCTGGGACGGGGACAGCGGGGCACGGGGAAAACCAGAGCCCCCCGCCAGGGCCAGGCGTGGGGCCAGCCCAGAGAGATGACGTGGTAGGACTTTCCTTCGGCATGCTGTCCCCCCCTTGCTGTTCCCCGCTTTCTCTAAGTGTACTGTATGTTTGACCTGTGAAAGATGTAAACTTTATGATTCGGGTTATGTCTGTTCTTAACTCTGTATCTGTGTAATAAAGACAATTTAATATCAACCAGAGGCTCCGTAGCTTGGGCTTGTACTGGGTGCCCTCGTCCCCCACTCCTGGCAGTGCTTTGCACTCTGTGCCCCCAACCCCGGCTTGGGGGGGGCTCATTACAGCCCTGGTCATGGCAAAAGAGGGGTGTCCGTGGCAGGGGGAACTCAGGTGCGTTCCCAGGGCACTCAAAGGGATGTGTCCCACCTGCTGCCGCGGTACGCCTGGGGTGCCCCCCTGCTCCCGCTATGCTGCCAGAGGCCCCCAGCACCACCAGCGGGGTCGGCGCACCGCGAGGGGCGGAGATGAACCCCCCCCTCCCCACGCGCGGCAGCCCCGGCTGAGCGTCGCTGCCGGGTCTCGAACCCGCGGTCCCGGGAGTTCCCTCCGGGGCGGGGCCTCCTCGGCCGCTCCCCCGCCCGCGGGCGTGGGCGGGGCCTGGCGCGCGCCCCGCCCGCTGATTGGCCGCTGATGTGTGAAAACGGCGCGCGGGCGCGAGGCGCGCTCGTGGTGGCGGGAGAGCNAGCGCGCGCCATGTTCGGGGGCCGGGCCAGGTGCGTGCGGGGCGCGGGGCCGCGGGGGCTCCGGACGGGCTCGGCTCCCCGGCCTGCACCGAGCGGAGCCGCCTTCCCGCTCCCGGCTGCGAGAGCTCCTTCCCCTGGCTGGGAGGGCGTGTCCCTCCATGAGCCCCTCGGGGGTTGGGAGGGTGCGGCTCCGCTCTCGCTGCAGGAGGTAAAGCTCCCCGGCTGCTCCCTCAGCTCTGCTGGTGGCCGTGTCCTGCCTCCTCTTTCCCTCCCGTAACCGCCGGTCGTGCGCTCCTGGGGTTTTTTTACGGTTCAGGGCGGCTGCTTCCCGGTCCCCTGTGCAGCCCCCGTGAGCTGGGATTTGAGTCGGTATGGACTGGAGACCTTTTGTTTGCACTGGGGTTCTGCTGCATTAATGTCACCTGTTGGTCCTTCTGCCGGACACACCCTGCAAGCCTTTGCCTGGCTGAGGTTGTGCTTTAGCTTGTACGTTAAATGGCTGTTGGTTCAATGCCTTTCTGCCCCTTGTCCTGCCCAGTTCTCTCTTCCTGGACACTTCAGAGATCTGGTGGCAGGACCCACCGTCCCTGCAAGCAGAGGCAGCGTCCTGGGACGTGGCAGAGGTGGCAGCTCTGTGCAAGGCAGCAGATGAGAGCTCAGATCCGAGGCCCCAGAAGGGGAACAGCACAGAGGAGACGGATGTCCAGGACCCGGTGAGTGCCTGGCTGGACGGGGAACCCGTTTTCCCTGGTGCCCAAAGGAAATGGGGAACTTTTTTACACCTGGGGTGTCCCTGCTGTGTGTGCTGCTCGTGCAATTCTTGGTTTGGGATTCAGGAGCTGGAGGCCATCAAAGCCAAACTGCGGGAGATAGAGAAGGAGGATGAGAGGCTGAAGGAGTTGCAGCTGGAAGCTGAGAGCCACCTGTTCATGAGCTCAGAAGCAGGTATGGGTTGTCCCTGGGTGCTGTTGGCCCTTTCCAGGGACACTTTTGGGGCACAGGGTGACAATTGGGGCCCCACTATTTGGCTCTGCCTCTCCGGACACCTGGGACTGGACATGTGAGGGGGGGTCCCAGGCTTGGTGTGATGCTTATGCAGAGTCTGTCAGCTCTTACCTCCTGCCTGTGTGGACCTAGACGTAGCAAATTAATTTAAGTGCATTTAATTCAATTAAGTAATTGAGTTTAGCACCGACAGCCCCAGTAGAGGAGTCACTGTGAAGAGAAAAGGAGCAAGGGGTGCAGGAGGAGACAGCAGTGTGGGGTTTGGGATACACCTGGATGTGACTGGGGCTCTGAGGAGCCTTGCAGTGTGTCAGCTCGGGGGTGGCTGTGCTGGGAACAGCCAGATGTGCCTCTGTCTGTGACAAATCCTTCCTCTCCACAGCTCTCTTCCCACTGACAACCAAGGAGAAGATGGAGGCTGACCAGCGTTCCATCTATGTGGGCAATGTAAGTGGGAGCCCCGGGGCAGAGCCCTTCCCACTGCTCTGTGTCCCCCAAATCCCTGGCACGGGGCCCATCTGCCCCCCACCAAAGCCTGGCTGTGCCCAGTGCCCCAAGTGTTTCTCCTCTGCCTGGGAATGTGGCTCATTATCTGCTGCAAGTATCAGCTCCCCACAACCCCTCCTGGAAGCTGTGGGTCGTGTGGTGTCACTTGTTCCCTCAAAACAGGGCAGGTTATCTCTTGGATTTGTGTTTCCAGGTGGGAGTGCTCAGCTAGGAGGGTCTCCTGGCCCTCAGGAGAGGCTGAGCTGTGGTTGGAGGTGTGAGTGGGGCCAGCTGGGCCCTTTGCCTCTCGGGTGGGGTGTGGATCCCACCTGGGGGTCGGGGCTGTCCTTGCAGGTGGATTACGGGGGCACGGCAGAAGAGCTGGAGTCTCACTTCAACAGCTGCGGGCAGATCAACCGTGTCACCATCCTCTGTGACAAGTTCTCAGGCCACCCCAAAGGGTCAGTGCTGTGTGCAGGGAGGGCTGGGGGTCTCTGGGGTGTCCCTGGGGCTCTGCTGACACCGTTCCCTCACAGCTATGCCTACATCGAGTTCGAGGAGCAGAGCTCTGTGAAGGCTGCGGTGGAGCTGGACGAGAGCGTGTTCAGGGGCCGTGTCATCAAGGTGAGAGCTGGGGGGAGGCCCTGGGGGGCTGCTCCCCACCCTTGCCAGCCCTGGCTGCCTCGGGCTGTGCTGAATCCCAGCTCCAACAGCCCCCTCCCCACCTTCCAGGTGCTGCCCAAGAGGACCAACATGCCTGGCATCAGCAGCACCGACCGTGGGGGCTTCCGGGGCTGCTTCCATGCCCGAGGAGGGCTGGGCCGCTGGGGAGGTTACTATGGGCAGCACCCCAGGGTGAGAGGGAGGACCTACAGGTGAGTCACTGGGCACGGGGGGTTCCTCAGGTGTGGAGCAGGAGGTCCCCGGGATGGGCTTCCCTGCCCCTTGCATGCCCTGTCTCGGCTTTGCCCTGGCACGGCTGGGAGGCTGGAGCAGGGCTCTGGCAGGAAGGAATGTCTGGAAAGGTGGAGTTGTCACCCTGTCCCTGCAGGAATTTGGGGAGTGGTGGGTGGGCATTGCACTCCCAGCCTGACCAGTCCCAGAGCTGTGCCTGGCTTTGGGGCTCCCCTGGTTTTGGGGGTGCAGCCCGGGGTAGCTGTGCAGAGGGGCAGCTCCAGCCCTTGGGAGGGTGCAGGAGCAGGGGGTGATGCCCCTGTGATTCAGGGTATTGGTTTTGTTCCTCTTTAGGGGTCGGCCAAGGCTGCTGCCCTGGTATTTTCCCTACTAGAAAAGACTGGACTTGCCTGGTGATGCCGATGGAGGAGATGGGATTGGAGAGAATTAAAAATATGCCTAGCCAAGCCAAAAAACAGATTAATTTTAAAAATGCCATCTGCCTGGCCGTGAGGATTACTGGTGAGCCCTGTGCTGGGCTGCAGGAGGGAAGATGGGATCTGCTCCATCCTGCCAGCATCCCAGGAGAGCTCATCCCACCTCAGCTCTGCCCAGGGAATTGTGTTTGCTCAGAGAACAGGCTCATTCCAGAGAACACTGTCCTGGGAAGGGAACAGCTCTCCCAGACCATCAAGTCTCCTCCTTTATCCCGTGGAAAAGGGCTGTCCTGGATGCCCTCCATGCCACTGCTTGGCCAGGAATTCCCTCAGCTCTTCCTACAGCTGCTGGATGCTGCCTTCTCTTCTCCTAAGATTCTAAAGACTGTTTTCTTTCCCAAATCAGTGGAGAAAATTTGGGTTGCAGCTCCAGATCTGATTGCTGCAGAGCTTTTCCTCCATCAGCCCTGTGGGTGTGACCTGACTCTTGGGAAACCTGGTGTGCTTTGGGTCTGGTTTTTAGCTTGCTGTGTTTGTACATCCAGGACAGGGGAAAAGCACCCCTTGTTTCTCTGGAAGCCTCTCTATCTCTGTGGTAGTTAAACAAGACCTGGGTGTCACAAAACCCTTCCCCTTTTTCATTTTGGATGTCAGCAACCCCCTCTTCCCTCCCTCCTGCTTTTATTCCAAGCCCTGGGGGTCCAAGGGTGCTGCCAGCTCCTCATTTGACTTTATTTCTTGTAGCAGCAGCATTACAAAATCACCTTCACTGGTGCCAATTTGGTTTTCCTCTTTATTCCCATTGCCATTCCTGCTCTGGAGTCCCATTTGGGGATGGTGTGAGCGCTGCTGGAGGCTCAGGACCAAAGAGCACCACAGGGAAGAAGGTTCTTGACTTCTCCCTTTCCTGCTGATTTTGTGTTCAGGAGCTCTGAAGCCACGTGTTTTTAAAGGAAAAACTTTGTGTTGGACGAGGCAGGCTGGGAACCCCGGCAAACAGCATTCCTGGGGGAAGTTCTGCATGGGAATGGCTTTTATTATGTAATTCTCCCACTAATCTTTCAGGATCCTTGGTTAGGATTCCTCTAACCCAGATGCAACAGATGCAACCGACTCCTAAAGCAGCTTTTCACAGCTCAGGGGCATTGCCAGGCTAAAAATCCCAGTGATTTTTTTTTTTTTTTCCCTTTAAGATCTCTAGATTTTTTTTTAAAGCTTGGGGCCTTAACTCCTCTTCATGTTGTGTTGATATTGTCCTCAGAGCTGCTGAGACTGGCCTTGATTTGAGCTACCCTTAGGCTCAGACTATAAACCGGCTTTTTTTAGGGTTTCTGTTTGATAGGATTATATATTTTTGAGACTTAATTTTTAATAAAAAACTACTTTGGTGTGTTTGGACTCTTGTGTGGAAGTGGCAATGCTGAGCTGCTGTCTCTGTGAGTGAAAACAGCCAAGATTTTTAGATGAAAATGTTTGGGTACAGCAGTGCACAGCTGTGCCTCGTGGAGATGGTGGGAGAGGCTTGAACCTCCCATGATTTTCCAGGTGCTTGCTGATAAAATGTACTTAAGTTGTGTTTGAGAAAGTATCTGTAGCTGTTACTTATTTTTAAAATAAATGATCCTGCTGTGTGACCTTCATGTGCAGTTCTGGCTTTCTCCAGGCTCCTGGGATCCCCTGGAGCTGGGCAGATCTGTTACTTCTAGCTGCTTTCTGTGGTTTTTAACTGATGAGCTGCTTGGAGTTGAGGAGGGGTGTGTGCCTGCTCCTGCTTGCATCTCCTCTGCTGAACCCGGAGTGATGGAGCTGGGATGATTTCCCAGTGCAGTTTGTGCTTTATTCCACATAAATACCTGCTGCTGATTTGGGAGTCTGTAATTAGAGCAGCAGGGAGCTGCAGGGGAGGAGGTACTAATAGAGGTTAATTTGGGATGAGCCAGGCAGATGTGCAATCCTGATGGCTTAATCCATGGCTGGATTGGGTGGATTTATTCCAGCTGCTCTGCCTGGGCTGGGAATCACTGTGGAGTGTGTCTGGATGAGGGGGAAAGTAACAACACCAAACTGAGTCACCCAGAAATCAGCCCAGGCAGGGAAGTTCCTCAACCGTTTTGGTTTGGAAGGGACCCTGGAGCTCCTCTTGGAGCAGCCTGGGACAGGGGAAGGTGTCCCTGCCCATGGCAGAGGGTGGAATGAGATGGTTTTAATGTCCTTCCCACCCAAACCAGCCCATGATTCTGTGAGCAGTGATTTCTCTGTGCTCAGGTTTGCTCGAGTACAAATCCAGGCAAACCTTGCAGGTGTCCAGGTTTATTTTACACAGGATAAGTTTGAATTATTACATGGAATGGAATATTTACAGCACTGCAGGCATGCTCTTGCACACAGGGAGTGTTTCCCAGGGGGTGGGAAGGGGTTCAGCACACCTGCATCATCATGGAGTTCACCATAGTGTCAAAAGCCCTGGAGAGGGAAATAAACACAGATTATTAAAGGAAGCAGCTCATTGTGCACAGCAGAGCTTTTGTAACAAAACCCCTTTCTCACCCTGCCTGGCTTTCCCTAAGCTGGACACGGGGTTTTACTCTTCACAGCACAGCCTGTTGAGGGATTAATGACTTTTAATTAAGCTGAGGTAAGGACAGGTCTTACTCTGGCTGCAGCCCTGTCTCTGTGGAGCATAAAAGAAGTTGTTCTTGCCTAGGCCATAGAAACTCCCAATTTATTAAAATTCCCTGTGAAGTTACAATGGGAATAGGGGGACACTGGCCCTCACACATGAGGAATTCCATGTGCTGAATGTTTGTCCCTACCCAAGGACAAACCCTGGACAAGGGCACTTGCTCACTCTTTAACCTTTACATTTTAATATCCACAGTTACTAAATTTGCAAAAGACCTCTAAGACCATCAAGTCCAACTATTGCTTATCTCTATTTTCAGGTAGTTTTTTTCCAAAAAACCCCAACATTTTCTTGACTTAATGTTTGTAACAGCAGTTCTGAGGTGGGAGTGAGAGTTCAGTGTAACTTTTTATGACACCATCAGTTTTTTGTGAGATAGTAATGGCCCAAAACCAACATCACTGCTCTCATGAAGGCATTTGGAGCACACACACCTGAAGTGGCCAACCACAGGATTGGTCCTGTAGCATCAGAGGTGCCCTGAAAATTCCGAAAGGGCGGCAAAGAGACAGATCCAGGTGGACAACCCACTCACCTGGAATGGATCCTGTCCCCAGGGTTATAGAAAGGGTTGCACATGATGTCTGTGTAGGAATTGTGCAGCTTTCTGAACATCTGAAAAGGGAGTGGAGGTGAATTCATGATTTTTTTTTGTCTCTCAGCACTTCCTGAGGAGCTGGGAGGAGCAGACCCCCCGAGGTGGCTCTGCTTTGGAGCACTCACACTGCGGATCTCGTTGTCCCTCAGGGCTGTGTTGGAGGAATCCACCACCATGACAAACTTCACCTTGGAGTTGGTCACGTAGCCGTACCTGGGCAGGGGTTAAGGGCAGGCTTCTCACACAGCAGGGCCTGGCAAAGCCACCAAACCAGGCTGGAGTGTGCCCAAAGGGACAAACTGAGAGGGAACTTCCTTGTGAGGGGCAGACACGGAGCTGTTCAGTGAGCAGGGAATGGCTGGCGCTGTGTCAGGGAGTGTTTAGGTTGGAGATCAGGGAAAGGTTCTTTCCCCAGAGCGTGCTGGGCACAGGCCTGAGGCTGCCACAGCTCCAGGAGGATTTGGACACCGCTCCCAGGGATGCACAGGGTGGGGTTTTTGGGGGTCTGTGCAGGGACTGGATGATCCCTGTGGGTCCTTCCCAGCTCAGGGTATTCTGTGATTAAACTAAACCCACAATGGCCTGGCCAAAGGCAGGACAAAGATACACCTTGTAGTCTTCAGTGGGGTAGAGGAGCCCCAGGTACAGTTCCCTCTGGTCCACCAGGGCTTTGCCCATTGCTGAGATCTTCTCATCCACCACGTCCAGGGAGGTGTGCACGGTGTAGTGGAACTTCAGCTCGTTCTCTGTGGGGACGCTCCGGATGTACAGGGGGTAATTCTGGGGGCACAACAAATCACACTGGCTGGGATCTGCTGCTGTCAGAGCTGTTTGACCATTTATGTGCCCAGCACAGCCCCCTTCCCACGCTGCAGCACCTCTGGAGCAGTTATCCCCACGGCAAGAGAATCCTTTGCACAGGCACTGCACAAGGCTCAGGTCTCTCTGCTCTCCTGCCCCAGCAGAGCCTATGCCTGTCTCTTCCAAGGAAAACCCTTCTCTCCCAGCAGCAGGACAGCCCAGAGCACCCTCGCACTGTGCCTGGGCTGGCTGCCCCAGCCCTGCTCCTGCCCAGCCCATTTCACCCCAGTGTCCACCCCACTGCCCTGTGTCTGCTCTGTTCTGCTTCCCTCACCTTTATCCAGACCCCACATCCTGAGATCCTGCCCATCGCCCTCACCCGGCCCCACAGCCCCAGTCCTGCCCAGACCCTAAAACCAGAGCCGCTCTCCTCTCACCCTTCCCCAGACCCCACTGACCCCC
>WEKY01052720.1:61897-109384 GCA_013390045.1 Picathartes gymnocephalus | reverse complement strand
TCACGTGTCCGGGGCGCGCGCGCGGCCCCGGTTGCCATGGCGAGCGCGGCGCTGAGGCCGCTGTGCCTCTGCTGGGCCCTGGGCCCCGCCGCCGCCGTGCCCAACATCCTCCTCCTCCTCATGGACGACGTGAGTCGGGCACCGGGGAGGAGTCCCCGGAGGTGGTGGGGGTGTTGGCGGGTGGTGTGGCCCCGGGGGAGTCACCCCGCGGGGCGGCGACATGGAGGGGAGGGGGTGTGAGGGGGCTGAGGAGGGGGCACTGTGGGAGTCAGGCTGGGGGAGAGAAGGCTGAGAGGGGGTCCTGTCAATCATATTAATGTCCCCATGGAGTGTCTAAGGATGCTGCCAGGCTCTGTTCAGTGGTGCCAGTGACAGGACAAGGAGCAAGGGCCATAAACTAAACCACGAGAAATTCCACTTCAACACGAGGAGGAACCTCTGTCCATGGAGGGTGGCAGAGCCCTGGAGCAGCTGCCAGGGAGGGTGTGGAGTCTCCCTTTCTGGAGATATTGCAATCCCACCTGGACACGTTCCTGTGTCACCTGCTCCAGGTGCCCCTGCCTTGGGCTGGATGATCTCCAGAGCTCCTTTCCAACACTAATGATTGTTGGTCACAAGGAGGAGGTTGGTGGCCTCCTGAAAAACAAAGCAAGAAGGGAAATAACTCTACTCTCTCTCTCTCTCTATTTTGGCTCTCTGAACTGGGAAGAAAAAAAAAGGCAATAAATGATTAAAGAGCAGAAAAAAAATCACATATTTACTTCTAACTCAAAATCCTTTCAATTTTGCACCCTTGGCCACGTGGATTATAGAAATATATTCATTTCCAGCACATTCAGGTTGCTGCCATCTTCCTGCTTTGCTTCTCTCCTAATAATTTCCTGCCACTTTCCAGATGTGTTTGTGGTGGAAATGTCTTTGTTGCTGGTTGCAGCTTCTCAAGGAGCTCACGAGGATGGGCAAACCCTTCCCACCTGCCTGCCAGTTTATCCTGCCCATTGTTCCCATGGTGTTCCCACACTCCTGAGCAGGAGAATCTCCTGCTTTTCCGGCCAGCTGAGCCTCTGGCAGTCTCTGCAGGGGGCTGCCCAGGGAGGTCTGGAGTCCCCAGCCCTGGAGGTGCCCAAGGAATTCCTGGACATGGCACTCAGTGCCCTGGGCTGGGGACAAGGTGAGGATTGGGCACAGCTTGGACTTGGAGTATTTTCCACCCTCAGTGATCCTGTGATTTCAGTTTTCCATTCAGGAATATTTCCCACTCCCAAGCTGGCATTTGTAATTTTCCAGAGGAAAGAGCTCTTTGGGACAGGGATTCTCCCACTCTGGAAGTGTTGGTACAGCACAAAGCACAGCTGCTGTCTGCAGCTTCTGTGAACTATTGATTTATTTAATATGATCATTAAAAATACATCTCCCTGGGTTTTTTCCCTTGATCCTCTGGGACTCTGTGGAATTAGAGCAACCTGAGATTCTTTTTGCCTTTCTTCCTTGATGATAAAGAAAAATCAAGAACTTGGGGGTGAATCCCTTTTAATTCCACATCCCAGTGTCAAGGGGAACCATTTAATTGCTCCTTAACTCAGAAAGCAGCTCTGCAACAATTTTCTTTTCCAAATTAATGGCACCAGATGGCTTCCTAAGGAGCTGGGTACACCCCACCCAATGCATCCACGGCTCACCTGACCCACACCTGGATCCAAGGAATCAATCCCTTGCCTTTTCTGAAGCACAACACAATCCCCAGCACCTGTGGTGCCCTAGTGGCTCATTAAGCTGCTCCCTTCTAGAACTTTCTCCCTGAAGTTGTGCTTTTTCCCAGGAATTGTTTTCAGCAGTGAACACAGGCACCCTGATGGGAATTTTATGGTTCTCCTGTTGTGCAACCCTTCGGAATTAGGAGGAAGAACAGGGTGCAAACACAGTCCTGCAGATAAGCACGGGGACTTGTGATGCCTCTGGCAGATTCCTCTGGCTTTTAAAACATTTCCTTGCTTTTCCTGCAGTGCTGCTTTTGAGTTCAGGCCTTTTCCTTGTGTTTCCAGTCCTGCAGAGGGATAGATCCAGAGGCTGAGGTGGAGTCCTGGGCTCCAGCACAGACAGCAGGGCAGGGACTGAAGGCTCAGACGTGGCAACTGCACAACCCCAAGTAAATCCTGTGTAACTTCCTCTTCCTCCTTGCTCTGGGTGTGCCTCAGGCCTCTGAGTAAGAGTGAAGGCTTCTTACAAGTACTTTAATACCTGCTAATAAATCATTTAATCCAGCTAGTAATCATTTAATGCCTCAATTTCCCACCCACCAGGGAGAAGTGGAAGAGTTCCCTGCTCCACAGGGCTGGCAGAGATCATTTTTGTCACTTTGTGAAGTCCTGAGTAGGGAGATGAGCACTGTAAAAATTTATAAATTAAGGGATACAACAAAAATATTACATGGGCCCAAGAATGTGGTTGTGGAAAGGGACTGTGACATCTTGTGGTGTGTTCCTTTTCCAGATGGGCTGGGGGGATTTGGGAGCTTTCGGAGAGCCTTCTAAGGAAACCCCTAACCTAGACCAGATGGCTGCAGAAGGGATGCTTTTCCTGGATTTTTATACTGCCAACCCCCTCTGCTCTCCGTGTAAGTAAACTGCAGTTGGAACCATGTAAGCATGAGAAACATCTTCCTCTGAGGAGTTTGGGTGTTTGCCAGCCTCTGACATGGACTAACAACCAAACCAGTGACTGCCCTCAGGCCAGAGATTGGATTTGCTGCTTTGATCTTGCATTTTGCTCACTTTTTATTTGTGTTTGGATTGGAAAACTGACAGTTTTCTGTTCGTACAAAGCACTGGTTCAGTGATCAGTCCAGCTAAAGGATTTTTATACCATTTCAGTTCTGTATTCCAGCCCCAGTCATTGCATTTTTTAAATCTTTCTCATTTTGGGTTAAACAAAGCGGGATCTGAGCTGTTGCTGGACATATTTGGTCTGATTCTGTTGGCTCTGGTGAGACTTTGATGCAAGGAAAGGCAGCAGTTTGTGCCCTGCTTTTGACCCTGGTGTCTTGCAAGACTCTTGGGACAAGGACAAGAGATAAAAGGAACGTTTGGGTCTGGGAGAGGCAGATATTTTTCTCCTTATTGTTTTTTCTGTGAGGTGGTTTCTTTTTTTTCCTTTCTTCTCTCCCCCAAACCTGATTAGCTGCCAAGAACTGAAGCAAAAATGAAGAGCAGGGGCTTTTTATTTGGGCTCTCATTTAGGATAGCACTTGCCAGTGTGTTGATGATGTCCTTGCTCAGGAAAGGCATTTCAAATATGCTGAAATCCTGTTAATCCAGTGGTGGGACTGCATTTGCTTGAAGTTAAACATCTGTTTAAATATTCCCTGCAGTTAGGACTTGACTTTTATTGTCAAAGCTGGACAGCTCTTTCTTTGTATTTCATGATTTTTGTTCAGTCAAGCTCGAAAGCTTAGCCTTGAGCATCAAATCAGTTTGTGCTAGAATTTCCTCTTAAATACATAATAAATATATAAATAACTGAGATATAAGGGTTGCTCCATTGATTATTCCAAGTAATGACTTCTCAGTGTGGCTAATTTAATAAAGCGACCAAACTTCACCTGGAATAACTCAAATGGTGCATCAGACTGGTTCTCTCCGTGACTCATGGGAGAGCTGCCTGCGACAAGAGGACACTGACACACTCCAGTCAGCATGCTGGCCTCATCTCCCTAAAATAATCTCAATATTAAGCAGAGATAAATATAAATTTAGATATAAATATAAATTTCTATATAAATAAAAATAAATGTATAAATATAAATAAAAGTTGGTGTTGTTTGCAGCGAGGGCAGCACTGCTGACAGGCCGGCTCCCGGTCAGGAATGGCTTTTACACCACAAATGGACACGCCAGGAACGGTAGGAGCCTCATTCCTGATCTCCCTTCCTCTCCTGATTTCCCTCTGTGCCTTGTAGGAAGTTTCTCTTTGGACAAAGGGGATCTTCCCCATGGATCTTCCAGAGTGCCACCAAACCCTGTTAAGTGGTGGTAATAAGTGTGAATTTTATTGCTTCCTCCTCAGATTAAGAGGATAAAGCAGGCTGGTTGCTCCATTTGTTTCTGCTGGCTGAGAAATGTTTTCTCTGGGTAGGGGAGTTGGGGTCTGGTGAAGGAAAATCCCATGGGGGGTGTTAATACCCAGAGGAAGAACTGGCTGCTCCCAGGTTTATTCAGCAGGCAGATTTTCCATCCAGTTTTCCTTCCCTCGTGCCTGTGGTGCTTCCAGGGAAGGTTCCAGGGTTGGTTTGGGTCTCAGAGTGACAAATGCCGCGTACTGGGACACGGCTGGGCAGGAATCAGCAGCCAGGGGTTGATTCCCAGAGCAAAGTCACGCCTGAGAGCCTCAGAGGCTGAGAGAGACTCTTCATTTCTTGCAGAATCACAGAATGACTTAGGTGGGAAAGGACCTTTGGAATCATCAAGTCCAACCTATAATAGATATGGTAGATATAATATATATTATATATATATAATACAGCTTTTCCAGTCTGAGCACCTTTATTGGTTATTGGATTTAGGAAAAAGCTGCCTTCATTGTAGAAAATACAAAGCAAATTTACAACATAAAGACCACCCCTAAAGCACCTGATTTTCTGACATCCCCCCTTCAAGGGTCTCACCTTCACTCTGGAGTGGCAGCTCCCTTTATTATTTGCCCTTTGCTCTCCCTGGATCAATTTATCCTCTCCATCCCATGGGAGGACTTCCAAGGAATGACATTGCTGGGACTCCAAACCAATTGCTATTTCTGATCCAGTAACTCTGCTTCTAATGTTAAGTGGCCATGAACTGTTTGCTGTAATAATTTTGAGAATCAGAAAGGTATTTTTGATTTGTTTTCCACAGCATACACACCACAGGATATAGTAGGAGGAATCCCAGATTCTGAACTACTGCTCCCAGAGCTCCTGAAGAAAGCTGGTTACACCAATAAGATCATTGGCAAATGGTAAATTTATTTGGAGGTCTCTTGCTTTGAGATTTCACTCTGTGTGTGGTGGGAAGGAGCAGCAGAAAAAACAGAATTACAGAAAAATAAACCTGTTTGGAAGCTCAAAAGCCCAACTTTGGAATGTGTGATGGATCTTCCCCCTGCTGGGATCAATTCCTGAGTGTTCCCATTACAATTACTTACATATATCTTCATACAAAGAGTTGATAGGGTTTTATTGTGTAATTATATATATATTTATAAACCACTCAACTCTGTGCTTTCATCCACACCTCACACCACTTTTTGAATCAGAAAACACCAGATTATTCTTTTGGAATTTGCCTTGAATACCTACGTGGTTTTTATCTTTAACTCCTGCTGTATGTTGGGTTTTTATTAATAAACTGAATTTCTGTGGAAAATAACAGGAATTTCATTATCAGTTTCATTAACAGGTTAGAGAAGGGTGAGTTTGAATTGTGGTTGGATTCACCTGCTGGAATTGGGAAGAAAGCAAAGCACCCTAGGAGAGTGAATTATTTATCAGCACAAATCCAAGCAGGAGAGGGGCCCTGAAGGATCAGCTCAGTGGGCTGGGTGCAATCAGCTGCAGTTCAGTGCTAATAAATGGAAATTCATACACCCAGGGAAAAGGAATAAACAAGGCAAATGCAGATTGGTGCCAGTCCTTTGGAAAAATGCAAATCTGGAAGGACCTGCAGCTGTTAGCTGGAATAGGACTAAGTAGGAATGTGCAGGGCATTGTTGTGCATCCAAAAACTTCTCCTGGACAGGGCTGGGAGTGATATCCGCTCCCTAAAAAGGTGTAAAGAAATGCAAGGTAAAACTGGAGTCTCATCCTGGCCACACAGAGAATTTAAGGTTTTCTAGCAGAAAATTCCCTTAGTGTTTCATCATCCCTTCTAAAAACTTTTCAGGGTGTCCTGTGACAGTAATTTCCGTGGTTTAATTAGAAGTTTGCAAGTCAAGTATTTTCCACGACCAGCGTGGAATTTGTTGTGTTTCATTAAATCTCAACTTTTTTGTGCTGGGAGAGGCAGAGACTGATCTGCATCTCAGTCATTGTTTAATCTAAGTTTTTTGGGGGCTTTCTTAGAATAAGATGTTTTTCCATCTCCTCTGTTGTAGAAACAGCCAGGAATAACTCTGTGTTCCCACATCTACAAATGGGGAAAGGAATCCTGCAGGTCAGACTTTCAGTGGCAGTTACATCACCAAGCTGTAATCATAGCTGGAGTGATGATTATTCCTGTAATAACAGTCTGGAACAGCTCAGAGTAACTCCAAGGATCATTTTACTCCAGGGAATGCATATTATGCTCTTTAATGTTCAAAAAGTGCAGAGGGGGATGGCACAAAGGGGACAGGGGGCAGAGTCAGGCTCGTGAGGGGAAGATGGAATGATTAAATAAACACTGAGCTACCAAGATCCCCTTTAGAGACAGAGGGGATGGGTATTCTCTGTCTTCAAGGTGCTATAAAAGCAGGAAATGTAGAATTTGCAGTACAAAACCTGGAGATTAGAGAGGAGCTTCATCTGGAAGTTAAGGATGGAGGATTTTCAAGCTGCACAGTAGAGAGGAGCTGTCATCAGGAGTAGCTAAACGTGTTTTATGTCCACATGTGCACATAAAAACCTCATTTCATTTCCATTCAGGTCTCTTTGTACCGTTTTGGCAGCGTGAATGCTCAATAAAGGGGATGAGGATGGAATGGTGCATTTCATGAGCTCTGCCTTGTGTTTTTACAGCTCAGTGGGATAAAAGGGACTTGTCATAGATCAGAATCCTTAAATAAAACATTATGTGCATCTCTGCAGTGGTTTGGGGCAGTGTAGTCCTTCAGTGCTGATCATCAGACAGCATGGGAGAAGACGCCAGTGGAAGGAAAAACTGGAGAACAGTGGTTGGAGAGTAAATAAAATGGAATATAAGTGAGCACTGGGGTGAGTCTGCATGGCTGTGCTCGCAACAAGTGTGAGAGAGCTCAAGACACTGCTCTGGAGTCATTTATGTGACTGAAATGCTTTGAGTTTTGATTTCCTAGGCAGAGACTGTGTTCTTGCATGCTGTTCTGATGAGCTGAGGTTTTGCTTCCTTGCAGTAGAATTTTAACTCCAACCTGTTGCTTTTGTTCCCAGGCACTTGGGGCACCGGCCCCAGTTCCACCCCCTGAAGCACGGCTTCGATGAGTGGTTTGGGTCCCCAAACTGTCACTTTGGGCCCTATGACAACAGAGAGAGGCCCAACATCCCCCTGTACAGGGACTGGGAGATGATTGGCAGGTAACCCAGCTCCTTGCCTGCCTCTGGGATTGTCTGGGCTCTCCTGCTGGCATTACAGACCTGGATGGGCTTTAGGATTCCCTCCAACCCAAATCATTCTGGGATTTCATGGTTCTGTACTTAATAAAAGTCCAAGCACCAAGACCAACCTGGAAGTGTCCTGTGGATGCTGCAGGGATGTGGAGCTGCCCTCCCAGAGCTGTTTGCTCATCCCTGGCACCCTAAAGGCTTCCTGCGAGGCTTTCACTCCACTCTTGGAAGCTGCTCCCTTTCTGTACCGAAAGAGCTCTTTGTTCCTTCTCTTCCTGTTTGGAATAACATTTTGTGTGTTTGCATAACTCCATTCGCTGCTCCCAGTCTGCAGTCTGGGCCCTTCTTGTCCATTCATTTTTCACTCTGGTGTCGTCTCATTTCACTGCTGTTACTCTCCTGAGCGCTTCCCCAGACCCTTCTCTGCTTTAGTGGTGGCTAAAGATCCCTGTAAAATAATATTTCCAAAGCATCCCAAGTTCTGCTTCACTGAAAGTTGCTGTGTATTTCTGAAATTATTCACGTTTCACACAGCTCTTTATGAAGCACCATGAGATTTTGAAGCATTTTGCCCCATAGAGCAAAGGGCCAGTCCCTCAGGTTTGTCCAAAGCTTGAAGTCATTAATTTGGATCAGGCTGTGTCACCAGTTTCTCCCATAAGAACAATTATGGTGACATATTTTTAATATCTGAGGAGAGTTTGCTGAGTGTGAACTGTGACTTGTTTGTCACCTCCTTACACAGGGGAAAAATCCTTAAAAAGGGGAAAAATTGCTTTCTATGCTATGGATTCCTTAGAATTGATTTTTTCCCCTCTGTGATTCCTTTCATCTTAAGATACTATGAAGATTTCAAAATTGATCTGAAGACAGGTGAAGCCAACTTGACTCAGCTCTACCTGCAGGTACTATTTTAGTGCTGGCTTCTAAGCCAAGGTGACTTGATGCTTCTTTTNTTTTTTTTTTTTTTTTTATGGAGAGATTCCTATGGTAGAGGATAAATTCCTTTTTATTGTTGTTTACAGGAAGCTCTGGATTTTATTAGCAAGCAGCAGGCCAGTCAGCAGCCATTCTTTTTATACTGGGCAATTGATGCTACCCACGCTCCTGTTTATGCCTCCAAACAATTCCTGGGCACGAGTCAGAGAGGGCTGTAAGTTCTGCTTTTGGGGGTGTTGGGTTTGGGGTTGTTTTAATTAATACCTCCTGCAGCTGGAACAGCCAACCTGAGCAGTGCTCCATAGATCCAAGGGGATGGATCACTCCTCAAGTGTGCTGAAATGCATTATTTGCTTGGATTGTTCTTTCATAATTTGGGTTTAATCTGAACTGAAGCTCACGTGACCCGAGGGGGAGGAGGGGGGCTCTAAGCTCCTTTGCCAGTTGTGTGAGGAATGAAATGCTGTCTGTGGCACAGATGATTTTTCAGAAGGCTTTTGTATGATTAGTGCCTGTTTTAAAAGCCTATAAATCAGACCAGCAAATAGAAAAGCACTCCTAAAAATGCAATTTGGAGCAGGCAAAGAGCTCTGTAGACACTGGGAGTGTTGCTTCAAAGAGTTTCTAACCGTGAGGAAAGCCATGTTATTACCTCCCAGTCTGTGGCAAGGTGAGTTTGCCTCTCTTTGTGAATTTTATGGCTGAATTTCCCTGTCCAAGGGTGGCTCACACCTGAGCAAACTCTGACCCTCAATACCCCAGCGGGGCCACTCTCTGCAGGTCACAAACACAAAAGTTTGCAGTGGCAGCAGAAAACCTGATGCATGAGAAGGATTTCTGCAGCACAGGTACAAGTTAAATCCACTGAACACATTGTGCTGCCCCCTTTTTTTTTGCTGCTCTGAGTGTTTTGCATCTCCTTTTGCCTCAGGTATGGGGATGCTGTGCGGGAAATCGATGACAGCATTGGGAAAATCCTGAAGCACCTCCAGCAGCTGGGGATCAGTGAGAACACCTTTGTGTTTTTCACCTCTGATAACGGGGCTGCTCTCATTTCAGCTCCCAAACAAGGTGAGGCTCAGCTGAACAGACCTTGGGAAATCAAAGCTTAAATCCCTGTGTCTCAGGGGAAAAAAAAAAACAACCTGTGTGTGGGATCTGTGTTTTGAGTTAGGAGAAGCCTCAAAAGACAGAGTATTTATGTTTGGAATAATTTATGTTCAGTGCTTCTGGTCACTGTTGGAGGAGGTGTCCTTGGCCAGATGGAATTTTTCCTGCCCCAGTGTTGCTGTTACCTGTGTGTATTTGCACTGTCAGGGAGGGAATATTCTGTAATTTATTGAGAACCAGGCTCAGTAACTTAGCAGGGTGTTTACTCTCCAGCTGCCAAATGCATATTTCAGCCTTCTGAGCAATTACAGAGGGTTCAAGAGTCCCTCATTCTTTAGCTCTCATGAAAAATATCAAGAAGAGAAACGGTTTTTGTTGCCTCTCAACTTTTCTTTTGTTTAAGTGTTGGTTTCTCTGAAACAAATCACTGCAAATTGATTTTAGAACCTGCTCTCTTCTCTTTGAAGGCAGGCTTGGCTTGTGGTTATTGAACCACAGAGCAGGAGTAACCTGAGTTCTGATTTCAGCTCAGCCACTGGCTTTGACTTTGTGTGACCTGAAATCAGTCATGAGACCTCCCTGGTTGTTCCTTGGCCAGCTGAGCTCCAAGGCTGGGTTAAAACTCCAGATATTCCTGCAAAGCCCTGGCCATCTCTGAGAGTGACCCCTCAGGGAATGCAGGACTCCTATATCTTCATCTAATATTGTTCTGATCCTTTGAAATTTAAAATCATTATGAAAAAAATGCTATTTCTGCCTGAAAGAGTCAGATTTCCTTTGGTTACAGACAGCAGTTAACACCCTTAGAGGGAAGGAAAACACCACGGAGGTATTTCCTGTTTGTTTGGGTTTGTTTTTAATTTGGTTGTTGATAGCAAGGTGTGTTTAACTGTCACTTTCTCCCCGTGCTGAAAAGACACTCCTAACATTTCATCACAAATGGATATTGAAAAAAAAACCAAACCAAAACCACAACACAACAAACAAGAAAATAACGACAAAAAACCCAACTCTGGACACGTTGTTTGAAGAAGCACCCATGCAGAAATGAGAATTCATTACAAACCAGCCTGGGTGACAGTGTCCTTTTGAAATGCTGGTGTTTGGTGGGATTTAAAGCCTTTTTTTCTGTCCCTAGGAGGAAGCAATGGGCCTTTTCTGTGTGGCAAACAAACCACCTTCGAGGGTGGCATGAGGGAGCCCGCGGTCGCCTGGTGGCCCGGCCACATCCCTGCAGGAGGGGTGAGTCTCTGCCTTGGGCAGTTCTCAGCAGCCCTGGGGGGACTGCAGGGACTGGAGAGCTCCTTGCTGGGCTCAGGGGGCTTTGCTTCACACTTTTACCCCAACTACAAGTGTTTGTGTGTGTCCCAAGTGCAAGTGTTGGTGTGAGTAAGGAGCTGCTGCTGCCCCAGACAACGGTGCCATTTTAATGCAAATTTGCATTTTGAGGGGCAGAGCTCAGCTTTGCTGTGAGCACCCAGGACCTGCTCTTGTCTTCCTGCACTTTTTAAACCTTTTACTCTTTTGGATCTCAGTGTTTGAACATATTGGAGCGTACAGAGCAGGAATTTGTTCCCCACACTCTCCGTGCCCTGAGGTACCAAGTGGTTCGACCCTCACATCTCTCACTGTGGTGCTTGATGAAAGTTCCACTCAGGGAGGTTCAGACACCACATTATTGCTCTGTGCTGCCTGCACACAAATGCAGATATGATCACTTCAAAATAACCCCCCAGTGGCACTGCCAGCCCCCCTTGTCCCAGCTCTCATTACTGAAGGATGCAATCAATCCTGCTGCAGGATCACGGGGACAGCACAGCCCCCTCCCCCTGGTGAGCATCTCTGAGCCCTGCAGAAAGTGATCCTTCATTAACTGGGCACCGTGCTCGAGCCTGCAAACTGGTCATAAATAAAACATTTGTGCAAGTTGCATTCCATCGGGGTGGTTTAATTGAGGCAGGCTAATGATAATTTATCATTTACATTTAGGAGGGACCATGAGGCAGCTCAGATCTGCAGCTGAGGGCAGCAGGGTTGTTTGGTTTCATTATTTTTCGAGAGTTCACCAAACCTACCAAGGATGGTTTATTATTTTTCTAATTTGAAATGAAAACAGTCTTTTTGTTTAAATTTAAACATTTCCATAAAGCCTTTGCAAGCCAAGTACAACAGCCCTGGGCTAGCAAAGGAGAACATGAAACTGCAGCTGAGTGTTTTGTTTGCTGGGTCCAAACTAAATAATGTGCTAAAAGTAAACATGCATTATAAATGGGGACGAGAAAATGCCCAAATTTAAAAATTCTTTCCATTGTAGTAACTCTGAGGATAATTAAGAACAGAAGGAGAGACAAATCCTTGTGCCTGCTTCTTTGCTGCCTGGCTGGGACCCCTCTCCCAGGTAGCTTTTGGGAGCTGCTGCTTGAATTGCATTGCTGTGCATTGCTGTGTGTGCAGGGTGGGCTGGGCAGCTGAGCTGCACACAGTGCCTGGAGCTCCCAGATTTTGGGATGCACCCAAAATCCCTCCTCCACCAGGCCAGTATCACCCTTAAGCACGTGCAGAACTTCAAATCCTCGTTATCTGCTGCTGCTGCTCAGTAACTGTGATAGAAACTCACCTGTGTTTTCTGCTTGTGTTCTTGCCTTCGAGGCTCCAGCACTGCTCCCTCAGCAGCCCTGACCACAGGTGAGAGATTTGTGTCCACCACTACGTTTTTGGCTTTTTTTTTTTCTGTACCTTGCTGTAGCTTCACCATCCTCTGGATGAGTTTTAAGTCAGCCCCAGTCCTGTGCACTCCAAGTAGCTGTAAAATGTGGGGAAGCTGCTTCAAAAGTCTCTCTTTGCTCCTTCTTTTCAAGAGTTAAAGGGAACAAAGGCTTGGGAGATCTGAACTTCAGCACAAAGCTGAAGGGTCAACTCCTTCCTGTGCTGGGTTTGCTCCCAGTGCAGTGCTTGTTTCTTTCAATTTGAGGAGCAAGGGAAGGGCCAGGAGCTGTTTCAGGTGGAAAAGCTGGAGCCAGGAAAGGAGACTTTGTGTCTCTGACCAGTGAAATCCAGTTATTGGGTGGAAAGCTCCTTCTGCTGATGGGAATGCTCCAGGGAGAGCTCATTGCAACCTTGGGAAAAAGAGGGAAAGGGACTTTTTATATGGGCAGACAGTGCCAGGACACAGGGAATGGCTCCCCACTGCCAGAGGGCAGGGTTAGATGGGATATTGGGAAGGAATTCCTCCCTGTGAGGGTGGGCAGGCCCTGGCACAGGGTGCCAAGAGCAGCTGTGGCTGCCCCTGGATCCCTGGAAGTGCCCAAGGCCAGGCTGGACAGGGCTTGGAGCAACCTGGGACAGTGGAAGGTGTCCCTGCCCATGGCAGGGGTGGCACTGGATGGGCTTTCAGGTCCCTTCAAACCCAAACCATTCCATGATTCCATGACTCTAACTGGCAGTTTATTAATAATTTTATTATTAATAAGGTTGGAGGGTTTTGCTTTTACTAAAGAGCACATTCATGTGCTGAAATAAAGCAGCACCTCAATCTAAACACAAGGAATGAGGGGACAGGGTGGGAGCACCTGCCAGGCTCTCTGTGGAGCTCGGGATAACTGGTGCAGTTGGCTGGTTTGCAGGTTTTTGGAGGAGGAAGACGCCTCAGGAGCGTGTGTTGCTCTTGGCATCAACACTCAGTGAGTTCTGCTCCCCCAGCAGGAATTATTTATTCCCACACAAACAGCCTGGCTGCACTTCCCTCCTCAGCTCCGTTTTCCAGGTGAATTCACAACAAATCAGCGTTTCAACATTCCCCACATCACATCTGCCTTCTGGAAGGATCCAGCTGGAAAAAAAAAAAAAAAACCCCTCATATTCTGTTGGTATTTGAATCCTGCTCCTCTCTCCCCTCGCCCTCCTCCCCTTCCTCTCTCGTGCCTGCTTCCTGAAGGAGAAAAGAACATATCAACCCAAAGACAGCATTGCAACCTTTTCTTCCCTATCTCCCATGGGGTGCAAATTGAAATTGAATTAGACAGGGATATCAGGTCTGCTCGCTGTGATAACTGTAAAAGGATTTTATTTAAAAACACCCTGACATTTGTTCACCCAGTTTCAAATATTTAGCTTTCCTCCTTTCCATTCCTGGCGGGGGCGACTTTATTAATTGTCGCCTTTGATTCAGAGTTAAAGCTTGAAAGCACTGATAACAGCACTGGGGACTATTTCTTCCAGCGCCGTGGCCCACAGCAAAAGGATTTCATTTTCTTAAAGACGTTGTGTGGATACTGAGAGTTTATTAAGAAGAAGGAGGGGGAAGGAGGGGGGAAAAAATCCGTCCTTACGTGCGTAATACCGGCTGTTCCTCACTGATATAGCAATATCTGATCTCCCTCCGTTTATATATTATTTATTTTCTCTGGGCTGTTGCCCTCTCTGGATTTTTCTTTTTCTTTTCTTGAAAAAGAAAATGAAATAAATAAAAGGGAAAGGCAACTAGAATTGAAAGAGCCCTGTTGACAGGAGAAAAATGGTAATTTTTTTTATTTTTTCTCTGAAAATACTTCAAAGTTTTATATAAATATTAACCTTTTTTTTTTTTTTTTTCCCCCTTTTTCCTTCTTCAATGTGGTGCTGCAGAGCACAGATAAATCCAAGTGGCTGTGGCATGGGCATTTAATTTCCTGAAGAAGTTTTCTCTGCTTCACAGCAAAAATGTTGTCTGAGACCAGAAACGTAATTGGATGATTAAAGAGAGTCATCTACATCTGGTGCTGGTTAATAAGGGCCAGGACAAGGGGAGCGTGGTGGCCCCCCAGGATTGTCCCCACGCTCTGGATAAATGAGGTGACATTAAAGGCACGAGCCCGGGGTCAGCGATTGCCTCTTATCAAAAGATTGAGGCGCTGGGACGGAGCCGCAACAGCAAAAGTGACTTTTGGATTAAATGGAGAAATCGTGAGAGCTCTGGTTACAAAAGGGCTCAGCCAGGGGCTGCCTCCTGGGTGGGGTGGGGGGAGCAGGAGGGGTGGGAGCTGCTCCTTCCCGGAGCTCTGCAGGTGGGGATGAGGCCGGGCAGGAGCCCGCGGGGCTGAGCAGCTCTGCCCAGGGGCTGGGGGGGTGCCCGGCCTGGGGGGGACCTCAGCAGTGTCCTTCTGCAGGGAGGGGACAGAGCAGGGCTCAGGGGGACCTCGGCAGTGTCCTTCTGCAGGGAGGGGACAGAGCAGGGCTCAGGGGGACCTCAGCCATGTCCTAGCAGGGCTCAGAGGGGACCTTTTCATGTCTTTCTGCAGGGAGGGGACGGAGCAGGGCTCAGAGGGGACCTCAGCAGTGTCCTTTCTGCAGGGACAGGGCAGAGCAGGGCCCAGCCGTGGCACAGGAGGGATGGGCAGGAGGTGATGCCAGGAAGCTCCAGCTGGCCATGAGGCAGAGCTGCTTTCCCCTGTGCCCAGAGGGGGTTTGGAGTCTCAGGAGATGTCCCAGGATTGCCTGGACAGCATCCTGTGCCCTGAGCTCTGGGATGGCTCTGCTGGGGACAGGATGATTTAAATCATTTTAAGGAGAGGGAAAAGCTGCATTAAAATAAGGAATAAATGTTCTCCAAATCCCATCCAAGCTGGCCTTGAGCACTTGCAGAGCTGGGGCAGCCACAGCTTCTCTGGGAAACATCTCCCTTTGTCCCTGTCCCCAGGGCCAGGCTGAACAGGACATTTCCCAGGCAGTGGCCATGGATAAATCCTGAACTCGAGGGCCCAGGACCTGTTGGTCTTGGTCAGCTGATCTAACTGCTTTCCCAAGGATTTCCATGGCCAGGCTTCCTCTGGTGCTTTGCACTTTGTTTTCTTCCCAAGGAATTGTGGCAGGATTCTTGCATGCAGCTTTAATAAGATGTGTTCCTGCCAACACCTCCTGATGAATGAAAGCCATTAAAAATTGAAATGACTGTAATCAAGTAATGTGATATTGTAACGTTAAACTTGTAATTAGGCCTCTGCATGTTGCTTTCTCCAGTTCTTTTTTTTTTTTAATTTCTTAATTCTTCCTTTGTGTTCACTTTGTTCAGCCCAGCCTCTTAATACAAGGTTTAGTATCCCAGGAAAAATATCATTTTCCCTTTATTTTTGAGCTAGCATTTCACAAAAAAAAATCATGTTTGATGTCATCATATGTTGCATTTAAATAATTTGTGTCAGCTTAGAGGCTGGGGGTCTGTTTGTGAGAAGGAAGACTCAGAGGTAAAAAGTCTTTGATAGTCCCAACATTGTTCTGTTAGGACTGGACTTGGATTTTAGTTAGAAAGTGCTTTGGCACTCACAGCTGTGGGGTTGTATCCAATGGTTTCTTGTTTCCCAACAAGTGCTATGGCTGAAAATGCTCTTGTCCTGTCACACCTCATGCTGGTGCATCCTGGTGCTCCTGATCTGGCAGCATCTGCTTTAATTGAGTGTGACACTGACTAATTAAACACCCTCCAACAGCTCCCACAATCGGAGAGGGAGCAAACATTCTGAAAGAGTCAGGCAGAACAGACTTTGTAGAGTTTTAAAATATAAATAATTAAGAGCAGAGAGATGAATCCATATTCATCCTTCCAAGTAAGGAAAAAGGGGAAAAAAAACCCCTTGCACATCTCCATTGAAGCCAAGCCCAGATGTTTTTCTCCCTTATTAAAATATGGACTAAAAATACCACAACTTTACAGTTCTTGAATTGTTGGGAATGGTTTGCAGATGAAGTCATCAGGCTCTCTTTGTTATTATCCATCTATCCCTGTGCTTTCTGGGATCTCTCTCAGGGTATTCTGGACTCCAGAGATGACCTGGGGAAGGGAACAAATCAAGTACTTTTTTTTCCCCTTGGTGTAAGTGCTGATTTTTCAATCCACAAATGAGCTGGAATTTGCTAAATTAATTTGAGCCCTGCAACAACACGCTCCTGGAAAAGGGATCCACAGGAGTGATGAGAGGGAGAGGAAAACAGAAAAAAAGAATCAAAATGCAGATTCTCCCTGGAAGTGGAGAAATAGGGATTGTTTCCTTTGCTTTATTATTCTCAGAGGAGTTTGCTGGTGGCTGCAGCAGTGTAAAGGGAAAGATTTTCAGGGAGCTTTGGAGTGAACCTGTTTCCAGATGCATTTTCCTGAAGGGCTCTTTGCAAATGTGTTTGTGTTGATTTTTTTTTTTTTTTNNNTTTTTTTTTTTTTTTTTTTTTTTTTTTTTTTTGTTCCAGGTCAGCCATCAGCTGGGCAATGTGATGGATCTGTTCAGCACCAGCCTCTCCCTGGCAGGTCTGCAGCCTCCCAGTGACAGACAGATTGATGGCATCGACCTTTTACCTGTCATCCTGCAGGGCAAGCTAATTGACAGGTCAGTGATTATCCCAGAGCTGCCAGCCCTGCTCCTGCCTGAAGAGATGCCAAATTTGAGGCTGTTTTGGTTTTTTTGGGGGTTTTTTTTTGTTTTTTTTGTTAACACCAGCTCACAAGTATTTCATAAAAACTGAATGGATGCAGCAGCAGAGCTTCCCACTGTGCTCCTGCTCCGCTGGAACAGGCTGAGGTGGGAATTCCTGACATGTGGCATGTTGCCATACAGTGGAGTCTGGGGACAGATGAAAATATCACAGGGTTAGCAGGGATCCCTGCAACAACATATGGCAGGAGGGGAGATAAAAGCCTGAGAACTGGAGCCTGGCTGGGGAACAATCCATTATTTATCACTGCAGAGGCAGCCCAGAGCGTGCTGGGTCCTTGTCCTGCTGCAGAGGACCTGGAAACACCAGGACAAGCCTCTTCCCAAGATCTGGATCTGGGAATGCTTCTGCAGGGATAGATTTGGGTGAAAGACACGGAATCTTTATGTGCTGTCAGCTCTTGGGCACAGGCATCAAGATCTGACAGCAAATCCTGCTAACAAATATTTTATTGGAAGTGTCAGAGGTCAGGAGTGGTTTTGGAGTTGGGATTTTGGTGAGGAATTTGGCAGCCTGGGAAATCTGACTACAAGCATGTTCTTTGGGAGATAGCAAGGAAAGTTATACATGGAAAACGTGTTTTTGGAGCTCTTTTCCTTGTTGGATGAGAGCCTTTGTGCTGTGAAATTCCTTATGTGCTTGTTAAGCAAGGAACACACCTGAGAGGAGTTTTGCAGCTTCCTCAAACACAGCCTGGCCCATCTTCTGGAAGTTTGGAAAGTTTCTTTGTTGATTTAAAAGGGAATTTCAGTGCAGTCACCAACCCCTTGTTGGTGTTAGAATAGCAGTCACTCAAAGCACATTGTGGCTTTTTTCCTTCTTTTTTCTTTGCTTTTTTTTTCCCCCCCAGACCTGACCAGGACAAAGTTTTCACAGCCCCCCCAAAAAACTTCACAGGAGATGCAGTTGTGTTCTTTTAAGCTCAAGAAGGAAAAAGTGAATGGGGGAAAAAAAAGAAATCATTTATATCAGAATATTGAGTACAAGCTGGAATCCTCCTTTGAAATGGAAAATGTATTTTTTTGAAAGGAAAACCCTAAAACCTTCAGTCAGGGGGGCACATAATAACTGGTCAAATATTGGGTGTTCATGGCAAGGAAAAGGACAGTGGAATACTTTGTGGAATATTTTTGGGAGGTTTTGTTGGTGGGACTGGTTTAGATCAGGTGCTGCACTTTGGCAGCTCCCTTGCTGCCTTTATTTCACTTCCAGGTGTGTTAAGGATGCAGAAATGGGCTTTTGTGGGAGCAGCTCCTCCCTCTTCCTGGGGACCAAGTTGTTTCCCCTTTGTTCCTGGTGACAAAGTTGGTTCCCCTTTGTTCCTGGTGGCAGCTCCTGGTGACAGAGGAGGGAGGCTTATTGTTACTGTGAGGCTGAAAGAGCCACTCCTGTCATTCAGACAGGGATATTTAAATCTCACCTTGCATTTAGGGACAGGTTTTTCATGGTGACATCACCAGAGTGAGTCGTTTTTGGAGTGGCATCTGAGAAGGAAAGACAAAGGTGCCCCCTGACAGTGACAAACGGCTCCACTCTCGTGTCCTGTCAGCAGCCCAGAACAGCCAGAGAGAGGAGCTGCACCAACAAACCAACCCCCTCTCCTGCAGATAGTTCCAGTAAAATCTTGTGCTGTTCCCTCAAAAAAACCAGGACTGATTTGCTGGGAAAACCGACAGGAGCTTTGCAGGGATGCCCAGGGAAGAGCACAGATGCAGCGAGTGAGATGCATTTCCCGGATGAATTATTAATTAGGGAAACCTCTGGGAACAAATGCAGCTTTAGCAGTGTGTTTACATGCTGCAAAGTGAAGTCTGGCGGGGAAAAAAAAGGAGAGGAATTAAAACCACAGCATGTCTGGCTGCCAGGTTTTTCCATATGGAGTTTCCTGGAGATGTCATCCAGAACACACCAGCATCTGGTGTCCTCCCAGCCACCCTGTCCGTGTGACACTGCCAGCTCCGTGGCAGAGCTGTGGAGCTGGGAAGAGGAGCCTGAGCATCCCAGAGCCTGTGAATCCCTTTTTCCCTCCCAGCCAGGCTCTTGAGAGTTTGAGTTTGGAGCTGGGAAGAGGAGCCTGAGCATCCCAGAGCCCGAGAATCCCCTTTTCCCTCCCAGCCAGGCACTTGAGAGCTGTTTGACGTTGAAACTGCCACGCTCCAGAGGAAATCCCAGGGGCTGAGAGTTCAAGGATTAACAATCACTGGCAGCCAAGCTGGATAATGTTTCATTCTTGCACCGTGTGAGCTCTCAACTTGATGAACACTTTAAGAAATGTTAATTGAAAACCTGGCAGAGGAGACTATTAGGAGGCAGCCTGTTCCTGCCTGATATCCACATGGGAAGTGGGATGCCATTAAGGGGTTTGTGGCCCTTATCAGGACCTGGGCCAGGGCTGGTGGTGTTTCTCATGCAGCTCTGCTCTCCTTCCAGGCCCATTTTCTATTATCGTGGCAACGAGCTGATGGCAGTGAGAGCTGGGCTTTACAAAGCTCACTACTGGACCTGGAGCAACTCCTGGGAGGAGCACAGCAAGGTAATGGCACAGGGCCCTGTCCTGGAGTCACCAGGATCCTGGGGACAGGCAGCCTTTAAACTGGGGGATGTCACCATTCTTCAGTCTCTTCAGAGCTACCAGAGCTGCTGTGCAGGTTTCTGCTGGGTATCAGGAATATTTCTGCCCCAAAAGGGCTGTCCAGCCCTGGCACAGCTGCCCAGGGAGGTGGTGGAGTCCCAAATCCCCCTATTTAACAGCAACACGGATGTGGCATTTGGGGACATTGGTGGCCTTGGCAGTGCTGGGGGAACAGTTGGGCTCAATGATCTTAGAGGATGTTCCAACCTAAATAATTCTGTGATCCTAAAAAAATCTAAAGGGACTGTTCTTACACCTCCCTCTCCTGAAATCAGGGACAAAGAGAGGAAAATGAGCAAATTCCAAGTTATTCTGAGGGATGCTCCCTTTAATCAGCACTTAATCCCCCTTAATATTAAACTTCCCCTGCTGAATTCAAAGCTTTAGGGGTTCCCTTATGGTTGGACTCCCTGACCCTTGTGAGGCCCTTCCAGCTCGGGATATTCTGTGATTCTGGGAAGGTCTGGAGCCTGATACCACACTGACCACTTATCTCCAAATTCCTGGCACAAAGCACCTGCTGCCCTAAGCTACTGAGAGGGAACTGGGAGGAGCTGGTTGGGTTTGTGGTGGTTTAAAAGGAAAGCGCAGTGGAAAGAACAGCAGTGGTTGAAAACAATAAAATCAGAGTGTCTAATCTGTTATCAGCACTTTTGTGAGCCCACATCACACTGTGTGTAACATTTGATTTATTTCATTTATTTCCTGGCTGATCTCCTCACAGTCAGATGTTAAGGATTATTCTTTCCTTTTGTTTTTGTGTCTTTCTTGGGCTCTAAACTCTGGGGCATTTGCTGAGTGGCAGCTTCACACGTGTGCCTTGCTGCAGATCCCTTCAGACAGGAACCCAGTGCATTAAGGCCCAGCTCTCAGCAATCCTGACAGCAGCCTGGGCTTGGGGAGGGGTTGTTTGCATGATTTATTTTTTTATGCCCTTTTTTTTTTTTTTTTGAACTTATGGAAGGTCCTCGAGGCATCACAGGTGCAGAACTAAGTGCTGGTGACATTTGTGGATACAAAAGTGCAGGGATTCTTTCATTGGGATGTCCTGGGGGTAGAAGGAAGCGTCAGCTCCAAGGGAGTCATTTCCATTCAGGGCTCTAAATGTGTGTGGTTGTCTTTTTTTCAGCCTGCAGTGCACCAAGAGTCAAAGCTTGTTTTACAAGGGAGCAAGGAGGGAAGGAAAGTTGGCTCTAGAAATGTATTTTATGCTGTGTCTCAGTGCTAATTCCACACAGATAAAATGAGGTCATTTATTTGTCTGGTGTGCGAGTGAAACCTGGTTATCACCCATGGAGGATTTTCCCTGGGTGGGAGGAGCTGGGAGTGTTTGGGTGCAGGGATGGTCTCCTGCTGTTTCCATCATTCCCACAGGAATTCTTGCTCTCTGTGGTGATAAAAGCTCGTACCCACACTTCCAGTTGGGAAATAAATAAACCCCTGCATGGAACTCGACTCATTCCCACACGTCTGAGTGTGAAACAGTGATAATGGGGACCAGCTACTCCTTCCAGAGGCTCTCCCACTGTGAGCAGTGGCAGTGCTGCAATTAAGGAATATTTATTTCTTTCCGAGTCTTTGTTTAACTGCTGTCTGATAAAAGTCAGCAATTATCCTGTACATCAGAGAGACGATTACAAATCCACTCTCTTTCCTGCAGCTTGGATCACATGGGCTTGATGTGGGGAAAATTGGAGCACATTAGTGGCCAGAGCAGCCATTAACAACATGCAGAGGAAGCTGAGGCTGAGATTTGTTCCAATTCTCCTCATGTCCTCGAGCCATTAATTACAAACCTCGCAAGTTTAAAAATAGAAATAAATCAGAATGCAGAGCAGTTCCACAGTTCCCAGCCCTGTTGGAGGAGTTTCTAAGCTCACCTTACAGCACAGTTCCCTCTTTCAGTGACTGGGCTTCCCAGCTGTGTTGATATTGGACTCTGGAATCAAAAAGGCCACTTTGTTTGCTAATTCCATTTGAAAAACAAATATAAATCCATGCACATCTGTGGCATTTGGAGTTCTGACTGTTGGCCTGTTTGTTCAGTACGTTTGATTTGCCATCCCAGTAGAACTCCAGCTAATGAGGATTTGTTAATTGTGTGGTCTTTAGAGGTCTTTCCTCGTTGTGAATCCAATGAGACTTCCAGATATGAAACTCTCTGTGTCTGAATGTCCCCACTCAGACCTGAATATGTGATTTTCCTGTCATCCATTGGAAAGAGAGCTGAAGTTGCCCAGATGTGGCAAAACAGCTGCCTGCACATTTTGAAGAGGTTTATTTTGTGGGGAGGTGAATATTTCATGATTTTGGCAGACAGGGTTTAGCCAGACCTCCTTTCACTTTCAGAATTCCCTTGGTAAATTGACTGTGTGGAAAATCATCGATACAAAAAACCTGCCCTGGGTTTAATCCACATTTTTGTTGGACTTTCAGATGAGATTACCCCATTAAAGCAGCCAGAACCCCATTTTCCTGTTGAAAAATGGGGAGCTGCTGCCTGTCCTGGGTCTGTTTGGGGTGACCAGGATGGGCGAGGGAGGATGTGTGAGCTGTGTTTGACTGGGGTGTGAGTTAGTTCAGTAACAAAGGATGTACACACAAATAAAAACGTACCAGAGAGACACAGCCTGCAGAAAGCACAGCCTAACAAAGCACAACGGGGCTCTGAAGGGCTCCTCTCCATCTGGCACTCGGAATATTTACTCTGGAAACATCCCATGCAGGCAGCACACAGCTTTGCAGTCATCCTCCAGTCCCATGACAGCAACGTGCCCTTACTGGTCTGCATCCTCTGCCTTATGGCCTGGGATTAGGACTTGTCATCTGACACACAGATGAATTGTGCTCTTCTGTTCTTCCCAGGTTTTGTTTGTTTATTTTTTAACCCCCAAGCAATTTTTTTTTTTTTTTATTTCTACTCTGACTCCTGTCAGGAAGTCTTGTAGTCTCTGTCAGTGCTGGAGGATACCTTGATGCTGCCTTTTCTGCTGGATTAACTGGATTTTTTGATTCTTGAAGGGGTGGTTTCTTGAAAGCATAAAGGGAAGGCTCTCTCCACAGAATCAAGTGGGAGTGAGCATTTTGGGGGACATTTTCCCTGGGGATTGCACAGGATGCTTATTTGGAGCTGTTTACCTGCCTTCCATCTATATAGGTGGCTCATGTTTACATAATTTGACATCTCTGACATTCAAGAGGTGATAAATGGGACAGAGGGAGATGAAAGGAAGCCTGGCTTGAAAAATGTGTTTGTATTTTTAAACAGCTTGATAGAGGCAGAGAAATCTCCCTCCTGCACACGGGCTGAGTCCCCGGTGCTCTGGGACTGGTGGATATCAAGCTTTCCATTGTTGTTCACCTTTTTTTTTCTTGCAGCAAAAATCAACACGGATTAAAATAGCCACGTGTGCAGGAGCAAAGGGAGAACTGAGGATGAACCTGGGGAGATCCCTCTTGGACACTGAAAACACACAGGACTTTTACTGGAAGTCACCTGTAGAATGCTGGGGTTTTTTGAAAGTAGGGTCTGAAAGGGGAAAAAAAGTGTGTGTTTTCTATAAATTTACCAGAGTAGGCAGCAAGTCCTCAGGAATTTCCTAATTTAGTGCTGCGTGGAGGAGGCAGGAATGGGAAGTAGCAGGAGAAAGGAAATTTCCTTTTCTCTGCCTGCCACCAAGAGTATCCAGCACAGAAGAGCCCTTGTACCTCCCGAGAGCACTGATGCAAGAAGGGAAAAAAAAAAAAAAATAGTGAAGGAAAAAACGTGGAAAACGCCCTTTGGTTGTGGGAGAGGGGCTGATACCATCAGCCTTTGTGCTGTCAGCTCGTTGGGAGCCTTCAGTGGGATTCCTCGAGTGCTCCTGTGACTTTAAAGGCTGCCAGCAGCCGCTATTGTTTTAATGCAAAATGCCAAAGGGGTTATTCCAGTCAGGCTCTGTGATTGCCCTTCTCCTCCACGTGAAGGGATCGATAAAGCCTTTTCTGCGCCGGGGATGTGAAGTCAAGTAGAACCTCACAAATAATGACATTTGATTGTGGTCCTCTGAGCATATGAACCAGGCATCGATCGGAGCTCGCTGCGCTGCCCCTCTCCGGGGGTCTGCCCATCTCCGGGGGCTCGTCCAGCCTCTTAACACGTTAGAAACAATTTTGGGTGCACGGGGTTGAAGCTTGGCACCCACCCCTGGAGCTCATCCCGAGGAGGATTTCACCGGGAATGGCAGGGACAGCGTTTACCTGTGCTGTGGCAAAGAGCACAAAGCGACATTCCGGGCTTTAACGAGCAGCTGCGCTTTTCTCCTTGCAGCACTAGGCTGGTTTTGGTGCCCTGGGTGGTGCCGGCGGAGCGAGGAGAGCTCAGCAGGGCTGCGGTGGCTCCTGTCAGCCGGAGTGGCTGGGCTGGAGCCAGGCTGAGGAATTGCCAGAGGGCTCCCGTTAACACAAGTGGTGATTCCATCTCTTGGCCGGGAGCCCAAACTGGCAACCGGCTGTGTTTGTCTCATGTCTATATTGACACAGCATCTGTGGGCCATTTGCTCTGGAAATTAAAGCTGTGCAACCAAAGGCTGCTGCATCCCAGGGATGGAAAAACATCCTGGGCTGTGTGGTTGCTGAGAGGGACAGGGATGGTGTTTGCTGGAAGGCTCACCTGGTGGGCAGGGAATGTTATGTTTCAATCAGAATAAATGAAAGAAAGGATTGTTGGAATCTCTCCTGCAGCAAACAGGTTTCTGTGGTGGAGCTGGGCAGGAGCTGAGCTGGTCTTGGTGCTCTGGACTCCCTTAGAAGGCAGGAGATGCTCCAGGCAGGGGCTGGCTGGTTTGGCTTTCAGGCTTTTGTGATGGAGGAGAAAAGCTCCAAGAGTTTGCTGAAACACAGGGAGTGACCTTTGTGCTGTGTTTGATCAGTGATCCCTGCAAATCCCAGAATCCTGGAGGTTGGAAAAGCCCTCCAGGGTGGTGGAGTCCAACCTGTGACCAACGCCCAAGTGGGAGCACTGAGCCCCACCCCGTCCTTCCCTGAGCACCTACAGGGACGGGGACTCCATCCCTTACCTTGGACAGGGAGCAGGGACAAATATTGGGAATGTGCTGAAACTATTGATCCCTGCATATTGTCATGAACAGTCTGACAATAAAGAGCTTTCAGGGATAACAGGAGAGTGGATTTGGGTGGTGTTATCTTGGTGGGTAGGACAGGTTTAGGCAGCTCTTGGCTCTTCTCCAGCTCCAAACATCACCAAGCCTACCTGTACAAAAGAAATAATATTGAGTTTTATATATTTATATCTTTTTTTTTTACTCATTTGCTGATTAATAGATAGAAAATCTTTGAAGCTCTCTCTGCAGGTTGAATATTGACTCACACAGTACATAAAAATAGCAATATTCCATTTTATTTGTAGAGATAAAGTTGGAATGCCTTAGAAATGTCCTCAAATTATATCCCTGGAGTTTTATTTATTTGCCTATTTATTTGTTTGATTTTTCTCCACTAGGCTTTCGAAGAGGACACTGAGTGCTTAAATTAGAATGACAGGTAGCTTCGGGCTGGTGGCACCAGGCAAATTGTCCCAGCACTTCCTTTCCTGGGAATCTTTGGGATTGTGTTGTGGAGTCTGGGCTACAAGGATTTCCTAGGAAACACAAGATAAAATAGAAACAGAGCAGTGTCTAAACAAACACCCGAGAGACGAAAATCTTTCACACTGAAGCATTTGCAGCCGAGGAGCATTGTACCAATTAGCAGGCTCTTAATTAAATTGCTTGTTTGATTTGCATCCAAATTATAATTTGCATGTTATGGAGGCTTTGATACCTTTTCATTAACTGGTCCTTTTGTGGGGAAAAAAACCCCACAAAAATCTCTTTTCCCTGTGTGTTTCAGAGGCCTGTGGCATCACAGGGTGGGAAGGTCAATCAGTTTTGTATCCATTTAAAGTCCATTATTGGTAGGGCCACTCCAACCTATCAAGCAACTCCCTTATTTTTCCAGTCAGTGATTCAGGAATCTATAGCCCTGTGCAGATAAATGGGATTTCATGGGCTTCTAAACTTCTTGCTTTATTGAAAAGCAGAATATTAACTGCTCCACTGACCAGCTGTCCATTAAAAACACGGGATATTTTTAGAAAATTGTTTGCCAATCAAATCCTACCAACATCTGTAGAGAGCCTTTTCAGTTTGTTTTATTAGCAAGTGCTGCAGCTGCTTTCCCACTTGCACTGAAACATTCCCATTTACCTGCTCTCCATGTCTCTGTCCATGTCTTGGGGCACTTTGGGATTGTGAGGAACAGCGTGGGAGCTGGAATTGTAAAACCCAGCTTTAACAAGTCCAGTTGGGGCTGGGCTGGGCTGGGGGGGCCCCACTTTATTGGCTGCTCAGGGAAATGAGTGCTTTTGCATTTTTGCCTCTTGCCAGGGTTTAAATGGGCTCTGCTGGCCCTGGAGGCTGCAGGCCAGGGATTAGGGAGCTCCCAACTGCCTGCTCAGGGCTGGGGGCAGATGGAGCTGGCAGTTCTGCTGCCCTGTGAGCACTTAACCCCTTGCTGCTCCCAGTTGCTTTCTCTGGGAGATTCCCAGTAGCTGTGCCCTTCCCATCCACCGCTGCTGCAGGGAAAATCCCCCACAGATGGTCAGAGACAGGAATGTGGGAAAGTCTCCACTCCTTCCAACCCCCCCATCATGCCCTCAATGCCAGCTTGCCATGAATCAAATTGAAAACACACCAGTTTTTTTTAAAAATTAACCAGATTTGTTTAATTTCTCAGAGAAACTGATCCTTGATGTGCTGGCAGGGGAGTTTTCAGGTGCCTGCTGCCTCTCAGGGTGTCTGGATGTTTCTCCAGGGGTTTTGGTTTTGATCAGAAGTGCCAAGCAATCCCATCTTCCCAGTGCATTCCAAAGCCATAAAAGCCAGCCAGAAAATCCTTTCCACGTGCAGAATTTTTATGATTAAATGCTTCCACCTCTTTGTCTTTTGTTCTGCCGTTTCATTTTAATGAATATTTTATTGGGATTATATTTTTATAAGACAAGAAAGCACGGCCTTGCTTCAGCTCCTGTGTCAGTGCAACGCCACTCTGTCACCTTATTTTACCCCTCCAGCTCAGAATGTGTTTTGGAGGTTGAAGTGGACTCTTGGTTTAAAATAATCCTGAGGTTTGTAGGTGTTTTGCTGGAAAAAGTGGCATCAGCTCAAATTTTGCTGCCTGCCCTGCATCACCTTTGATGACCTCTCTCCTTCTTCCTGCAGGGCATTGATTTCTGTCCTGGCCAGAGTGTGTCTGGAGTGACAACACACACCCAGGAGGAGCACACTTACCTGCCCCTGCTCTTCCACCTGGGCAGGGATCCTGGTGAGAAGTACCCACTGAGGTGAGCCACTTCATGAGGTTTCATGAAAACTCAGAATTGTCAGCATTCCAAATTCATTTGCTTTGGTAACTGGTTCTTGAAATCTGCTTAAAAACTGTCCCAGAAAAAAAAAAAAAAGGACCAAACCTTGTTTTCAGGTGTTCAGGTGAGCTGGGTGTGCTCATGGATTTGTCAGCCTGCTTGTTCCTGTTCTGTGTCCTGCAGCCCCTCGAGGAGGAGGAAAACACCCATTTTTTGGGGCAGGACAGGGCTGAGTGCAGCACAGCTGTGCAGTCAAACAGAGCTGCTGGGGAGCTGTGCCTTGGAGCTGGGAATTTTGGGGCCAGGGAAGGAGCAGCCAGTGGTGTGTGGTGCTGGAATCTCTGGAGGGCAGACTGGTAACCTGCCAGTCTCCTACCCTGGCTAAGGGAGCTTCTCCAGAGGGTCTTTAGCAAGAGGACTTTGTGCCCAATCCTGCTCCATCCTCGGGCTCTCCTGGCTGTCTGAATCTGTTTTCCTCTAAGCCTGCTGTTGTAATACTTATCTCTGGCACACACCGTGCCCTGAGAGATTCCCACAAGGATTTATGCAGCCAGCAGAGCCCACAAAGAGCCCTGCCACCTCCAAAAACGCTCCCAAGGTGTGCCCACCTCCCTCCCTCCCTCCCTGCAGCAAATCCAGGGACACGCAGCCTCATCCCTCACCCCTGGCTCTGACTGGGAGAGTGTGGAAATAAATCAAGAGGGAACAAGAGCTGCTGGGACTGTCTGCCCAGATCTGGGTTTGTGCAGCAGCCTGGAGAGGCAGAGATGTTTCCTGAGCTGACAGGGCTGCAATTACTCAACTGGTTTGAATAATTGAGTGGACACTCTCACCCCATTCCTTCCAGAGGAACTGAGCCTGTGCTGTCCACTGAGTGTTTTCACTGGAGAGAGGAGGGGAGGGAGAATATTTCCATTCTCTCTCACTTAACAGAGCACTTTAGAGGTGCATCAGGCAGTGGGTAAAGCTCTCTGGGAGCTCTGCTTCCACTGCATTCCAGCACTAATGAATAAAGCCCAGCTGCAGCTCCAGGGCTGTAAATACAGCTCAGTGAAACTAAACTGGGCTGGGATTCCAGGTGAGACCTGGGCAGTTTAACAACTGTTTTATTTCCCAAAGAGTGCCAGGACACAGGGAATGGCTTCCTGCTGCCAGAGGGCAGGGATGGATGGGGTACTGGGGAGAAATTGCTGGCTGTGAGGGTGGGCAGGCCCTGGCACAGGGTGCCCAGAGAAGCTGTGGCTGCCCCTGGATCCCTGGCAGTGCCCAAGGCCAGGCTGGGACAGGGCTTGGAGCAGCCTGGAACAGTGGGAGGTGTCCCTGCCCATGGCAGGGGGGGCACTGGATGGGCTTTCAGGTCCCTTCAAACCCAACCCATTCCAGGATTCTGTGATTCTGTTTTAGGAAACGAGTGTACAGAAATAATCTCTTTTTCCAAAAATCAAACAAAGGGGCAGCAGTAACAGAAGGGAGCTTGCCTGCTGTGTTTGTCACCTGTGTCACCTGCTCCAGCTGACCCTGCCTTGCCAGGGGATTGCACTGGATGATCTCTAGAATTCCCAACCCTAAACACTCTGTGATTTTAGGATTCTGTGGTACTGTTTGTGTTTCCTCTGGATTCGAGGCAGAGGAGCTCTTCCCTCAGAGGTGTTTGCAGCACCTGCTTCCCTGTGACTCCACTGTGCCTTCCCACCACCGTGGAGTGAGCATTGAAATAAATTCCAGGGTTCCATCTGCAATCATTTCTCATATGGTTGCATTGATTTTTTGGATATTCACAAGCTGTTGCTTTTGATTGAATTTTATGGCAAGATTATGACCCGATTATGGAGAGCTGTGCTGGTGTTTATTATGCAGCCCCTAATAGAAACCCTCTTTTTAGCAAACCACTCTTCCTTTCTCCAGCACATTCTGCTGCTATTGTCTCCTCTCTGGTCACAATGGAAAACTCATGGGAAGTGGGTCTCCTCTATCGAATGTGGTAATTAAATTATCCTCATTTGTGGAGCTGTTCCTGGTGTGTATTTTTATTTAGCTTAATTATCCCCCTTGGCAGGGAGCCTGCTGGGAGTCCCAACACTAATGTTTCTCCAAAGGGAATCCAGCATCCTGCTCCCAGCCTGCATCTGTCTGTCCCTGCCTGCTGGCTCTGCTCTCCCTGCCTGCTTTTGCTCACTTTTTATTACATTTATTCCTTATTTAGCACAGCCTTTTCTTCTCCCTTGGAAATGATTTTAATAATCTGTCATCTCTTTTGATTTACATGAATTTGGAGCGGGGTCACATGCAAAGCCACCAGCACTGGGTGTCACTGCTGCTCAGCAAGGCCTGGCACCACAGGCACCTCCAGAGGGATTTGCTGCTTCTGTATTTGGGGTCTCAGAGCCAGGGAATCGCAGGAAGCAGCAGCTCAGTCACCTGCAGCAGCCCCCCTGACCTGCAGGGATGTGACACTGCACCTGCAGGACACAGACAGTCCTTCAAGGCTGCAGTTTCAGAGATTCAGGGAATATTTCAGACTGGAAAAAACCCAAGAGCCATTAACCTGGCCCTGCCAAACCCAGCACTATTTGGGTCATCTCATGGGGGTTGGAAGAAGATGAGTTTTAAGGTCTCTTCCCACCCAAACCATTCCATGATTGTTATTCTGTATTAGGAAAACGAATGGATAAAAATAACCTTTTTCCAAAAATCCAACAAAGCTTTCCAGTCTTTGTCGAAGTGGCTGCTAAAGGGGTCCCTAAAGATGCAAGTCCTGCAAGACCCAGAGGCAGCAGGAGACATGTCCAGCTCCCTGGGCTTCTTGGTGAGGCAGGACAAGTCCTTCCTCTTCCTCACACAGTTCTCTGCATTTCCTGGAGCAGACAATCCCAGCAAAAGGAGCTCCCACAGGAGCACTTCCCATGCACTGCACAAACTGCTCAGGAGCTCCAGGCAGGTGCTGTGTGCTGGGCCACAGCTGGCAGTGCTCAGCACCCTGTCCCTGTGTCCCCTGCTTGTGCTGCATCCCTGCCCTCAGCTGCTCTGGGATCAGGCCCTTCCAGCAGGGCTGGGACCTCTCTTGCTCCTGCTGCCCCTCTGGATTTGGCTGGATCCCCTCTGCCCCCCAATTTCTGCCGAGGGGCACAGCTGTGTTTGCTCCTTTGCCTTGAAATATCCTGGAATGGGGTGGGTGGGGAGGGACCTTAAATCTCATCTCATCCCACCCCTGCCATGTCAGGGGTACCTCCCACTGTCCCAGGCTGCTCCAAGCCCGGTCCAGCCTGGCCTTGGGCACTGCCAGGGATCCAGGGGCAGCCACAGCTTCTCTGGGCACCCTGTGCCAGGGCCTGCCCTCTCTCACAGGGAAGAATTTCTGCCCAATATCCCATCCAGCCCTGCCCTCTGGCACTGGGAAGCCATTCCCTGGGTCCTGTCCCTCCATCCCTTGTCCCCAGTCCCTCTCCAGCTCTCCTGGAGCCCCTTTAGAGCCTTGGACAGGAGTTACCTCATCCTTGGTGATGAGAAGGGGACCCTTTGTGCCTTTTTGTCACCTAGATCAGTGCAGGCTGGGGCATAAAAAAATCTCTTTTTTTATAGCTCTCAGCTTTAAGCTATAACTAAGAGTGTGTGTTGGGCAGCACAGAAAGCAGAAGCATTTCCCTGAGTCTGAGCAGGGCTTTGTTTCCTCCCTGGATGCAATAACTGCCCTTGTTACCAAATTTATCCAAATGCAGAACTAAAAGATCTGATAGGTTTTTTGCTTGGCCAGATTCTGTTATCTTTGGGCTGTGGTGTGTGTGTGTTAAGTACCACAGAGGGAACTTGTTTCTCCAACGTGACAAATTCAGTAAAATTATCTGTTGGTGCCATCTTCACCAGCAGTTGTCAGTTTTATTATCTGAGTCAGATTATTGTTTATACAGACATTGACTAAAATACTGCATTACCACTCAGGAAAAACACAAACAATTACTTTATATATATTTTTTTATATATATATGTAAAAAGCAAAGCTGGCACAGCTAAAAATATAGTTACTAAAATACCTAATGCAGCCTGAAGTAGAAAAAGTGTTTTGAAACCAACGAATTTATAACAGAAATCTCTGAAATTCTGCCAGTTTGAGCCAGAGGTGCAAAGCTTAATAACAAGTGAGGGCAGGGTAAGTACAGCCTGCTCACACCTTGTGGTTACTCCAGGTTTGTAGCAGCTTCTGCTCTGAGCAATGAGTTTATTGAATTATGAACATCAAAATTCCTGTGTTTTACTTAGGGCAATGGATTTTACTATTATGGAAGAAAATGGAAGTGATAAGGCTTGGTTGATGAACATAATGATTTTAGAACACATTAATTAAGAAGAGAGCTCACAAGTGCCTATTTCGAGCAGATGGAAAATTCAGGAAATCATCAGAGAGGTAATTGCAGTGGTTATGGAGCCAGAAAAAAAATAGGGAAGGAGCTCCTGAAGGGAAGCTAAAGGGGAGAGGATCTGATAGAAAAGTTGCCAGTCTCACCTTAGTGCTCAGGGCACAAACCTGGCTGTGGGGAAGAGAGAAAAGGAGCAAAACAGGGGGGAAAATGTGAATAATAACAAAGAGCAGGGATTGTGCCCAGGGGAGATGCTGACTCCTCATCTTGGAAAAGAGGGAGATGGTTCCAGCTGCATTGCAGGGGTGAATTAGCACCTGCCACAGGAGAGGTGACACTAAAAGTGTGGAAATTGTGGAAAAGGAGCCTCAGAGGTGGAGCAATAAAACCATGGAGCACGGGGCTGGATGCAGCAAGGTGGGAAGAAGCAAGTGAGCCAGGTGGGACTGGAACAGAGCCAGCTCAGAGGGAAGAGGGGGAAATAAAATCCACCTGTGGAGGAGAATCAGCAGCCTGGAGACTGGGAATGGACACAAACACCTCTGGGACCAACCTGGAACTTCATCCACCCCCAAGTGTTCTGGCTGGACAGATGCTGCATGGAAAGGAATATTGGGAGAAAAAAGCTGCATGAACCAGCTGGAAAAAATGCAAAATGCAGTTTGAGCTGGACATCATCATCTTCATCAGCTTCTTCAGAGACAGGACCAGGCAGTGCTGTAGCCACAAGAAAGTGGCCTGAAGAACTCAGTGCTTAAATTAGGAATCAGAAATACCACTGGAAATTCAACTTCAGGAATAGCACAGGAGCAGCCAGCAGGAGGATCAGTGGATAGCTGTTGTTCTCTGTCACCTGTTCACAGATGAAGGCTTTACTGCCCACCCTGCCTTTATCCCCTTTGCCATTTCAGTGCTCACACTGAAATCCAGCAGAAAGGCAGGATTCTGGGAGCTGGGGAGGGAAAACTGCCATGGAAATGGGTAAGCAGGTGGAGGATCAGCACCATCACATCCCCTCCTGTGAGGAGGGTGCTGATCATCACAGCTGGGACTCGATGATCTTGGAGGCCTTTTCCAACCTGAATGATTCTGGAATTCCAAGGTTCCCTGTGGCTCAGTGGCCACATTCCCCTCATGTCCCCAGGGATGCATCTGGGCCCCAAAATGCTGCTGGACCAGAGGTGACTTGGGGTAAGGGCCACCTTCGCTCTTTGACTCCTCATTTGTTTTCCTTTGGCTCCTCTGAGACTCTCCAGTAATTCCAGCAGCAGAGCCCCAAACCTGTCTCTGCCTCCTGCATTGTGCAGACCTTAAATTGCAAATAAACTTGATAATGGAAGAGAGGAACTGAGGAAGACTGAATAATAAGACAAGATCAAGGCTTGGGCACCACGGTGCTGCGAAGCCTCAGAGCACTGATAACAGATAAAATCAAATTATCAGAATCTGGGTGTATTTCACAATTAAAAATAATGGTTTTAATTAAAATAATTCCAGGGGAGAAGGAAGTAAAGTATCATTAGCCACGTTTTATGCTCTTCCCATAACTTCATATCCATCTGAGAGCTGCTATTCCTAGAATCATGGAATCCTGGAATGCTTGGGATTGGAAGGGACCTTTCAAGCTCATCACCTTTCACTAAACCAGGCTGCTCCAAGCCCCGTTCAGCCTGGTCTAAAACCCTTTGTCAGGTTTCTGTGAATCCCATTATGGGATTTTTTTTTTTTTATAATACATCATTCCCATTTTGTTCCATCCCCTCAGCAACCCCACGGTCCCATCACTGCCAGGACAGACCCTGCCCTGCGAATCAGCAGGACGAGGTGTAAAACATCCTGCTGAAAATGCTGCTGGATTGGTGCATTTAACGGTGGCAGAGGATCAGCCCCAAAGGTGAAAACCCAAGGATTAAGGGCGAGTTTTAACTCCACGCTCCCTGCAGAGCTGCCAGGGCACGCTGGGGTTAAGCAGCAGAGCAGGTTCCGCCGAGCTCTGGGGGGAGGATGGAGCAGATTGCCAAGGCACAATTACAGAAAATGAAGGAAGCACAGCCCACACCTGTGCCTGGGACCCTGTGCTCCAATCCAGCCCTGATTGCATCTCCAGGGGCTTCCCGGAGGTAAAGTGTCAATTAGTGTAATGACCCTGGACTTTGTCCACTCTGCTCCCTCCTTGTGAGCGTGGAATAATTTCATGGACGCCGGGGGATCTCTTTTAGCAAGCTCCTCACAGCACCACCTGCTCACCCTCTCGTTCTTGCAGTGCAATTCCCAGCTCTCCTTCCCAGGATTGCTGAGCTGGAATAGGAAATGCAAGGCTGCATCCTCGCAGACAATGGTACCCGGACACCTGTACAGATAATTCCAGCTCTTTTTGGATCAGGGAATGCAGCAAAGCTGGCCTTGCAGCCCGGGACTGCATGTGCATTCCAGGAAGGATGGGGCTCCAGGTGGGAGAGGTTCCCAGCTCCCTTAACAGCTCAGGCTGATTACCATGAGGTAATTATCCCCATTTTACATGCAAATTCCAGGCACTCTTGCAGATTTTGTCTCAAAATGCACTTACTTAGGGCTAGAGGCAGTTTTAACTCCTGTGCAGTCAGTAAATACTTCACAAATCCATGGATGGGGGATTTTGGGGCATGTTGTGGAGCTGAGCAGGAATATCTGACGGAAAACTGAACCATGGAGCCAAGGCAGGAAAACCAACCCCCACGGAATGGGGATCTCCATGGGGTCAAGGAAAAAAAACCTCCATGGAGCAGGGTTAGGTGGGATATTGGGAAGGAATTCCTCCCTGTGAGGGTGGGGTGGCCCTGGCACAGAGGAACTGTGACTGCCCCTGGATCCCCAGAAGTGTCCAAGGTTGGATGGGGCTTGGAGCAGCCTGGGACAGTGGAAGGTGCCCCTGCCCGTGGGATGAGATGATCTTTAATGTCCCTTCCCACCCAAACCATTCCAGAATTGTCTGATTCTGTGAAATTCGGGAGCTTCTCAGGATACTCTGGATTTCAGGGTGGTCCTTCAGCTCTCTGGGTGTGAGAGCAGCAGCTCCAGCTCCTCATCCCACATTCCCTTCCTGCTCTCTATCAGCACAGCTCAGCCCAGCCCCACAATCAGCCTCTCCCTGGCTGCCTGCCCAGCTGGGATATTTATAGGGTTTACTGGAAACTCTTGGCACATCACTGGCCTTCGAAATGGGATTGTTTTGCAAAGAAGGAAATTAGCTGGAGTGTGGGGCTGGTGGCCAGCTTGGCCTGGGAGCAGAGGGAGCCTGAGGTCAGGACCCAGCTGCATTGTTTCTTTTATCTTCAGAAGGAATTTGCCGCTCTCCGTGGGGGTTTTGGTGGATTTTTTTAAGTGACTCTTAACATGATGGACAAAGTGAGATCATTGTTAGGAATCCTGTTTTTTAGAAATACTTGAGGTACTGGTGAAGTGCAAGTACCTGCTGGAAGAATCAGGTGAATCAGGATCTGGGAATTTCATAACCACGTTTGGGGCACGGCAGATGGGTCCCAGCCTGGAATAATCAAGCAGTAATGGAAGAATGTGGATGGGGCAGAACCTCGGGATGTTGTGGAGTGGGGGAGGTATTCTCCTCTTGGACAAGGCCCTTCTATTCTTCTCCTCTCTGTTTGCATAATTTTAGTTCATTTCCTTGGTGACTGTGGAGTTTAACTGGCCGGGGGTTGTGTTTGAAACCCTTCCTGAGAACACTCTTGTAAAACAAAATATTGACATTCCCTTCTCCTCCCTACAACAAACGCCTCCGCCCGGGGCAGGTGTTCCAGGAGAGCTCCTGGAAAAGTGGGGGATGAGCGGGGAGAGCTGCTGGCCTCAGGTGGGACACGCTGCAAGGGTTGCCTTGGGAAATTGCTGTCCTAAGCTGTCTGGGAAGGTGTTTGTCCTGTGTCTGGGAAGTCTCCCTTGATAATCATTTAAGGCACAGCTCGAGGGCGACCCAGAAATGCCCTTTTATTTGCCAACACGATTCCCTTGGGAATGCACATGAGTTTGCAGCAGATCTGCACGAGGAGGGAAACCTTTGGGGTCCCTGGGCCAGCAGTTTGGAAAGCTGGTCTGGAGCCAGGTGATTTCTGGGGGGGAACAAACCACTGCCATCCTCATTGCCCTGAGCAGAGCACCTGCACCCTGCCAGCCTGGATTTCAGTGCCTACAGACCCGTGGGCAGCTGGCAGGAGGTTTCCACACCTCCTCCCTCCTCGTGGCCCAGCCTGGACAGCAGAATGAAGCCCCAGCAGTAACCCCTGTGCTTTTCCCATTGCAGCTTTGCCAGTGAGGAATACCAGAGGGCTGTGGAGCACATCTCAGGGCTGGTCCAGCAGCACAAAGCCAGCCTGGTGCCAGGCCAGCCCCAGCTGAACGTGTGTGACCAGGCTGTCATGGTGAGTGCCTAAAGCACAAACACACTGCGGAGTCCCTGGATTAAAATTTATTTGGTAAAGGTTTCATAAAATGTCAGTGTTGGGAAGGGATGGAGAAGAGATGCACGGGCACCTGTTGGTGGCTTCCTTCCCTGGGGACAGGGCACATCATTCTCCTTTCTAATCCCCCTCTGCAGTTCTCAAAAGTCACAGAATCGTGGAATCCTGCAATGGTTTGGGTGGGAAGGGATCTTAGAGCTCATCCAGTGCCACCTGGATGGCACCTCCCACTGTCCCAGGGTGCTCCAAGCCCTGTCCAGCCTGGCCTTGGGCACTGCCAGGGATCCAGGGGCAGCCACAGCTTCTCTGGGCATCCTGTGCCAGGGCCTCACCTCCCTCACAGGGAACAATTCCTTCCCAAAATCCCATCTAGCCCTGCCTTCCTTGTTTTGAGTCCTCTCTGGGACAGTGCCTCATTTTCAGTGATGTTTCTTTCTGCTCCAATTCTTCCCGTGCCTGAATTTTCCAAAGTCTCCATGGCTTGAAACACAACAAAACATTCTGAATTCTATTTTCTCTTTTAAGTCTCCTTGTTGGAAGGTTACAGTTTGGCTTCCCTGTCAAACACTGCTTGGTTTGTTGAGAACCTGGGAAAGAAACCGGATAATCTGGGGGAGGTTGTCACTTGACAGGAGGCTGTGTAGTCTGAGGGAATGTGTCTGTGGGCTGACACAGAATAGTAACAGGCAAAATCTTCCTGATGCAGAAATAATCTCCTGAATCAGTCAGAACCTGCTGCCTCTGGTCAGTCACCAGCAAAGAACAAAATGTGGAGCTGTGTCCCCTCAGTAACAAGGCAAAGATCTTCCTTAGCTTTGTCCCATCTCTTTATTTTTGGATGTTAAATAGGAAAAAGATTTGAGGGCCCATTGTTTCTGGGTTGTTTTCTTTCCTTATTCAACTTTTCCCTTCGTAAACACTGTTCTCTGCTCCTCGGGGACCTTTTGGATTCAGGCACTGTCCCCAGGGCCTGGCTGCTGCCAGAGCCCTGCACTGCAAAGGCATTTCTTCCAAAAATGCTTCACAGCTTGAAGGCCATCAGAGGCAGAAAGTGGGCTGGGGGGGATCCTAATCCCAGGAGAAATGTTTAAATCCCAGCAGGAAACATTGTGAGTTTTGCAATCTGTGTACCCTGCTCCCAGGGTAATTCCCTGGTCGCTACACCAGAATATCAGGCACCAAATTGCTGCCTTTGGAGACCAGAAATGCAGATAAGCAAATTAATTTTGGGAGTGAATTGAATTGCTGGGGTAGGTTGGGGCATAAATCTGATTTTGGGGGATGCTGGGAGATAAAGATAATTTACTGCCACTGTCTCCTGTCACCTGTTTAATTGATAAGGGTGTTTGATGCATTTGGGAGAGAGGAGAATTGTCTTTATTTACACATAAACAAAGTGTGTGGAAGTGTTTGAGGAGGTGTCCAAGGCCATGGAAGGGCAGGACACAGGGAATGGCTCATTCCCACTGCCAGAGGGCAGGGTTGGATGGGATATTGGGAGGCAATTCCTCCCTGTGAGGGTGGGCACAGGGTGCCCAGAGCAGCTGTGGCTGCCCCTGGATCCCTGGCAGTGCCCAAGGCCAGGCTGGGACAGGGCTTGGAGCAGCCTGGGACAGTGGAAGGTGTCCCATGGCAGGGGTGGGATGAGATGAACTCGAAGATCCCTCCAACCCAAAGCCTTCCATGATTCCAGGAGAGCAGATGGTTCGCTGTGGGGCTCCTGCAGCCGAGGGCTGAGGGAAGCAGCGGAGCAGGGGAGGTGTTTGCAGCCCATCTGTGCTGGATCCCAGCAGCAGTGGCCACGGAGCTCCCCCAGAGCTGGGCTTTCCTCCTCTGCAAGTGTGGGAGAAGCTGTTCCCTGCAGCTCAGGGCTGGCCTGGCTCTCAGCACACGTGGTGTCCCCAGGGCTCCCAGCACAGACCAGCAACGGGACTGGGACTGAGAGACTGCAGCACAAACCATTTATTGTTCTGCTTTTTGCAAAAGAACAAACATTTCATGTGTTCCTTTGGCCCTCAGTTCCTTCTGCAGAGTGCTGCGAATTTTCCAGCCGTGGCTGCACGTTTTAAAGCAGAGAAAGAGATTTAGAAAAGAGCATTAATTGTTCTGAAAGCCTGCAGAGCCCTGCGTGCAGAGGTGCCTCCAGCACAGCTCCCTCTGTGTCTGCTGCTCTGCAGGAATAGCTGGTGTCTCACTGCCATCTGTTGTCAGCTCCATGGAACAAAAACCTGCTCCATGCTTTTCTTTTCCTGGTGCTGAGCTTTTCTTTTCCATAGGAATTTATTTCCAAGAAGACATAAATATTTGCAGGGTGAAGAATCGGCAAAATGAAAGGCAAGAGGTCAGAGTTGAGCTGGCCTTTAATAGGGGCCAGCAGGAATGTCCCATGGATGGACAGGCAAGGAACATGAAAGATTCCTGAAGGCAGAACGGGAATTATTACCTGCCCTTCCCATGACCACAACCCCAAATTTTAAATGGCAAAACCCCAAAGAAATTAAAAATGCTCATTTATCCAAATTCCTTCCTCCACGAATCCCTCTGGAAGCCGAGGCTGGCAGTGGATCTCCTTGCTGGTGTCCTGTCTCTGTTCTGCACGTTCAGGTAGCTCAAGAAACCTGGAAACAAGGAAAACAAATAGTTTTGATGTGCAGGCACTGGAAGAGGTGTCTCAGGAATGCTTCCTGCTCCATCTGCCCCTGGATTCATCCATCAAAACCCTCATTAAAATACCAGCATTCTTATCTCTCTCGCACCCTTGGCCTTCTGCTGCCTTTTGCTTCTTCTGGATATCACAGTGCTGAGAATGGGAACTCTCCTGGAATCCCAGGAAAACTGGGGGTGTCACCAAAACCTCCTGGCCTGGGTGCTCTGTGCCACTGCAGGAGAGAGAGGAGGGTCACCAGCAGCCCAGCAGACTGGACTGGGAGAGGTCAGGAGGGACTGGTGTGTCCCAGAAGAAGCAGTCGTGTGCTGCACGGGATCTTTAGCCTTTCCCACAGCTTCTCTTTGAGCACTCTTTGGAGTGGGCAAGTTTATGAGGCCGGCTGCAAGAGGAGTTTCATTTTTCAAGCAGGATATAAAAGTGTCTTTGTGAGGATCATAAAGAGCTGCTTGGGGTGAGAGCTTAGCAGATACTTGGTGTGAATCATCTTTCTGTCTATTTCTGTTTGTTTTTTAACAGAATTGGTCCCCTCCAGGCTGTGAGAAGCTTGGGAAGTGCCTGAAACCACCAGAGTCTGATCCTAAGAAATGCTCTTGGCCTCACTGATGGCTGCAGCCCTCCAGAGCTACCCAGAGGCAGCTGGACACGCAGTTCCCAGTGCCTGCTCCTGCTGGCACTCCTGTTTACACAGGAAGGGTGTGATGTGTGCGTGATATCATCACTTGCTCTTCCAAAAGGGCCAGTGTTTATGTTCCTCGTGCTCAGGGTTTAGCCTCTACTCCTCTCTTCTCCCAGTTGTTTCCCTAAATGGTAACTCCAGTGAGGATTTGTTCAGCTGGAAAAGCTCTCTGGACAGCCACCACTCTGCCACCAGCTCCCAAATGCCATGGATCCCTCCTGCTCCTTCCAGCCAGCCTTGCTCACTCAGCAGGAGCCATGGGATGGGTCAGGAAACGGGGAGCTGCCAGAGAGCCCTGCCCAAACTGCCTGTGTTTTGTTTGCCTGTAACTTGTTGTTGTTTTAACATTTGATTTCCACTGTGAACTCTGGACATCACCTTGTTTTTCCTTTCTCCCTGAATTTGTGAGTTCTGGGTGCAAACAAGGGATCCCTCCTGCTCCCAGCTGAGGGGTTGGATCTGGGAGAACGCCCTGAATTCCTTCTTTGTGTAGCTGCAGACATTCCCTAGGTTATGGTTTAAGGAAAGGTGAGGATTGTGTGCAGGTAAGTGTTGGATTGGGGTTAAAGTGCCTGAAGGGGCTCCAGGAGAGCTGGAGAAGCCCTTTGGAAAAGGGCCTGGAGTGCCAGGACACAGGGAATGGCTTCCCACTGCCAGGGGCAGGGATAGATGGGACATTGGGAAGGAATTCTTCCTTGTAGGAGTGCTGAGGCCCTGAATGGATTTCCCAGAGAAGCTGTGGCTGCCCCTGGATCCCTGGAAGTGCCCAAGGCCAGGTTGGACAGGGCTTGGAGCAGCCTGGGACAGTGAAGTGGGGTGGCACTGGATGAGCTTTCAGGTCTTTTCCAGCCCAAACCATGGCAGGATTCTGTTGCCTGGTTGCTGGTGCAGGCTGTCTGTGGGGAGCTGGGGGTCAGCTGTTCATTTCGGGGCTTCCCTTAATTTCCAAAAATCTGGGTCTAAAGCTGCTCCAGGTCACAGTTCCCATCTCTTGCTCTGGGAGAGCCAAGTGCAGGCTCAGAAATGCCCCTTTGCATCAGCCCTTAACTCCTGACCCCATTTCCAGCACACTCTCCAAGGAATTCTCCTTGTGCAAACTTTCCCCAGCCTGGGTGTAGCTCTCCTTTAGCCAGAATTCCTGGGGAGCACTGAGCCTGTGCTCAGTTCCACAGGGCACATTCCTGCTCTGCCTTGGAGCCCGTTCCTCACCTTTCCCTGTCCCTGATAAACCTGTCTGGAGCAAACTCAGGCTCCTCTGGGCCCTCAGAGCAGCAGCTGGAGGGAACCCTGGGCTTGTTTGGGTTCAGACTGAAAGAGGGGACATTTAGGTTGGATATTGGGAAGGAATTCCTGGCTGTGAGGGTGGGCAGGCCCTGGCACAGGGTGCCCAGAGGAGCTGTGGCTGCCCCTGGATCCCTGGCAGTGCCCAAGGCCAGGCTGGGACAGGGCTTGGAGCAGCCTGGGACAGCGGAAGTGGGGTGGCACTGGATGAGCTTTAAGATCCCACCCAAACTGTTCCAGGATTCTCCATTTTCTCCCACCAACAGCTGCACTTCCACCTCTCCAGTGTTTCCCAGACTACACACGCCCTCTCTGTGTGATCTTGTGCTGCCTTAGGAAGATCCAGGTGCTCTGTAGCTGGGAACAGCTCAGCTTCCTTCCCAAACTAAGCTTGGAGCTCTGCCCCTGTGCCAGCTGCTGTGCTCCCACCTGCTCCAGGCTCTCTCTGCTTGTTCCTACCCTCCTGTAATCCCAAACACTCCCATTCTCCTCATTCCCATGGTTTGTGGTACCTGTAATCCCCTCCACGGTAATTCCTGGTGTGTGTCTCCTGAAGCTGGATAATCCCATCCAATTGGAATAAGAACAGCACTGGAGTCAGCTCCTGCTGTTGCAGCTCTCAGAAATCCCAGCCAGCATTTCATGGATCCCTCCCTGCACATTTGTGAGTGGCATTTGTTTACAGCCCACATTTCTTAGGGTGTTCCTGATTGTCCTTCAAGTATTTCATGGCATTTCCAGCTCATCCATAACATTCCTGCTTGTTTAGACACAGCTCAAGGCCTGGGAGACCCGGCCAGCAGCTCCCTCAGAGGGGAGGGCAGGACTGGGAGCAGCTGTGGCTCTGTCAGCACCGGAGCCCGGATAAAACCAGGAGCTCCCCGTTTGCTGGGGCTGCCCCAGCCCTGCTTTAGGGCTTCCCCATGTCCAGGGAAGGGGATGGAGCTGGGAAAGGGGCTCAGCCTGGGAAAAAGGGGGATATGGGGGGACCTTGTGGCTCTGCACAACTCCCTGCCAGGAGGGGACTCAGGCTCTGCTGCCAGGGAACAGGGACAGGAGGAGAGTTGTGCCAGGAGAGGGTTAGTTTGAATATTAGGGAATTTTTTTCATGGAAAGGGTGAAAAGCAGTGGCACAGGGCAGTGGGGGAATCCCCATCCCTGGAAGTGTTGAAAAAGTGTGGATGTGGCATTGAGGGTGCTGGGCTGAGGGTTGGACTCGATGATCTCAAAGATCTTCTCCTACCTTAACAACTTTGATTCCACCATTCTGTCACCCAGAAGTGTCAGAGCCCTGTAAAATTCCCACCAGAGGAGGGAGTCCGTGGCTGCAGCTCCCTGGAAATCCCGTCAGCCCTCAAATCCCTGGGAGGTAACAACACCTCGTGGGCTTTGGTGCTGCTTAGGAAGAGTTCCCAGAGCATCAGGGCTGAGCCCTGGCCTGGCCACGCTCCTCAGTGCCCAGAATTTGTGAATCTGGGCACCTCCTCCCCATCCCCTGCCTGCTGCTTCCTCCTTTTCTCTTTCACAGTTGCACTTTGGAAGATCCTGCTTTGCCCCTGGAGCTTGCTCTGAGCAGCCACGGGCTTTGCCCCCACCCTCCCAGCACAGCAAACCCTCATTCCTGCCTGGAATAACCTCAGGACACAGATCCTGCAGGGAAACTTGGCACTAGAAGGCAAGTAAGTGAAGCCATGGAGTGTGTGTGTTTGGAATAAAAGGACACGAAGCAGATAATAAATAATCGGGGTTTAATGTGACAAAGGTTCTGCTTGAAATTTAAATAGGAATAGTTGTTTTACAGCTGGGTAATAGGAGGGATTTTAAATCAATGCCTTTGCTAAAGATGTACAGGTTTAAAAGTTGTGAAGAACTAATGAGGAAAAATAAACTAATTTATCAGCAGTGCAGTCTGTGATTTCACCTGGAAGCCAAGGGAACAGCACCTTGCTTTGGGGCACTCTCCAAATTCACCTCCTGGATCACGGGAATGACTCAGGTTAAAAATAACTTGGTTTGTTTTCCTGGAATTCTTTTTACCGTGGATCAATCTCCCAGCCCACACGGTGCAGTTCAGGCTGGGGGGGACCAGGGCCAGCACAGGGGTGGGGATGGTGCCCCCAGAACCCACCCAGGGCACCAAGCGACCACATCTGCCCCTAAAAACCACCCCGAGCTGCTGACCTGAAGCTTCCCAGTTTGGAAACTGGGGCAGGAGTGGGGCTGGAGGAATTTCCTGCCCACTCAAGGACCTGCAGCAGCCAAACTGGTCTGGTGGTGGCTTCTGTCCCCAGCTATGAGACAGAAATGCCAAAGGAATGCTGCAGTTTAGGGCTGTGATGTTCCTTTTTTTTATATTTATTATGCTGAACACTAAAAGCTTAATATCTTCCTGGCCTAAGAGTCCAAGGAATTCCTTTCTTGCCTTTAATTTCCAATTAGCTGAGCCTCTCAAGCCTCCCAGCTGTGCCCCCGAGGCTCTGTTATCATCCCACCCTCCGTGCAGAGAAGCTTCTGAAATGGATGGAACTAATAATGGTGCAAAAACTCCGGCTGCATTTCCAGGGCTGCAGAAGTGGAGCCTGGATTTCAAATCCTGCAGCGACAAATGGATCGTTTCGGTGGCAAATTGCTCTCTGGGGACCAGCAATTTGGGGAGCTGGAAAGGCTGGAACTGGGAAGCAGCAGATCGATTCCCAGCACTGAGAGCCAAGGTGAATGCCCTGCAAACTGCCCAGAGTGCAGCAGCGAGGGAGAGCACGGCTCTGCCTGGCCAGGGGAGCCTCAGGAATGTGGGGTCAAAGGGAAAATCGGGAAGTTTGGGACAAGGGACGCGAGTGAATCCCATGGAAATGCTGGTCAAACCTGGGGGCTGAGGTTTTGGGCAGTGGCAGTGGGATTGGGCTAAAAGAGGTGGGATCTCCCCAAAAAGGAGGCTGTGGCACTTGGGGCAGCAGTGGAAGTGGCAGTTCCCATACTTACCACCTCCAGCCCTTCCCAAACATCACAGAGAGCATCCCAAAATCCTGGTTCCACATAAAGGGTCTCCTGAAGGTTGGACACTCCTGTTCTCCCCAGTGACAACAGCTTTGAAATAAGCCCGTGAAAGATTTGCAGCAGCTGAAGAAGGACCTGTGGAAGGTGGGAACTGAAGGAGTCTGTGGGGGAGGAAGCTTTGGGGGTGCTGCGGGGTGGATTTTTGGCTGCAGAGTCCCCAGCAGCCTCTGGAGCACGGCCAGCTGAGAAATCCCTCCCCAGGGATCCTGCCCTTGTCCTCAGCACTGGGAAACTTTACAAACTAAACACACTGTTATTCTCTTAAGAGTTCCTTTGCTTGTTCAGCTTCCAAATAACTGTCCTGCAGCTAGAATGGCCTGTTTTCCATCTCTCCCAGCAGTTAGAATAGTTGGAAATGGACTTTTCCTTTTGTTTTCTGGTAGCATTGGATGTTTTTCTATGTTATCAGGAGGTGACCCCTTGAATGAAACTGTCAGGTTTTAAGAACAGCTGTAAGGGAAGAATTGAAATCCCATTTTAAGTTCTTTTTTTTCCTTTAGAAAATGGCTGTTTTAAACACCAAGGCTCCATTTGCCTGTTTCCTTTCTATCCCTTTCCACCGTTTAGGCTTTTGTTGTTGCTTGAAGTCTAGTTGGGATTATATAAATCCTAAATAAAGGTGGATCCGTAACCAGAAGCTTGTGGTCTTTTAGGAGGGTGAAAACCCCTCTGCCTTCCAGCTTCTGGAGAGAGGCAATCTGGCAGCTCTCAGGGCCTTTGTCCCTCTTGGAGTCACTTCACACCCTCTGGGTGACAGGAGCTTGGTAGCACAATTCCCAGCTGAAAGGGAGAGCAGATAAAAGCCAGCAGCGAGGAATGTGAGCCAAATCCATTAGTTCTGCATCTGACACAAAACCCAGGCTGGCCAGAGGAGAGAGAGGAGCTTTGCGTCCTCTGCAAGGGCCTGATCCAACCTGCAGCACTGGCAGGAGGTGCTGCCTTGGGAGGCAGAGCTGGATCCTGCCACTTTTCCCTCTTTGAAGGGGACAAAACCAGCTCTGAGGTTTCTATCCCGAGCCCAGGGATCTGGCTGGGGAGCTGCATTCTTCTGATGTTGAAATAAGATATTTCAAATTTGGGGTTTTTTGTTGTTTGTTTTGTTTTTTTTTTTTTTTAAAGGGTTTAAAGTGCATGAGTTTCCTCAGCTGAGATTGAAATGAAACATTCCAGTGGATTTGCAGGGGAATTTTTGTGCTCGTTTTCCCTCGTGGAAGGAGGATGTTGAAATTTGGGGCATTTTGTTCCACTTCACACTGAAGTGTTAAAATCCTGAGCAGAACAGAAACTCCCAGGCTCAGCACAGCTCTTTAATTGCCTGGTTAAGCTGATTAAAGTTAGTTCCCAAGCTTTTATTTTCCCAGTTTCTGTGCTCCCTGGCTGACAACACCTCTCCTATCGGGACCTCGGAGCACTTTTAAATCATTGATGGCCTCTGTGTCCAGAAAAGAGGCAAACCCAGAGATTCCTGAGGGAATCCAGAGTGCAGGTGGTGATTCCTCTGCCAGGCACAGATCAGCCCTGAACCTCTCGGAGCCACGGGCGGATGTGGAGTCACCTCCCGGGTGATATTCCAGAGCCCTTTGACATCACATTTGGAAAGGGGTCCTAGGAAAGTTCTTTGCAGATGGAAACTGCAGTAGGAGTCAGCAGTGTTGTTTGAAAGGTGGAACAAGCACTGGGAAAACTGATTTCCTTGGGATGTTCCAGCCAGGTCTGTGCCGGTGGGTGCAGCTGGAAGCCTTGGAGATGGGGGATAAATCAGGAGTTCAGGCAGGAATCTCGGGAATGTTGTCTTTTAACCACGATTTCTGGCAGCTGGATCACTGCAAGTCTGATTTGGTGTAACCTTTGTGCCCTTCCTGGCAGGAGGGACGGGGACAGACGGATCCCACATCCCAGGGGAGAGATCCCTGGCTGAGGGGGCACTCGGCAGCTCTCCCTGGTGAAAGCTGCTGGTTTGCCAGGGCTTGGCTGGAATGAGGGGCCTGGGAACCTCACTCAGCCTCCAGGAAAATGTGGTGGAGTCTCCTGCGGTGAGAGTGGGATCACGGGGGAGGTCACAAACAAGACAGGGGTGACACAGACCCCCCATTCCAGCCCCTCCGTTAGTGAGAGGCAGAAACAGAGCAGCCTGGCAGGCTGAAAAGATCCTTTTTCCCAGGAAATAAGCTCCTGCTTATTTATTTCCACAAGTAGGCAGATAAATTCCATCAGCAATTCCATCTGCCAGGAAGAAGAGGAGTTGCTGGAAGAGCTCCTTGCCCAGTGCTGTGGTTGTAAGGTCACAGGAGGAATCCAGCTCATCGCAGGGAGCGCGAGGGCTCCGGAGCCCCAGTTCCACTGGAAGGCTGTGTCCTTCCTCCGTGTTCGCCTCCCCTGGAACAGCTGCCTGAGAGGATTCCTCTGGTGCCAAAGAGATGATCTGAGTTCAGGGAAAATCTTAGTTTGTGATGGAATGGTTGTGAAGGGAGCACGGGCTGTCTCTGGCAGCAGAGAAATTACCGGGAGTTGGGATTGTTCCGCCTGGGGAAGAGAAGGCTCCAGGGGGACCTCAGAGCCCTTTCCAGAGCCTGAAGGAGCTCTGGGAGAGCTGGAGAGGGACTTGGGACAAGGGCCTGGATAAGGGAGAAAGGCTTCCCCAGAGGGCAGGGTTAGATGGGACATTGGGAAGAAATTCCTTTCTGTGAGGGTGGGCAGGCCCTGGCACAGGGTGCCCAGAGCAGCTGTGGCTGCCCCTGGATCCCTGGCAGTGCCCAAGGCCAGGCTGGAGCGGGCTTGGAGCAGCCTGGGACAGTGGGAGGTGTCCCTGCCCGTGGCAGGGGCTCTCCAGAGGGTGTGGGTGAAGTTTCCCCAGGGCCAGCTCTCTGCAGCAAACCCTGAGCTCAGCCAGGGCTGTTACAGCCTCACACTGCTGCGTTCTGCAGCCAGCCGTGCCCGGCTGGGTTTGGAGCAGATCCAAGGTCTGTTTGCTAATGGAAGAGGAGATCTGAACTCATTCTGTGGATTTTGCGTGGCCAACGAACGCTCCACCAGCGGGAGAGGGGAGATAGGAGCTGGGGGGGCTGCCTGACCTGCCCAGGGCTCGGTGACACCCGGAGCTGCTGCTCCAGGACCCGGGGCCGCAATATCGTCCCTCCTGGGCCTCATCCCAGCCAACCCCAGGAGCTCTCACGAGGTGATGAGCGATGGAAAAGCAGGAAACAGGGAAGCCCTCAGGAGCCTGCTGTCTGTGGGAGGCTGGGCAGGGTGGAATCCCCAGGGAAGGAGCTTCTTCCTGAGGCCGGGGCCAGGCAGGAAAATCCAGCTCCACACGGAGCAGGTACCTGGGAACTCCTCAGAGGGGAGCCTGGGGCTCCATCCATTGCAGTGCCAGGGCTCCGTGAACCTGGGAATTTCAGCTCCATGTGCCAGGGTGCCGGGGCTCCGTGAACTTGGGAATTTCGGCTCCATGAACTTGGGAATTTTGGCTCCATACACCTGGGAATTTCAGCTCCATGTACCAGGGTGCTGGGGCTCCGTGAACTTGGGAATTTCGGCTCCATGAACCTGGGAATTTCGGCTCCATACACCTGGGAATTTCAGCTCCATGTGCCAGGGTGCCGGGGCTCCGTGAACCTGGGAATTTCAGCTCCAAGCATTTGGGAATTTCAGCTCCATACACCTGGGAATTGCAGCTCCATGCACCAGGGTTATCAGAGCTCCACGCACGGGGGAATTTGGGCTCCGTGCACGGGGTGTCAGAGCTCCACACACCCGGGAGTCAGGGCTCCGCACCCCGCGGGTACCGATGCCTCCTGTCCTGGGGTACCGGACCCCCATGCACGGGGGGGGTTGGGGCTCTGCGACACCTCCATGGCTGGAGCATCAGAGCTCCGTGCACGGGGTCTGTGAACGGGGATACCGGAGCTCCGTGTGCCCGGGGGGCTGATCCTTCGTGCTCCAGCATTCTGGAGCTCCAAATACCGGGGGGGCTGCGGCTCCAGAGCCCGGGGGTACCGGAGCTCCGCGCACCGCGGGGACGGATGCTCCATGCCCGGGGGTACCAGACCGCCATCTCCCAAGGGGAGATGCTGCTGCTCCACGCCCCGGGAGCACGCGGGCTGCACGCCCCGGTACCCGCCCGCTCCGGTGCCGCCCCGGGGCGGGCGGAGCCGCCGCCGC